>VWZP01010284.1:215167-277293 GCA_013396995.1 Dicaeum eximium | reverse complement strand
GGTGGGGTTTTCAAGGCTTGAAAAAAAGGGAAGGGAAAAAAAAAAAAAAAAAAAAAGAAAAAAGGGAGGTGGGGAAACATGTTCTGCCATTCTGCCATTCCTAGCTGAAGGTAGAGGTCATGTTGGGGTGTGATTGCTCCAGGAATCATAGAACCACAGAGTCACTGAGGCTGGAAAAGACCCCTAAGATCATTGAGTCCAGCATCATCTGCATCACCACTAAACCATGTCCACAAGCATCACACCCACACATTTTTTTAGTATTTCCAGGCATGACAGTTCCACCACTTCCCTGGGCAACCTCTTGCAATGCCTGATCACCCTTTCAGTGAAGAAAGGAGCTGCTCCCCACACAGCCCCAGTCTTTTCCCATTTGACATAAAGTGGGATCCAGCCGCCTCCCTATCCTGCTGCACACCTTGGACATGAAGTGTTTCTGTTTCAGACCTAAGGAAAGGATAACGAGCTCAGAAACTTCCCTCCCACTCCCCTGCCGCGATGTTGCATTATTTGAACAGAACAAAACAAAACAAAACAAAACAAAACAGAACAAAACAAAACAAAACAAAACAAAACAAAACAAAACAAAACAATACAAAACAAAACAACAACAACCAAAAAAAGGCTTCTCCAGCAAACTTTTCTTCTATCACAAGCTTCAGGAATAGGAGCAAAGTGGGATTGGGCAGGGGGCAGAGGCCAGGTGCTGCCCACCGGCTGATGCTCTCCGGGCAGGATCGCTGCGTTCTGGGGAACAGCAGTGCCCTGACACCCCCGGGTGTCTGCCCGACAGAAGAGGGGACCTCTGAGGCCACCAGGGACAGACAGGGAAGGGACAAGGAGCTGCAGAGACAGACAGGGAAGGGACAAGGAGCTGCAGAGCGAAGAGAGAAGCTGTCAGGCATTAGCGAGGAGGTGAAGAGCCGATGAACAACAAGCGAAAGGCGCCGATCGGAAATGCCTGGCAGGAAGGTGCTGGAGCAGGGACAGGCTGCAAGGCGAGGATATCATTACCAGGGGATCAGCTCCCCTGACTAGAGGTGCCGGGAGAGCAGCACGCCGGCTCCTTGCTGCCCTGCACAAGCTCCGTGCGCTCTTTGAAGTCGGGTCCAGCCGGGCTGGGACACGCACAGAGGCACCCGCCGGGATTACCGGGACCTGGGATTATCCCTGGAAAGCCCTGCGTGTGTTTTGGCTGGTGGCAGCCGCTCTGATGGAGTGTAAAGAAGGGGACCCGCTGGGCAAATGAGATCTCACCGTCCCCTGCCCTGGCTGCAAAGGGAATCAGCCTCGGCAGTGACTCGGAATGGGAATTTCTGCTCGTCCTTGCCAGGAGCTGTCGCTCCTCATCAGACCCAGTTTTGGGAGGGAGAGGGATTCAGTGCATATATTAAATCTCTGAATCCAGCAATTACTGGAATTGTTAAGAGAAGCGCATTGTCGGAAAGAAAATCAGAAAATTGGAATTAAAGCTATCTCAGAAGTCTAAAACCAAAGGGGAGTAAAAGGGTCCCATGTTAACCAAGTCTGATGTGACTCTTAAGCTCACCTTTGCTCTTTGGGATGCTGCAGGGCTGCGATCCCGCCTCAGGACTGGCACCGCAGGTGTCCACGTGGCCATGGAACTTCTCATCATTCCCACCGTGGCTGCATCCAGCTCCACTGACTGCAAATTCAAAACTTGCAGGCGCATGAACTCTTTACAAGGATGTCTGTGAATCCCCCAGTCCTGCTATGGGTAGGAAAGAGAGAAGAGCATTAAAGCTGTGCTCTCACATGCAGGACTGCTTCAGCTGGGTCTCCCACCCTCTGCTCCCTGCAGGGTGCCTGGCAATGGATGTGATTTAGGGGGACAGACTCATTTAGTAGGAAAAAAAGAAAAAAAGAGAGGTTTTATCACCTGATCTCCGCAATCCACTAGAATGACAAAAAAAAAAAAAAAGTCAGAAGTGAGCAGCTGGGAAGACGAAAGACGGTCTTTAAGAGAGTGTTTTTGTAGTTGTGACACCACAGCCTAAGCGGAGCGTCCCTGCACCGCGATTCATCGCCCATCAGGAGCAGGGACATTTCCCCGCTCAGCGCTAGGCAAGGGTGGGGATTTCTGACGTGTCCTGGCAGGGCAGCCTGTCCCCAGAGAGAGCCCCCGTCAGCCCCTGCAGGGACACTGGGGGACAGGGACACATGCCACCCACAGCAGAGCAGCGTGGTTTGGATCATGCCCTATTAAAGACCAGCAGTAGACCTCAGAAAACAATTAAAAAATGACAATGACAGATTGGTTCATTCCACTGCGTCTGGAAGCGCTGCTTGCCTTTTCCAAGGCCAACCTCTGCCCTAGGGACCAGGATTCCAGTCTGAAACTTCCAAGGGGGAACCCCTCCTCCTGCCAGTGGGATCCTGTTGTGCTCCCTTGTACATTCTGCAAACCCTGCTTGGGGTTGTGAGCCTGTGTTTGGGAAAAAGGCCCGGACTTTCAGCACGGGGCAGACATGCTTGCTTTGACTTTATTAAAAGGGAACACAAATATGTCTGTAAATGTAGCCATCTAGGAAAGGATCCACTTTTGTTTCCTAAAAATTAGCATCCTGCAGTCTAATAGCAAGTGTTACTCTGTGTTTCGAGCCAGCCCAGATCTAATCATTGACAACAAAATAATTCATCTCCCTTGCTCTGCCCAGTAAATACTCCCAATATGTCATTTCAGTGTCGAACTTCCAGAGCCATTACCCTCCCCAGCATCAGACTCCACGGCGACGTGCAGGGCAGCCCGAGCCAGAGACTCCTGCCACAGTCAGCAAACAAGCATGTTTTACATTAGGCACATTAAGGGGAACAGCCTATTGCAAGGAATATTGAATTAAAGGAAAGCAGCAAGGAGAAGGATTCGACCCTGGTTATAGGCAGAGGAACACGGGACCAGCCCTAGATTTACAGCGTGGAGCATATTGGAATTTCCTCAGTCTATTTGTGCTCTCCACATTTACAGACACCCTTGTGTTAAATAACTCCAGGGACAGATGGCAAACTCACTTTTATGTTACCTCCTCTGCACCTCAGGACAATCGTGTTTTGCCATAAAGTCCTTTGTGTTTGTGTGTGTGTTTGTGGAGGTGTTACCTGACACACCTGCCAGGGCAGCAGCCCAGGGCTGGGAGGGTTCTTGCCTATGGCACAGCACCAGTGTTGCAAACTTTGTGCTCAGACCCCAATAAATCAGCAGATCTGTCCCATCTGCTCCCCTGGGCAGACTCCAGCTGCACCACAGCCACTCACCTTCCCCAGGTATTCCCCCCTAGTCCTTGAAGACCTTTCACAAGGAGGGACACATATTTTTTCCTTTGCTCCAGGCCTTTCCCACCTCCTGTCAGCCTATAGCAGCTGGGAAAAATATGAGATTCTCAGCAAGGATTTACTAATACCAATACAAAATGCAAACCCTTGTGTACTCCTGCACCAGTGCTTTGCCCCATGGGACAGCTCAGCCAGCAGCAGTGCAACCTCTCATGGTTTGTGGGGCCAGACCCCTCACAAAGCAGGCCTAAAAAACCTGAAAGCACTTGAAATAACAGAAAAAAAATTGGGAGAGAAATATTTTCATGGTGATGCAAAACTGAGACCATGGAAAGAGCAGAGACACCTACAAGAACAACCTGGGTGAGAGGTACTGCTCACCACATCTGGTGTGTGGGTTTGCAGGTGAAAACTTCCATGTTTCCTGGGATCCATGGTGCATACAAACAGTTGGGAATAAAGTGGGAAGCACTTGGATCCTTCAAGGGCATGGTTAGGAGATATTCCCTGTGTCCAAGTACTTGTGGTAATCACACACCCTCAAGTGTCCCCTGCCTGCAAAGTGAAATGAGTTCATGACAGCTGTTGAAATTTATTATTTATTATTATTATTATTAGCTATTATTAACAAATGTGACTTACTTGTGAAGGGTGGAACGTGCCATTACCATCTCTCAGAGGAAGGGTGGTGGCTGAGGAAGGCACAGCAATATAGCAGCATCTGAGTAGGTGCCCATTCCCTCCATGCAACATCTCCCAAAAAGTGTTAATGTTGCTGGGGCCATTCTGCCAGATAATATCTTTGTAGGGACATTTTGCACCACATCTCTTTTTGTAAACATAATCCAGGGTATACTAGAGGCCAGATTGTTCTCTGTGGAATCCAAGGTACAGAAGATGAGGTCTAGGAGAGCCCTGCACAAGCACTGTGAATTGCATATTCATAAAGATCAGAATTACTCATCTGGAGTTTTTCAGGAGCCAAGGTGGACCCAGGATTGAAGCAACTGGATTGAAATAGTTAGGGAACTATAGGCTCAGCAATGCTAGACAGAGTGGTTTGGCTCCTTGTGAAGATAGAGGTCAGAAGGAAACTTCAGATCCTCCTCCAGATCCAGATTTTTCTGCAACTTGAGCATGCCTAGGTCTGAAGGTCTGGCTTGGCCTTTTCCCTGCTGCTCACAGCATTCCTGTGAAATGTGCAGCGTGCCCCAGAGTGCTAATGCCTTGCAGACCTGGGTTGTGTCATTCCCCAGTGTTATTTATACAGAACTATTTAAAAACACTGGGTAAATCTTGTAGCAGCGTCTCTGTGGAAGGTTCACTTTATCTCATTTTATCCACCTACAAGCTTCCAGCCTTAAATCGACACCCCACTTAGAGACAGCTGAACTCTTCAAGGCTGCTTCACAAAGGACAGAGAAAAGCCTCTCCAGCAGGCCAGGTGTCAATCCTGACCTGGATACACATCCTGGGAAGGGGAAAAGTCACCTTCTGGCTGTGTGTCCTCCTGCCCCAGCCACACAGTCAGCCCTGAGCTGTTGCTGCAGCTAAAGGCTTGACTGTACCCAGGTAGATCAGGTAGGATAAATTGTGTTGGTGTGACTAAAAGACCTGATCCCCATTTTCAATATTGACTTAGGCAGCCCTAGCCAGGTTGTTAGAGCTGTCAGGGACCTAAAAATACTGATAATGATTTGCAGGCTGTTACAGTAAGAGATGCCAGGCTGCACAGTAAGGGATGCCAGGCAGTTCAGCAGACTTTGGGCTCATTAGTCACATAACTGCCTGCTTGCTTTCAAAGAAGTTTCTTCCTCCATTGTCCCAAAAGCCTTGCACACAGCCTGCACACAGCTCCTGTGGCAGAGTGTTGGTCTAACTTGTCTGAGCAACTCCAGACACTTCATCCCCATTTCTGGACTCTGAACACTTCCATGATATCAAGAACAGGAGAGAAAGAATAAGCCCAGCAGATGCCAATGAAGACCTCAATTGGATATTATTAAAATTTTCTTTACTGAAAGGATGTTGAAGCACTGGAACAGCGTGTCCAGGGAGTGGTGGGAGTGACCAAAAAGCGTGTAGATGTGGTTCTTTGGGACATGGTTTATTGGTGGCCCTGGCAGTGTTAGGTTAGTGGTTGGACTCAGTGATCTTAGAGGTCTTTTTCAATCTTAATGATTCAATTATTCTCTTTTAAATCACATCTTCCCTTCTGTGTACACATCTGAGGAACCTCAGGCTTGGCTGGACTCTGTCTCTTCCTCTCTCTTCTCCTCTCCATGTCTGCTCTGGCAGGTGTGCAGGAGATACACCTCTCTCTACTTTGTGTCCCTCTAAGAAGAAGAGAATGGGCTAAATCCAACAAATCATGGGGAAAGCTGGCAAGAAACTTCCATGAAGTTCCTCATGCTCCACAGGATGAACAGAGTTGTCCTTGGCCGAAAAGAGCCAAAAATGCAGCTCCTAATACTTGTCCTCCTTAGCATCAGAGACCACATGCTCTGAGGCAGATCCTCTGCCTTTCCTTAGCTCTGGGATTATGCTGAGGGTGTCTCCTTAGATCTCCAGTGCTGGCAGACAAACCCAGCCCTCCTGATGCAGCAGCAAAGTGTCCTCTCTCCCTCTGTGCTGCTGCTCCAGCGCGGCTGCCTGGAACCCAAGGTGGCCTGACAGTAGTTTCCCCTGTCAGCAAAATCCCAGGGAAAGAAGAAAAAATAATTAAGAAAAAAAAGCTGCAGGGGGAGCAAGCATAGCAACAAGCTGGATAATCAGCTGCAGTTGAAAGCAGGGAGGGTATCTGTTTATTCCCTTGATTTACCCACTGCATCTCAGAATTTTCCGCTTTGCAACTCCCATCCCAATGCTCGGCAAGTAAATAAATACTCCCAGAAATGCAAAACTTAGTCACTGCCAAATATTCTTTTTGTCTGTGGGCTCTTCTCAGTAACCCCAACAATACTGAAATTGTCTTTATTAAGATAATTGCTTTGCTGTAGACAATTTAATGTGTTGTCTGTAACATGAAGGATGACTGAAGGAGCTGAATCTGCTCTGTGCCACATCCCTGTACCAGGGTGGGAGCCCGAGGCACTGACTAAATGCCAAGAATGAGCCCTCCCTGCTGCTGGGCTGCCCAAAAAAGGCTGAGGACATCCCTTCAGAGGCTGCTTTCAACACTCCCCTTCTGCTCCCTTTCCACAGCCCTCCAGCCATGAAGGAAATATGAAGTGTGAAGTATTACAAACCAAAGAAAATCTCACTTAAAAGGCAAGGCATTGAGGAAAAGAAACAAAAATAAAAATTGACGGGCACAGCTAGGAAGAGGGCTTTGAAGGGCAGGCAGGGTTAATGCAGAGTGTTTCTACCCCTCCATCAGATCAGGCAGGGATGGAGCAGCCAGAAGGTCAGGGCTGAGCTGAGGAGGAACAGCCAGAGCACTTCAGACATGAAACAAGGCTTGGCAAAACTTTGGGAAATCGAGATTTTTGTCAGACTTCGCAAACTATTTTTGTCACTGCCGTTGCTGGGCATTTTGAGACAGAATAAGAGAGGCTTGGGGGAGAGGGAGGGCTGTAATTTATCCCGGGGACCTCTGTCCTCTCCGAGGCTCGGAGGAATGGATGACCTGCAGATATTGCTTGTTGGCTTGTACACTGTGTAACATACCATCCACTGCTTCCCATTTCCTCTCTGCCTTTTGTTTGTTTTCTTTAACAGGCTCCCTAGGCTATGTTTTTGCTCTTTTTCCCCTGTTTCAAAGATTTTCACTCTGTTGGACCTTTCCTCTCTGCTCTGAAGAGCTGTATTACACTGAGATGAAGCCAAATGCGGACAAACCAACTGCAGTGTCTGAATCTAACTGGAAATCCTCCCATCTAGATTCCCCCTCCAGGTTCTGCTCCTTAGACCTGGTGCCAGGCACTGGCTTATTCTGCATCCATTGAGGGCCAGAGCAGTTTGTACCATCATTCTCAAACCCACAGCAGCCACAACAAGGCAGGGTGGTTTCAGTCTTGTGAAGATTTGGTGTTGGCCACTAATGGCCTCAGAGAAGGTGGGTACCAAGAGGATGTGCTCAGCAAGATCCTGGTGTCTTCTCCAGCTGCTTCAGCTGAAGCTGCACAAGGGCTGTGGGTGCTGGCATTGCTCAAAAAGTCACCATGGTTCACACATCACAGAATCACAGAATGGTTTGGGGTGGAAGAGACTTCAAAGATCATCCAATTCCAACCCCCTGCCATGGGCAGGGACACCTTCCACTATCCCAGGTTGCTCCAAAGCCCATCCAACCTGGCCTGGAACAGTGCCAGGGATGGGGAAGCCACAGCTTCTCTGAGAAACCTGTGCAAGGGCCTCACCATCCTCACAGGGAAGAATTTCTTCCCAACATCCCATCTAAACCTGCCCTCTTTCAGTTTAAAGCCATTCCCCTTATTCTGTCACCCCCTGCATTTGTCAGAAGTCCCTCTCCAGCTCTCTTGTAGGCCCCCCCACCTGCAGATCAACAAACTTTATTCTTCTAGGACCAAGTGGGAATGGTTTCACCTGGTGGCATTTCTCCTTCATTTTCCCTTTATGTTTGAGGGCACAGATTAGGAGCAGGCAGTGCTGACCAGGGAGGCCCTAAGATCCTGCAGACCTTGGGTTAAAAATGAGGCAAACCAAGAGCTGCAATGTGCATTGACTGCTTCCAGACCATCTCCTCTGCTGTGTCATCACTCCCCACAGGAATTGCTCATCATTAAGCAGAAATTAATAACTGGTCCTTTTTTATTTGTCTTGGGGTTTTTTGTGTTTTTGTTTCTTTCTTTTTTAATCCATTGCACAAGCACAGTCTGGAGAACATTTTCTGCAGCTGCCTGTGTGTCACCCATCTATTTTCTCAGAGCTCTGAGAACAATGGGCCCTGGTGGTTGCTGTCAGAGGCTGGGGCACAGCTCTGCTGTGCCATCTGTTTGGGGTGGTGGGACAGCCACACTCCTCCTCTCACCTGGCACTTGTGTGCTGGCTCCAAAAATGGAGCCAGACGAGGCAGCCACAAACATCTTTGGGTGGGCAGGGGCATGAGGGCTCCTTCCAGGGCAAGGGAGAAGGTGACCCACAAGATCACCCTGCCTTTTGGGAAGCTGCAGTAGCCAACTTGGTGTTGGCCAGGGCTCCTCAACTCGCACCAGAGGTCGGTGTATAAGGCTCGGATGGCTGACACAGATGATTCATCAGGGAGCTAATAAAATAATCGATGGTGGGGATAACTCCCTCAAGTAATTGTTAACTGGGGTGCTCCAGGTAACAGCTGTGACTGACAAGTAATAATGGCCTGGCCAAGAGGAAATTGCCACAGTGCAGATCACTGCCAGAGCTGTCTGCTGCACGTGATGGATATCTGCAGCTCCTCTGTCCCCACCTCCTGCTTCCCCAACAGGGAGTGAATCCACCCTGCTGAAAACCCCCTCCTGCCCCTCAGTTACATCCACAGCAACCAGATAATTTTAGAGATTGGTCCCCAGCCACTGCCTACCCTGAGCTTTGCAAACAAAAGTAATGATCGCTGCTCCTTGTTTTATTACAGGTCTGCTGAGCTCAGAGACCTCAAAATGCTGCCTTGCAAATATTAATTCATGATGCTTCACATTTGCCTTTGGTGTCAAGGAAGTGTTCACAACCATTCTCAGCTAATCATAAAATCAGAGGCTGTTTCTCACTATTGTTCTCATAAAAAAGTGCTCAGGAAAAACGTTGGCTGGGTCATGTGCTCCATACATTGCTTATGTTGTCTTTAATTTCTTTTTTAAACGCCTAACCACTTGCTCATATTTTTGTGCCCACTATAAATCACCTCTGTTTGAAAAACAGACAAAAAACCATCACATTTGTTTAGCCTCTGGGTTTTTCTGTTGTTTATCCAGAGGTCTAGATAAACGATTGACTTCAGGGAAGGTTAAACACAACAAACCAGAGCAAAGTCATTTACCTGTTTGAATTAATTTACCCATGAAATCTGTTTGTGGCTCCCACAGCTGCAGGGCACAGTAACCTTCAGTCTGCACGCTGCACCTGCCCCTATATCAAACACCTTGGGCGAGCCCAACCCCAAAAATTTAACCCAAATCCAGAGGGCAAAGGGGAAATTTCACCTTCAGCTGAAACATCTGGAATGCATCACACTGCCAGCGGTCCCCTTGCACTCTTAGCCCAAAGTGCTGCATGTGATCATGTACTTAGGGCTCTGTTCAACAAAGGAACCTTAGCCTGAGCCTAATTTGAAGTTGACTTCGTGCCAAAAGCTGTGCCAAGCAGGGATGGGTGCCCTGCTAATAGAAACCATGTGTGTGCAGACTGACAGAGCAGCCTGTGGCTTGACTTTTCTAACCCCTTGTCAATCATGTGTTTCCCTCTCTGCAAATTCCCCAGGGACAAACCCAGCACCCAAAACACACATGTCCTCCACAGTGACTTATTTATGGTGCTGAGGCTCTAAATTGGTACTTGTTAAATGTCCTTTGCAGGCAGTTGGGTCGGGGCTGTCAATATTATAACACAGCCTAATCAATTATCAGTTCTCCCCTTCACACCATCACTCCTGTCTAACAGCTCTGGCTTTTTGCACTGAATACTAATGTCAGGGGCTCATCAGTATGCTGGAGGCTGCCTGTGCATCTCAGCCACGCACACTGAGAGCATGAAATCCATAGAGGGCACAGTGAAAATTCTCACACAGCTCTGTAATACCACCAGGATGCTTCACAGCCTCTTACCCATCACTGGCAGAAGGAGCTGGCCCTGTGAATTTGGCCCTGCCACACTCATTGCCACAAACACGAAGTTACCTTTGTGAAATGCCAGTGACACACCCAGGAAAAAAAAAAAAAAGGCTTTTCCAGTCTAGCTGTACCTTTCTCATTTTTTATGCAAACCTTTCATTTACACACAGCTTCTCCCGCTGTCACACAGAAAGCATGACCTTGAACAAAAATGCTTTGCTCTTCTTAAGGGACCCAGCAAGCTCCTGAAAGCACAGAGAGCCCTGCAGGGGACTGCAGCATCAGCAGCCCTTTGGGGTGTGGGATGGGGTACAAAGCAAGGCAGCAACCACTTGTTCTGAACCACTGGGGTTCACCACTCCCTTCTCCAAGAATGACATTTGTCTGAATTTTTAATTTTGATTACTGTATTCCATTCCTTTTGGCATCTCCCTGAGCAGACAAAAGGGCCAAACTGTGTTTGGGGCAAGTGTCACCTCCACCAGGAGCAGTGGGGTTGAGGGGGGTCCTTCCCTCCACAGCCTTTCTGCTTTTGCCCTGGCAGAGCACCCCTGGTGCAAGCAGCACAGTGATGTCAGACACATCCTGCCAGAGGTGGGTCCTGACCACATGGAGAAGCAACCAGAGCCCAACCCAGCCTGCCCAGTCTGAACCAATAAGCAGTGAACTGGCCTGGGGTGGGGAGGCAGCCTGGGGTCTGTGAGGAAGGACAGCTGCAGGGCACGTCCTATTTCTCCTCAGGCAGATGCACCAGTCTAAACCCCTCCACTCCCCTGATTCAAGGGCTTGAGTGAGTCAGGCCTCTCATAAAAATTATACTAAACAAATAACAAGAGAGAAGAGCAAATCCTCATGGTCCCAGACATTGAGTAACCACAGAGGGACAGATGATCTCTGCCCCAAAGCACTTGTGGTATGGCTGGGTGAGAGAGAAAAGCTACAATGGAAACAAAGA
This sequence comes from Dicaeum eximium, assembly GCA_013396995.1. Lineage (NCBI taxonomy): Eukaryota > Metazoa > Chordata > Aves > Passeriformes > Dicaeidae > Dicaeum > Dicaeum eximium. Next base: position 266,283 of record VWZP01010284.1, on the reverse strand, counting down.
GGGAAAAGATGTACCTAAAATCACCCAGCCAGGTACTGCTGGTACTAAGAATGGATCCAGCTCACAACCCTGGGCTCAGCACCCTGCTGACCTGCACATGTCACCTCTCATTTCAGGGATATTCAGAAGAGAAACCAAATGTAACACAGAAATTAAGCACATGAGACTAGTTAGCCATTTCTTTATTACATCTCTCTGCACCAAGTGTCTGCTCCAGTGTCAGGGCTTGCTCTTTTCATACATTTATACAATATCCCCACTGTTATCCCCTCTGACTCCAGAGCTGCATGACCCAACCATGAAAAAATGGTTCTGATTCATTTACATTAAAGATGTGGATATTTTAAGGGGCATAGAAGAGCTTCTCTCGTGATTGTTAAATGTCCACAGTGAAGCACACAGAGCATAAGCCACTGGGTCATGAAATGCAGCATTTTTTTCATTCTTATCTTCTTTCTCCAGCTTGCCAGAACACTGCAAGCCATCATATTGATATATAAGCAGCAAAATCTCCCTCCCAGAATGGAAAAATAAATGGCCTTTAAGCACCATTGGCCTTTGCCAGCAAAACACACAGCTACAACTGCAGGAAACACAACACAGGTTATTGCAAATATTAAATACAGGCAGCCAAAGGATGAAGAGGAAATGCATGAGCATGGTTTTGATAATTTGCAACAAGATGTGTGGTGGCATAGGGAAATGAACAGAGCTGGCATGTGGATGCACAGATCGGAGATTTCCAGGCAAGAACAATTGAAATCAAATAGGATGGAGGAAACAGGTTGTTCTGCCACCAGACTCCAGGGTCAGTTCCTCAATTAGCTCTCTGATGGAGCATTGCCTTCACTTTGAACCCACTCCTGGGGGAGCAGGCACACAGTGGATGTATTCCATGTGCAGGCCATTCCTGAGGGCTGGAAATGCCTATTTACAGCTGAGGCAGATCAGAGGGAGAGAATTACAGCCTCAGCCTCCCACTCCCATCCCTGCCAGCTCTCCTCTGCCTCCCTCACACTGTGCAGAGCCCCTGGCCCCACTTTTCTTGCACTACACCTGAGCAGCTGGCAAAGGCTTTGCTGCCACAAGCGCTCCCAGGGTCAAGGGACCGCTCCCCTCAAACCCAGAGACCTTGGAGAAAAGAGGCATCTGGCCCTGAAGGTCAGTGACAGGCACTAAAAGCCTTTCAGGAGGGGTGTCCTGCTGGCAGCAGAACCATTGGCTGTTGGATGTACAGCAAATCACAGCACTGGAGGGACCAGTCCCAGGCTGGGACATAAGGGGACTTTGGGGACCCATTATGGAGACCTGTAGTGTAATATTCCAGCATGGAGCAATCAGTCATGTGTTCTGCCAGCCACCACACAGCTCAGTCTTTATAAATTAGTCTCTCTTTCCCCCTTTTGTAAGGGAAGAGGAGGAGGAGGTGAGTCTGAAGCCCACTGCCACATCTTAGAGGAGGAATCCTGTATTATTAATATGGCCAGTGCATCATGCTGCCTGCTCTGTGAGAAACACGCTCCTTTTAACACAGAAATCAATCATTTCCTATGGAAAGGAAACAAATGTAATCACTAAATATTGCTAGTCCTCCTTGGCTTTTGTAACTGGGACCCGAACAACTTGATATTCTTTGTGGATTTTTGGTGCTGACCAGAAGTTGAACTTGTTGCAAGTGCAGTTTCTGGAGGAAGCTGGGAGTGTCCCATCTGAAAGCTATAAAGAACTCCATGAAAAACAACAGAAAACACTCCTATGTCTGCAACAGATTTATTTGTTGGATTAAGGAACTCTTCCCCAAAGTTGCATTTTGGGTCGCAAACTCAGGAAAGCATCCCAAATCGGGATATCACTAAAACAAATTACTAACTTTAAAGCAGACACACCAGGCACACAATCTGTTGGCCAGCTTCAACCTGCACAACACATTCACAATACATCATATTCTCCAGAACCATATTTTCCTTCCATAAATTATTTTTCTTGCATCCCTGACCAGCAGCCTGGTACACTCAGAGCAGCAGGGTCTGTCTGGCTGTGTGAGCAACCAGCAGTGATGCTGTAGGACAAATATCACGGATCCCTTCCTTCAGATGGAAGTCAGAAGTCAACCCTCCCATCCCACACAGTGAATCTGGGCCAGTACTCCCAATTTCCTGCTTTGTACCCCCACGGTTCCTCTGAATTTCAAAGTGGAATCTCCCTCCTACCAACCTCTCCAGGCTCTCCAGAGTGTCCTGTTCATTTTGAACCCCCAAGTCCATGCACTCTGCTCCCAGGGGAATTTGGCTGCAAGTTCTCTGCATAGCTCAAATGTCTTTCCTGAATGAAGACCCAGGAAAAAAAAAAAAATTTAGAGGAATCTAACCAGCCATCTAAGGAGAGAAAGGAGGAATGCAGAGAATGAACCCACCAATATCAAAGCCCAGGAAGCTGCCTTTTAGCCACCAGACAATCTCGCTGATAGACTAGATTTTTCTCACCCCAGCTGGGAGTAATGTTTTCTTTCTTTTTTTTTTTTTTTCCATTTGCTGAATGTGTTCATTCTACGGAGGGCTTTTCTTTTTTCTTTCTTAAAAAAAAAAAAAAAAAGACAACAGACATTCATGGCTCCCAGCTGTCAAAAGCCACAAAATGCCTGAGGCTGTCTGTCTTCTTGCAAATGCTGAAACCATTTTCCCGTAGTGTATGTGCTCATTAATCAAGTTGCAGACTCGTCTCAGTCTCTATCATTGTCCATGGCCAAGAGAGGCACTTTGGGGTCAGCAAAGTAACACAGCAGCACCAAACCTACCCTGGCATTGTCTGGTGCAAAGGTCTCAGCTGGGCTCTTCTTCCACTGAAGTCAGTAGGTTTTTATTTTAATCTGGCTCAATGCAGAGTCAGGAGTAGAAGTAATATCTACACGTTGGACAAGTGTTTGTTTGAGCATCATTGCCAAAAAGAAGCAAAGCCCCAGACCCATCAAAAATCAAATAGCTGTGGTGGGTTGACTTAACTCCATCCCCTCCAGACCTAACACAATAGTGTTTAATTTTCACTGAACCACTAGACAAGGCCTGGCTGGTGACTGGTGGCTCCCCTGAGCTCCTCTTGCTGAAGTCCTGAGAATAAACAGGGTCCTGGGATGTGGAGGTGTGGGGGCTGCCAAGAGGGAGAGCGGCACATTCACCATTTGCTGCTGGAAAAACATATCCATGCCTGATGTTCTCACTTCAAAAAGAAAGTTGAAAAGCTCTAAAGGGTTCAGAGAAAAGCTCTAATAAAGGGGGAAAGCTGGTTTTGAGTGAGAGGTTAGAAAGTCAATCTGCTCTGCTAATGCAAGAGAGAGTTCAAAGATGCCGACACCGAGGCCCATAAATATTGCAAGAAGAGCCAGTTTCCAGTATCAGAGCCTCTCCCAACCAGCAGAAACAAATTATGTCACATGGCTGCAGGATTGGGCTGAAAACATTCAAAGTGTAGGTCTGGGGCTACAGAAATGGGAGGGTGGCAGCCACAAAAAGGTGAAATGGTCTCGCCAGTGTTGGCCAGCTCAGCCCGGGACAGCACGGCTCAGGCACTCGCTGTGCCCACAAAACCCTCTCATTTTGCTCATGGGGATTGAACAAGTCGAAACTGAGGCCAGCAAGGAGCAGGCAGTGACGTGAGCCACCACTCACTGCCAGCTCAGCCACAGCCTGCAGGCCCAGCCCAGCCTGCGCTGGAGAAATTGGATGGAATTGGCCCTTCTTGACATTCTCACCTGCAGAGAAGCCACAAAAGAACCTCCCACATCTCTGTCAGGGGCAGACCTGGCCCTGACATGTCACAAGGCTCCTCTCAGCTGAGGATTACCTTCACCCTGGTAATGAGATATTTCATGTGCTGCTCTTCTCTCCTTTAAGGCAGGTGGAGGGTCAAGGCAGGTTGGCTTCACAGTGGAGCATTTTTTCACTTGTCAATAATTCAATTAATGGCTGTGAAAATGTCCCTCAGGAGTCTGGTGGCAGCCAAGTGATCTGAGGGTCACTGAGGAAAGAAAAGCAGCAGCAGAGGGAAGAAGCAAGAAATATGAGCAGTGTCCTGCATGCACTCCTGGGACAAAAAGAGGACCTTTCTTCATCTCATTTCATTCACAGAAAAGCTTTTGCATAGAAGGTTTGTATCTTGTCTCACCATTCAGGTCATCTTTTAACTGCTGATAATTTTAATTTCAACAGGCACTTAATGTGCTAATCAATCCCGATGGTTCTCAGCAGGATGGAAAATCCCAAGCATGGACATGATTATTTGGCTTTTAAAGAAAAACACTGGAGTGTCAAGAGAAAAAAAAATAAACAACACATCTTTTATAGGGATTATTTATATTGCTCTTTTTTGCTTATTATTTATCCACACTGTTTGATTTTATATCCAGGCACAGGTTACCTCCTCTGCTGTGCCTCATAGCAGCAAGAGGGACACAGCACAGAGCAAATGGTAATGAGAGCTCACTGCTTCCTTTGCCATTAACCACAACCCTTCTTTTCCTCCAAAGGTGACAACAAAGCCAAAATCCCTCATCTGCCATCCCTGCTCACAAGGACTGAACACCTATTCCCTTCAGGAGCAGGATTTAAAGCAGGCAGGGGTGCAGAAGTTCAGGACCATGTAGGTACTTCAGGCACAAGTTCACTTTCCTGATTCCCATTTCAGCCCTGGATGACAAGGAGCTGACCCAGCTGACCAGGAGCCTTCGTGGGATCCAGGCTCCCTCCCTGCCTTGCTATGGGCAGGATCACAACTAAGGAGAAGAGAAATGTCTACCCACCTTCCCCTGACTCAGGCTTGTAAAATGCAGCCTCTTGGAGAGACCAGCACCCCAATAAATCCTAAAGTGCCTGGGGGACACGTGGCTGTGTGATACAATCCGTCCCAGAGGGAGGAATTCCTGCCTGACACCATAAACTGATGGGTCACACAGGCTGGGCAGGATGAGGAAACTCCCAAGGAATGGTCCAAGCCTTTCTCCAGCCCTTTCATGGGAAGAGGTGCTCCCTGAGCAGGCCAGGGTGTGACAGAGCAGGAGGCTGATGAAAAGGGTGCAGTGACTCATCCAAAGCAAAGCAGCCTCTTCTCCATCTGGGAGGAGATTTCAGGATTGATCCCAAATCTGTCCCTACAGCCAAGCTTCCACACACAGCACGTGGCATCCCTGCCTGATCATGGCAGGGTAGATAGTGATAAGAGGGAGTGGTTTCAAACTAAAGATGAGAGATTTACATGTTTGGAATAAATACCTCACTGTGAGGGCAGTGGTTCAGGTTGGAACCTAGAATGGATTGCTCAGAGAAGCTCTGGATGCCCCAGCCCTGGAATTGTTCAAGGCTGGGTTGGATGGGGTGGAGAACAATCTGGTCTAGGGGAAGCTCTCCCTGCCTGTGGCAGGGGGTTTGGAGCTGGATGATCTTTAGGGTCCCTTTCAACCCAAACCATTCCAGGATTCTGTGATTCCATCTTGTTTTCAGCCCCAGGTCTGCGTGCGGTTGTCCTTGTGAGGGTCAACCAGCCCCCTCTGAGACAGTTCTGCTGGATTTGGGGAGAGAAAAGCAGCCACTTCTGCAGGGTTTTCCTCCTCTCTGTGTGTGAGCTGGGAGCTGATTGCTCAGGCAGCAGCACACAAGGGCATCCCTGGTGTGAGTTGGTTTTCAGAGGCCCGGCTGGCAACCCTGTGGGGAAATATTCCAGCTGCTGATCAGCCTGGCTCCTCTTGTGTTTTGTCTTCCAGAGAAATCCAATTAACCCTCTTCCTTTTGCACTTAGCGTTTCTAACGTCAAAGAGCATCACCTGGAAGACCTTTTAAAGGCAAAATAAATGCCATGGCAACTGCCAAGATATTTCCAATAAATCCCAGCTGCGGCCTTCAGACTGCAAGTCCAGGAGACATTTCCCACATCGTAATTTCTCCCTTTCAATATCCTGTGTTTCTGGGGAAGTATTGACTAAGTGTTAAGCCTCCAGACTTAATTTTTGGTTCGATCCCTTGAAAGAGCAAGAAGCCCTCGTTCAGTTTATCTGGAAATGCTGGTTCAGAAATGCTGATTGCTGTGATTAATTGTCACATCTGTGGGAGCATCCTGTTAAGGGAAAAATTAGACTCAGCCCTACATGGGTTATTTACAATCCAGCTGCTCCAGCCATTAAAATTGCCCTGGATAACTGCTTCCCCCACCACAGTCTGAACAAGCAGATCAGTCTCTGACATCACAAGCCCCCATGTTTTCCAGTTCAGTACATCTCATCACAAAATAAAGGCTTTGCTTCAATAAATAGCACTGTTAAGACCACTTCTGCTGGAATGAGCCTTCTCTAGCAATGCTTCCACTCTGGAAAGAGCCTGCTCTGAGCACTAAAGAAACCCATCAGAAATAACCTTGGATTTTGTATGTTTATATCTGCGTAGCTCGGGAAACACAGTGAAGAGGGATGGTTTTTGTTTTGCAAGGCAAATAGAAGATCTGTGATATCCTTCAAAGATACTTCAAGGCTTCCCTCTCAGCCTGTTGCAAGCAAAGGCCTCTTGCCCAAGCTATGTTGTTTTTTATATAAATGCCTCCCTTTCCCTAGCATTGATCAATCCAGTGCTGAGCACATTCCTTGGCACCCTCACCCCTGATTGCCCTCAGGCTGTTGCAACACTTCACATGTTCCCCTCTGGATGTGGTGACCAAAGGCACTGGAGGAGGCTGGGCTGACCCCTGCTCTTGCTGAATCCACACTCCCAGTGGGGTGTCTGGGACACACACAAGGAGGCTGTTTGAGAGATGAATCACTTGGTCCTTGGGATGAAATGGATTCTCTTCTCTCTTCTCAGCTCACTGGAGTTACTGCTGAGGTGGCTGCAGGAAGAAGAGAGGCTGGAGAGCACAGAGCAGAGCATCTGCTGGGACACATCCCTGTTGGATCCTCATGCCAGTGCCCCAAAAGTACCCACAGGAACAACCAAGCTCAAGTTTTTCATTTTCACTGCATCCCTCTTTTCTCCTCTCTGCTCTGGCTCTTGTCCCTACTTTGCACTGCTGCTGGGAGGGCTTCCTGCTGCCTCCTTATATCTGGTTTCATAGAACCTTGGAATTATAGAACAGTTTTAAGGGAAGAGAGCATCAAGACCATCCAGTTTCAACCCCTTTGCAGTGGGCAGGGACACATTTCATTAGACCAGGCTTCTCCAAGCCCTATCCAACGTGGCCTTGAACACTTCCAGGAATGAGGCATCCACATGTTCTCTGGTTTCCTTCCTAACACACAGCCCAAGCCCATGCAGGGACTGAGCTGCTCTGCCCAGCAAGTCACCACACTGCCCCACATAACCAAAAAGATCCCTTCAGAGCAGAGCAAACCCCCCTTGCATCTCTGCTTTCTCCCTCCTTTCCAACCCATCAAGGAGAGTCAGGACCCCTGCAATGGGAGCAGACAGAGACTGCATTCTTCTGCCAACTCCAGCATCCACTGGCTTTTGAACAATGTCCTTCCTGGCACAGAAAAACCTCGAGCCAAACCTACTCAGGGCAGCGATCAGCCTCTCACAAAATCTCCTTGCAAAGTACCTGATGCTTACATCACACCAGAATTTCTCTCCCAAACACCTGCATGGCACCAGGAGTGCTGATCCCAGCCTGGCCCCCGGGCACCTCAGCAATGTTAATAACAGGCACAGCCCATTAGTGCAACCCAGTTATTGCATGTGCCTCACACACGAGCCAGCCTTAATGGTGTCTGTGTGCACAAGCTGCTCTTCCCTGCAGCAACCCCAGCAAACAGAGTAACCTGGGGCAGCACAAGGAGCTTGTCTAAGGCAGGGTTAAGCAGGTGATGATAAACTCTCACCACCATAATCGAAGCCCACGCAGCACCAGATGTGTTCTGCAGAAAAGGCTCGGGGCCAGCTCTCGGTGACGTGTGAGCCAAAGGGTTTTCCCAGAACTAGGCTGAGCCTGGCATGAGGCTTGGGGAGGGAAGTGCTCCTTGGGGCAGGACTGTCCTCCAAGAGAGTGCAGGGGACACCACCAGGAGAGGGGCATGGGACCAGCATTGCCCTCCTTTGGTGGCGCAGGAACAGAGGCTCCCTGCTGCAAAAACACCCCAGCAAGTTCTGGAGGGGGGACATTTAAAGAATGGCTTTAAACTGGCAAAGGGTGGGTTAGATTAGATGTTGGGAAACAATTCTTCCCTCTGAGGCTGCTGAGGCCCTGGCACAGGGTGCCCACAGAAGTTCTGGCTGCCCCTGGATTCCTGGCAGTGCCCCAGGCCAGGTGGGATAGGCCATGGAACAACCTGGGACAGTGGAAGTTTTCCCTGCCCATGGCAGGGGTTGGGAACAGGATGATCTTGAAGGTCCCTTCCAACCTGAACCATTCTGTGATTTTGTGACCAAAGGAGATTTTCCAGACCACCTGCTGTAGCCACACTCTGAGCTTCATCTGCAAAGGACCCAGTTCACAGGACTGGGGGCTGCTGTTGTGTTGATTAGGAAGAACCTTTAAACTCTCTCTGCTCAGGAAAGCATAAACATCTGGAGGAAAGGGAAACCTGGATTTGGGTAGGATTCAGTGGCAGGACCAGACAAGGAAGCCATGAGTGGGAGGCAGGTAGCCCCAAACAGACCTAGGGGGAAAGTATGGACAGGGAGAGAGAATTGGCCTGAGAAAATCACTCCTGGTATTGTCCAGGTTTGCAGTGCGTGGCTTGGCAAGCATGATCTTGTGTGCAAGAGCCTCCAAAAGGGAGGGTACAGGAGCTGTTTTGCTGGGGGATGTTTGGATCAAGACAGCAGGGTGAGGATCAGGAGTCAGCCAAATCACATAAATCAGTGGGATTTCAGGGCCTGATTTCAAGGCTTTTGAGGCTAATTAAGCATCATTGCAGATCTGAGACACTGCTTCAGAGCCCTTTCAACATTCAAGGCCTGCAAGCATTTTTTTGATGTGCAATAAATTAATTCGTTCTTGCCAGGAGTAGAGATAATGTGCTATTGATGTCCTTAGGTGTGGGTGTCTTTGTGGACATTTAACATAACCCTTCCTTTCTGCATTAAAAAAAAAAAAAAGGAAAAGAAAAAAAGGAAAAAAAAACCCAAACAAAATAAACAATAAATAAATCAATTAAATTAAATTTTTAAAAAAACCACAACACAAAACAAAACAAAAAGCCAAAAAAAAAACCTCTTAAGGAAAATCTCTTGCTTAATATCTAATCTAAATCTCCCCTCCTTCATCTTAAAGGCATTTCCCCTTGTCCTGTCACTCCATGCCCTTGTCCAAAGTCCCTCTCCAGCTCTCTTGGAGCTCCTTTAGGTACTGGAAGGTCTAAGGTCTCCCCAGGGCTACAACATCAGCTCCCTAAACACCACATCCCTCTGCAATCATGCATTTCCTCCCCCTTCCCAGCTTCAGTTTGTAAACTATTTGTATGGTGATGGTTTTTAAATAGCTCCCAATGAGCATTTTACATACAGGGAGTGGCAGAGGAAAATAAATCTGTGGGCTGGAGATTTATGTAAACACAAATTCCCTGCAACAGCAAGTTCCTCACTGCATGTGGCTCATTTTACAAAAACACATCATCAGATAAAGCGGGTACGTGATTCATTTGCTGCCCTCTGATGTGGTGGGGCTCTTGAATGAGAAGTTTAAACTATCCTGCTTAAAATCAGGCTCACAGGACTTCCAGGCTGAGGAAGCATGGCTACAGGCAGGCTGAGTTTATAACAGGCATGGAGTTGTGCAAAACAGATTGTTCTGTGGGTGATAAAAATCCTCATGGGGTCTAGGAAGAGGTTTTGTTTAGCTGTGCCAAGTTGTTGGTCACAGAAAGTCATAATTATATCTACTGGCCTGCTCTGGAAGCTGTTACAGGCTTGACATTCGTTGCCAGTGGATGTTTTATCTTCCCTTGTTTTTGCTAGAAACATTGTGGGCCCACAATGATGGCAGGGTGCTAGACAGTGCAAAATCTTAGACCAAAATAGATGGGTCCTGTCTTTCAGCAGTGCTGCTGTCTTGCTACATATCTAATCTAAACCAGATAAAAAGCACTTTGGTGTGGAGATCCAGAACTCTCTGCAGGGAAATCTTTTAGCCCCCTTACTCAGAGAGGGAGCTAAAGCCCTGCTAGAGTTGCTTCCAGTTGGATTTTCCCTCCAAATCCCCAGCCTCTACGTCCTGGCCACAGTCTGTCTCACCACAGTGGTTACTCACACTCATGTGACACAGGGAGGGTTTCACACTGGAGCTCAAAATCCTGTTTTGTCCCTTCAGCTTGTGTTGGATGTCTTACTCTCCATGAATTATCCAAGTAAAATGCCCAGGTATGGCTTGTGCAGAGAAAAAAACCCTGGCCCTTGGTCTCCCTGCAGTAAAATTCCTTCCTCTGAACCCATCCCAGGTCTTCTGGCCACAGAGACCCCCTGGCACAAACTGAGCCCCCTCTCTCTGCCTGTATTTTGGAGAAACTGGGTGAGGACAACCTCCAAGCACAAGTGTGAGGAATTTTGATCGTGTTGGTGGGCAGGTTGGCTCTGGAGAACAGGTTGAGGTGAATGAACCTTCTTCAGAGCATGAAGGAGCATCCCCCATGAGCAGAGGAAGCACATCCTTGGTCAGCACTCCAGGCAGTGCTGGGGAGGGAATTGGTATCAGAGCAAAACTGTTCAGCCATCACCAAATGAACTCACCAAGGCAGCTGAAAACCAGGCACTTCAGAAAAAAAGCTTAAAGAAAAGTGTGGACATGGTTCTGGTTCACAGCACTGCCCCCACAATCCATTGCTGAGAGCTCCCTCTCCTCTCCTAAGGGATGTGTTATTCCCAGCTACTCCCCCAGGACCAGAGAGGAAATTCCGTCGTTTGAACACACCAGTGCCAGTGTCCCACAGCCCTGGAGTTTCCCTACAGAAGCCTGCCCACATTTTGCTCCTGACCACAAAGCATTTGCTTTGCATTTAGCAGGAACAACCAGTTCAGTGTTTGAATGAATGATCGGTGTTAATTAGTATCATTCAAAATTAAAACAAAGGTCAGAAGAGGGTAAGCATTATCAAAGGGCCTTGTTTGCTCAAAGGAAACATTAATGATACTTGTTCAGTGCTTCAAGATAAACTTGTTCAGGCACTGAGTTAATGAAGAAATAAATACTCCTCTCCACTGAACGTCACTGCTCCTCAAACACAAACCACACGTCTTTCATCTCAAGGTGTGCCCTGCCCTATCTCTCATCTCTCCTGGCTGTTTCATTCCTCCCCACTCTGGAGATGCCAGCTCCCCTCCCTGAGCAGCTGCAGGATGGCTCCACCATTGGGCTTGGGCTGGCAGCTGCCCACTGCAGAGCTGTCACCCTGGGGCTCCTGCAATGGCATCTCATTGCCTTCTTCCATCTCTCCTTCACTATGGAGCAATGGACACAGGGGTGTCACAGGGCCTGGGATTATGGGGCAGGTGCTTTCGGGACCTTAGGCTGGCCAGCTGGTCCAGCCAAACATGAGTTTCTCTGCTTCCACCCTGAGCTGGCCATCCAGAGGGACCTTGGCAGGCTGGGCCCAGGTAAACCTCGTGAAGTTCAATAAGGTCAAGTGCAAGATCCTGCAGCTCAGTCAGGGCAATCCCAAGCCCAGGTAAGAGATGGGAAGGGAATGGACTCAGAGCAGCCATTAGGAGAAGGATTTAGGGATGTTGGTGGAGGAGAGGCTGGACATGACCTGGCAATGAGTGGTGGCAGCCCAGAAAGTCACCTGTCCTGCATGCCCACAGCGTGGGCAAGGGAGGGGAAGTGTGCCCTGCACCCTGCTCTGCTGAGAGCCCACCTGCACTGCTGCACCCACCTCTGGCACCCCCAGCACCACCAGGACATGGAACTGCTGGAGCACGTCCAGGGGAGGCCACGAAGATGCTCTGAGGGCTGCAGAACCTCTGCTGGGAAGACAAGCTGAGAGAGCTGGGGGTGTTCAGCCTGGGGAAGAGAAGGCTCTGAGGGGACCTTCTAGAAGCTTCCAGTGCCTGAAGGGTCTATGAGAGAGCTGGAGGAGGACTTTTTACGAGGGCATGTAGTAACTGGACAAGGGGGAATGATTTCAAACCTACAAAAGGCTGGTTTATATTAGAGATAGGAAAGAAATTTTTCCCTCTGAGGGTGGTGGCCCTGGCACAGATTGCCAGAGAAGCTGTGGCTGCCACATCCCTGGAAGTGTTCTAGGCCAGGTTGGGCAGGGCTTGGAGTAACCTGGTCTAGTGGAAGGTGTCCCTGCCCATGGCAGGGGGTTGGATTGAGATGGCCTTGAAGGTCCCTTCCAAACCATTCTGGGATTCTACGCCTGATGCTCCTGGGTTTGCACCTCTCCAGGTGGATGCACCACCAGATCACAACCTGCCATGGTCAGGACCTTCCTACCCCACCTCTGTGCAGCACCTGGTGCAGCAGAGCCTGGTTGAGGGTCCCAGACACATAGGACGATGTGCAGGTCCGGATCCTTCCCAGCTGCCTGCAGGTGCTTTCCTGGTGCAGAGTAAGCCAGAAATAAATGAACTGAACTCTCACCTGAGAGCTGATCACCTTCTGCAGGTGCATCGACACCAGAGGGAGCCCGAGGATGTCTGTGCTGAGAGCCAGGCACCTCAGGCAAATTTAGGGTGGGATGAATCCTGGGCTAAATAAATATTAATATGTTCAGAAACCAGCAGTAGCAGCATTCACAGATATTTATGTATACACAGAAAGAAAGGGAGGGAAAGTACACGCACACCCTTTAGCTTCTCCATGACCCCCAAAATGCCATAAATCACTTTCAGCAGGAGAGCACAGTGCAGCAACTTTTGCTCCTGCCACATCTTCCACACTGCCAATAATTTGGCAAACCCTGCCCTGCCATCAGCAACGGAGTGAGGGGGCTGCACAGAAGAAATTGGGGTACAGGAGCTGGGGGTTTCCAGGCTGCACCGTGCTCCATGAGCCAAGAATTCAATGTTCCAGCTCCACTGCTAAAACCACTGAAGGCTGAGGAAGATGATATTTCCATCTTTTGGAAAACAAACACTGGGAACACGCCTACACAGCCGTTGTCATCATCTCCCGAATGCAGTCAGAAGTAAAGAACAGGCAGAGGTCAAACTTTTCCTGGCTTAATTGAAACGCTATCAAAATTTTAACCACTTCCCTGCTGGCAGCTCACGGATCCCCCGTTCCCAACAAAGATTCCCGTGTGTGATGAACACACACACCCTTCGCAGCAGTGAATCTCTCTCCCCCTTCCCTGCGCGCTCAGGAGCCGCAGACAGCGACGTTTGCGACCCCGGCGAGGAGGAGCAGAGCCGGCTGCGTGAGGACCATCTGTGGGGAGATGCGATCCTGCATCCATCCGTGCCGGTCCCACCCGGCTGCGGGCACCCGGCAGAGCCGCTCCGCTCTCGCTGCCAGCAGCACACGCCAGGCTGGCGCTGCTGCTTCACCCCATCTCGCACAGGCAGGAAAGATGGGCTACCAGGGGGAGCAGATGGGCACCTGTCAGCAGCCATATGTCAGGAGATCAGTGCTTTGGATTGTGCATTAGCCCAGAAAAAAAAAAAAAAAAAAAGCAAAATGGAAAAAAAAAAAAACCACCTCCTGTAGGATTTTTAATCACGTGGTCCTCAGATACTATGTGGAAGAAAAAAAAATTGGCAGGTCTTCCTTTTTTTTCCTGAGTGAACAGGAGCGAAGCAGCCTGGTATCCCATATTTATCCCAGCACCCCTTATCCTTTTGGAAAAGCAGCAAAGAGGGGTCCACTTCCCTGAGTTATTTCCCTCTGGAAACAACCATTTCATGGGAGACGAGGGCAGCTGCACACAGATGGGCAACCTGGAGAGCAGGAGCAATGAACTGGTGAAAGGTTTGAACCCTGCAGCTCAGCACCACCACTTCTCAAAAGGTCAGGAGTTAATTCAGATCTGTAGGGTGATGGTCATAGGGATCCCAAGCCCTGAAAGTCGATAGCAGACACCGAGTGTGACACATTAGACAGTGGTGGGGTGAAGATGCTCAGGTAACTTTATCCTGCCCACCAGACCTCTGTGTGGAGGCTGTTTGCTCCAGCCCAGCTGTCTCCCAGCTCGGGAGCCATACGGCTGGTGGGACTTCAGAGAGGGAGATCAAATTCGGAGGCAGCAAAGCAGGCGGTTGTTTGCTTTCCACGTCCCTGCTCAACTTTTGGCCTCCTACTCTCATAATGAATTTCTGGGAGGTTCTCAGCACTGCCTGCTCTTTAGCAGACTGCACTTCCAGCTACAAAAATAGCGCAGACACTAAAACGATCTTCGGGAATCAGATAAGAGCTCCTCCCAGGAGGAAGAAAAAAGGTTTCTTTCTTCTCGTTTCTTTTTTTTTTTTTTTTGTTCTTTGTGTTTGAGGAGGCTGATGTGTTACAAATATAGATTGTGATTTCCATCCCAAAGTGCTTCCCAAGAGCTCGGCTGGCACCTCTGCACAGAGCTGGCAGCAGGCACTGCTGGGATGAGCTCTGCAGCTTCACAGAGGAGCACAGCCCACCCCAGCCACTCACAAAACCTGTCCAAACAACTGCACAGCAGAACTGCAGGAGACTTTCTGCTGTAGAAACTACCAAAGGTGACAGAAAACACTGTTTTCTGACATTACTTCCTCCTAAAATGTAGCTCAGAGAGGAAAATGCATAGGTAAAAGCTCTGTCACATCACAGGTTTCTGTGGTCTTGGACAAGTCATCTTTCCCACTGAGTTTTGCCAAGGAAAGCCTTAGGGAGCCTCCCACATCTCCAGCACTCCTCCCTTTGCCAGGTTTGATGGTGACCAGACTCTCCCAAGCCACCTCAGCTCATTAACTGGGAACCAGGGCCCGTGTTGGGCCAGTGCTCTCCCACCCTGTGGCTTCTATCAGCTCCTGGAGGGATCCCACCAGCCCTGGAGCCGGGCAGAGATAAGCCCTGGGAACACGAGGGTGGGAGAAGGGAGGGAAGGGAGTGTGGGACTTCCGCCAGTCCTTCCCCCACTTGCTGCTTTTCATGGAAAGATATTATAAACCTTTCTCTTCTCTAACATGAGACCTTCACCTTATCTGATAAGCACTGATAAGCACTCTGATGTGTGTGTCCGGTCACGCCGTGAACTCCCTGCCCCGTGCTCAAATCCCTGTGCACAGGAACAGACACCCACCAGCCCTCAAAAGAGAGCCTTCAAATGCTACATAAACACAGATAAATACAACACAATACATCAAATGGAGCCATGAGGGACCTCCAGTGGTGTCCCAGTTCATCCCCCAAAGGCGAGGTGAAATTACACTTTATTGCCCAACCCAGTGCTAAAAATATCCCTTGGCCAACATTCCAGTCTTCCTGAGCAACTGCTTCCCTGCTCCCTCCTTCCTTTTGACCCTTCAAAGCTTTTTCTGGAATTGGATGTTCCTCACAGCAGTTTAAGCCCAGACACTTTCCTGTCCCTGGCAGACCCAGCAAATGGTTCATTCCATCCTGCTCACAGCACACATCTGGAGTTGGTTACATCTCCCACTCAGGCTTTGCTGCATTTGCATCTCTCCTCTAGACAAGCAGGGGCTTTTTTTTTCAGGAAAAACAAAGAGTCAGTGGTTGGTCACCATGCACAAAGTGGAGCTGGTGACAGTGCTGCAAGGAGAGGGTGATGTGGTTCATTTTTTTGGTGAGCTGTGGCAGCATAAAAACAGGTCCCAGCAGGGGCACTGGGGCCAGCACTAGGAGACCCCAGAAATATTTTGCAGCTCAACTTGTGCCAGCATTCCATTCCCACCTCTGGGCTGGCACACACGTGCAAGGCTGCATTTTGCATTATTTTTCCATTTTTAATGCTCTTCTAAACATTTTCCTTGTCAGAAAGTGACACATAGTTACAAAATAGTTATAAAACCAGAATGAGCGCATACTGGACCAAACCTACATGCTCCAGCATCATCTGGCAGAGGGAAGGGCTGGATGGGATTTTAGGAAGGAATTCTTCCCTGTGAGGGGGGTGAGGCCCTGGCACAGGGTGCCCACAGAAGCTGTGGCTGCCCCATCCCTGGCAGTGTTCCAGGCCAGGGCTTGGAGCAACCTGGGATAGTGGAAGCTGTCCCTACCATGACATGGGGGTTGGCCAAGACAATGTGGTCTTGAACATCCCTTCCAACCCAAACCATTCCATGATGCCATGATTCTATGAATATGGCCCTGTTTCAGGATTTGTTGTGGTCCTCACTCAGTGCTCCCCCTCCAGCCTGGAGCGTGGCCTCTGCACAGGACAGCACTTTGAGCATGACTCAGCTCCGGCCAGGAAAGCACATTTTCCACCCACACAGCTGCAGCTCCTCCTCTAAAGCTCCCTGTCGTGGCTGGGGACAGGACACACGTCCACCCTCTGCTGCTGCACCCACTGAGCACATTGCTTTGCCAGCAGCTTGCACCAACACCTTCCATGGGAGCCCTGATGGGAGAGCTCCTGCTCCTCTCACATCTCCCCACTGCATCTCCTCTCACAGAGCACAACAGAGCAATCTTGCAGGAAGTTGTGTAGCAGGGATAACAGGAGACAAAACATGCTGCATAAATTCCTGGGCACTGTTGCTCTCTCTTCCCTTTAGCACCAGCAAAGACCATCGAGCCTTAACTGTAAAGCTGTGATCACGGACAGGCAAGAATTTTTTGACTCCTAACTGAGAGGGAAAACCCCACCTCCTGCACAGGTTAGCCAGCCTGTCCCTTACAGAAATTCCTCTGGAGTTTCTCCCAGCTCAGTAAAAGACATGATGAAATCCCATCTGAAAATGTCAGGGGCTCAGGTCAGTCTAAACACTCTTCTGGGAGCATCCCGAATCCTCATCCCTCCCCCAGCCTTGGAGATGCTGATCCACATTTTTGCTTTACTGTTTTTCTTGGCAGCTGTTTTCTTTCAAGTCAGGCTATGGCTGTGTCGCTTTTAGGTACTTAAATTCATATTCTTGATTCATTTCTTCCCTAATCACTTGGGATACTGAGTTTTACAAAGGGGAGTATAATTAATCTTCCAGGTTTGTGCATGTGTGATAAAAAAGATGTGATCCATGACAATTTAATGCCCTAGCTAGCTGCTGTCAGACAATGGAAATTTCTGAGTTATACCCAAAAAAAGCCACACCCAGCTCACAAAGGCTCCAGCAGCTGACAAGCATCTTCTCCAAACTATTCGGCGGGAACATTTTTTTGAGAGCTCTTTTGGTTTTGTTGTTGTTTTAAACTTGGCCCCAAATATCAGCTGCAAAAGAACAAAGCCTCAAACTTGCGCAGTCGGTTCGATGAGTTCCAGAAGCTGATGAATTTCTCACGGCGTTATCAGCGATCTTGAGGGACCCACGGAGGTGAATTGCATGCAGCGATTGCTGTTAACGTGCTCCTCTCCCCCCTGATCTTGAACATCCCTTCCAACCCCCTCCAACATGCATTCCTGCTCCCATTCCCCTCTGACATGCATTCCTCGCGATCCCGGCGGTGGTTTGACAGTCAGCATCGCTCCAGACAGCTCCATCCCATCTCAATCACTCTCTTAGAAGTTAACAACCCTGCGATGGCCAGCGTCGATATTGGCTGCCCATAACAAAGCTGTTAGAGCGGCGTTTCGGTAGGAAATGGTGGGAATGCTGCAGTAATCAGACAGAGTTATAAAAGGCTAATGAAGATGAAAGGGAAGAAAATACAGAGGAAAAAGCCAGGCAGCCAGAGAGATTTTGGCAAGATTTGCTAAGCTGCTGCCTAGCCACGCAGTACTTCCTGCATTTCCCAATCCAGCTGCACATTTCCAGTAGCCTCAGCAAGTCTGTATCGCTGAGCTAACAGTGTAGCTGGTCACATTCACGTCCATTATTAAGGAAAACGTTCAAGTTCCCTAGAGGAATTTGGGAAGAAAGTTCATTTCTTCTAAATACACTGTCCCTGGGGAGGTAAATTCAGAAGTGCTCCAGCTCAGGCTGGAAACGCATAACTGAAGTATTATCCATGTGTTGCTCACCAAAATAAGAGGTCTTTCCAAGTCACCCCAGTGGTTTTGGAAGGAAAATTTTTCACTTAGAATTATCAGAGACCTGTTAAGAACAAGAAATCCTCCGATACTGCTGGGTAGGACATGATGTTGCCAGGCACTCCTTTTGAGCAGAGGGAAAGAAGTGTCCTAATTTCTTTCCATCCTCATCAAGGGACAATTCCGACAATACAGATGTACTGTAATATCCCGATTTCCCACTATGGAACTCCACCCCTTCGCCTTAGAAAGCGATTTAACGCCTTAATAGGTGTCCTCATCACACTTTTTTTTTCTTTTTTCTTTTTTTTTTTTTTTTTTTTTTTTTTTTACCACACCATTGTTTTATTCGCTACGTCTCTCACAACCTAAAATGTCTCTTCCTCCTCACCAGCACGTCAGGCTTTCAAATGACTGCGGGCTGTTGTCTCATCTTCGCCCTGTTCCCCATCCGATGTCGAGACGGGTGCTCAGCAAAGCCATGCACGTAGCTGGCTGTCAGCATCGCCACGTCAGTCAGTCAGCCTCCCCAGCTCCAGCCTCTGCCGGGGCTGTTTTCGGAATTCCTGACACTCGTCACCCTGTCGCGGTGCCAGGAAGGGGACACGGACCCTCTGGGTGGGATCAGACGGGCTCAGCAGAGAGGGACTCGCAGCCCGGCACAGCAGCTCAGCCCATCACCCTAAAGTTTTACTGCTCTGTCCGTGCTGCTCATCCTTCATTCGTGATCTTCCACGCAAATTTCTCCATGCTTTCTCCAACTTTCCCATCTCATCAATAAGAAGGTTCTTTTTAGCCATGTTGTTTGGTTTATGCATTTCCAAAGCAAGCCTTGATCTCCTCGTTTCTTCCGGTTCCTCCCAGTTCCGCAGTGACTGCAGCTCTGACTACACAGAGTTTAGCTCTGAGATCATTTATGAAATTATCACATTCGGCCAGATTTACCATCTGTAACCCAAGAGACACCTCCTGCAACCCAGCCACGCTGTAGTTATGGCTGTCATTACTGAAGTGAATTGTACAAGTAGGCAAGCAGAGTTTGCTCCAAACTAACTCGGTCTCCATACAGCATGGAGACTTTTGGGTCTCCTACATCTCATCCTCTGGGGATTTTTTGGCTGTGACAAACTTTGAGCTGGCTTTCAATTTATGTGAACTGTAGTATTTGTGCCACTTTGAACCTCCTTCATGAGTAAACCACTCTGACAAGCCAGAGTTTATGGGGTCTACAATCCATGACAGATTTAAATGCAGATTAAAAATTCCATAGCAGAAATATTACAGGAGACTCGAGATACTAATTGTTTCCTGCATAAGGCAGGAACTTAATTTTTATTTTTAAACTCTCAAGTGCTAACAGCCAATATTCTGGTGTGAAAAAGCTGAAGATGCAACTGCTGCCTCACTGTGAGCAGGTAGCAACTTCCAGAGTTTAATCTTACCCCTTAATTTGTTCTTAATATTCAGATCGTGGCGGCAGCCAGGAGGCATTATCAAGCTAAGTGCTCCTTTGTGTCAATACACAGAGGTAGAAAAATTCCCCGCCCAAATGAGCCGTGATTGTTGTATCGTCTGGAAGAAAGCCACCCTCTCTCTAGTGCTGCACTAATGCACTTCTAGTGACAGAACTGATTAGGATTCCTGCTTCAGATCTAGCCTGGTTGGGTTTTTAATCTTTGGGATAAGCTGTGGATACAGAATTAGCTATTTAGATGTAAGTGCATCGCTGGGAAACGGTTTGCCAGCACCCGATGCAAAATGACTTCAGAGTCGGATCTGGCAAGTGCTGCTTGATAATAAAGTGATAACCTGGGGTGTGGGGGCAGAGGGGGATTTTTGGCTTTCAAGAAGCACCAGATATCTTTGCCTGATTCTGTCTCCACTAGCACAGAAATCATAAGAGTGCTGAGGAATGTGTGCTAAGAGTGAAAATAAGCACCCGCCACTCATCTCAGATTTGAAATTACTCCACATAGGGGAATTACAGAATCATCACTGACAAGGGAGGCCAAGGGGGCACTGCTTGGGCTGTTTGAGCCCCATGGCTCTCTGGTGCTGTGTTTTGATACAGCTGCCCAGTGAAGTCTGGCAGGATGTGTGTCCTTTCCATCTTGGTGAGGCTGAGAAGCAGCACTGCATGTGTGAGAGACACCAGGGTCAGGTTTAATCCAATGGTGAGCTTCTGCCCCTCTGAATCCCCAGTGTCTGGCAAGGAGCAGTGCTCCCCATCACACTCTCCTCTTGCAAACAGCAAGAAAGTCAGGTATTCTTCCAGAAGGCCTTTCTCCAAAGCCATTCTTTTTCCCCATAAAAGTCTTTCCCCAAAAAAACTCTAAATTTCTCACCTCCCTCTGGTTGTCCATCACACAATGGCAAGGCCTCGTGAAGCTGCGAAAGACTCAGGAGTGACAGAACACCACAATGGACTCTGTCACAGCAGCCAAGCCCCAGGAACTGCTGGGACCCCTCTCCCACACACTTATCACCCCACTTCTCTAGGGCTTGCCTCAAATTTGGCAGGATATAGACGCAGAGATGCAGACTGAAGCCTAAAGATCTCAGATCCAGAAGCACTGGCCCAACTCAGCCTGAAATCTATGTCCTTTCTGATTCTCATGGATGTCAGAAAGATTTATCCAGAGAGATCTTATTTTACAGCCTGTGTCTTCTGGTGTGTTTGCTCTTTCAGCGCTCTGGGTTCAGAAGCTGCTGCCTCCTCCCCAAAGCCTCTCTCACCCGTGCTGGACGGATATAAATTATAGCAGCCTGCAATGCATTCAGCTATGGTCCTGTCCATCATCTGTGCATGGCATTAACCCTCTGAATCTTGGTCACCCAGATCTGTATTTCCCAAGCTTTGAATCCTTATCCATTGCTAAAGCCGCTGAGACAGCCAAAGAATGAGGCGCGCAGGGCAGCCGGCATTTCTAAAGAAAACTTGATGGCTTTCTGACACCCGACACATGCAATTCCCAACAGAGTTAATTGAAGCTAATTCCTCAAAGGCTGAGACGAGAATATCCCCATAAATTATGTTCCTGCTTCATTCCAGACAAGGACAGCATGAATGCATTACACGCAGTCCCCCAATTTACAGTATTAAAACCAGCAAGTCAATCAAGGAGACTGAATAAAGTCACTTGAAAGCTGAATTTCATTTTCATCCTCTCTCCAGCTGTACTGTAACCTGAAAGGTTGATTTTTGAGGGTATATTTCCACGCACAGCAGGACCCATTCTGTGAGAGAGGAGCCTTCTCCATGGATGCCACATGTGGTGGGTACACCAGAGCCCCTGCTTGGGAGATTTTGTTGGGGTGCAGGTTTTCAAGGCTGTTATTGAGGCAACTTTCAAAGGTGTCTCTAGAGACCTTTGGGTTTCCAAGACAGAGAGAAAAACACCACAGGACCAAGGGCACTGTGTCCCTGCTGTTGTCTCAGAAAGCCAGGGCTGGTTATCGTGGAGGGCACACACAGAGACACACAGGCATAAATCTAACCTATAACACTGCTACTGCCAATCTGCTCTCATTAACACAGAGTTATTTTTAAATCCTGTGTTTTTTTGGACACAGTCCTAATGACAAGTTATTTTTAAATGGTACTTTAAAAAAATAGCATGTGCAATTCATGGCACTTTTAGGGTCTGAAACATCACTGAATTGTGCTATAAAGATTATGCAAATTAAAGCCAGATTTCGTGAAAAAATGCCCAGCTTCTGTGCTGCTCAGAAGGACTGAAAAAATCAGAAAAATCAGAAGGACTGAAAATTCATTTCTGGGAATTTTTACTGCCTTGCAGAAGCTCCAGAGATGTAAAAGTTGGAAATTACTTAAGCTGTGGTTTATATGCAGTTGGTTATCTGCTGGAAGAGGCAAGAGTGCTTCATGTTGAATACTGGGAAAATAAATACCCAGGTGAAGCCAAGGTGAAAAGCTTAGCCCAGAACAAATAGAAACCCTGTGACAGAACCAGGATCTTGAGTCCCACCATGGCTTAACCCCAAAGTCATGCTATAAACTGGAACAGACTAAAGAACAAGACTTCAGCATCATATGTCATGTTATAAATGAGCTGTAGGGTAACTCTACTATGTACTTTTTCATTTATAAGGTAGTTTAGATGTTCAGTATTTGGCAACTAAACTTTACACCAAGTTCAAGCCCAGGTGTGGTGAACCTGCAGTAATTCTCACTGGAATCTATAGATTTCAAGGGCCCAGGAAGATCTTAACAACTGCCTTGTCTGACCTTCTGCACAAGAGATATCACAGTTCCTGCCTCAAGTCCATAACTCCTGACTGAGCTATGACCCATCCCCAGGGAAATATGCACACTCAACATAAAGGCTTAGAAGATGGAAAATCCAACTTATCCTTGAATTGCTGTTCCAAGGTGAGCTGCCTTCCTTGCTCCAAGCCCTCCAGCTCTAATTGCTTCTCATTTCCATTGTAACCTTTCCTGCTAACATGAAGCATCACCTCCCATTAGAAATTTCTTCCATACACAGGTTCTCCAAGACCACAGTAAGTTCTGTCCTGACCTCTTGGATCAGCTAAACCAGGGGGGTTGCTCCAGAGCAATATATTCACTCCTGGCTGCACATGCAAGGATGCTGCTGCCCTGTAATGAGTAGCAGTTACCACAGGTCAGCTGAGGCTCAGGAAATGTCCACACAAATGCCCTTCGCCCAGAGCTAGCACAGGATTATCTCTAAAACACAGCTCAGGAATGGAGATAAACTCATTTGTATTCTTTTCCTTTCATCTAATTGCTTTGGAGAGAATAATTCATGAATGAAATGCCCAACTCGAGAAGTGTTAAATGCATTGAGACAGTATCCCAAGTACATTTAAATAAAGTCATATTTACCCCTAAGAAAACACAGTGCTGATTTAAACACAGTTTTTAATGATTAAATGGTAAAAATTGTGCTACCAGTTTGAAAACACAGAAAAGAACTCGCTTTAGGGAAATGCATTTTGGGAAAATATTCTTCATCAATGATACATGAGCAATATAATGTTCTGGTCCTCTATTCTACCCGAGAGATCATGGTAATCCTTTTGATTTATGCACAGCTCCTTAACTAATACTGTAACAAATGGTATTGACAATTAAAATCACTTCTGCAAGAAATTCATTGTATTTGCAGCACCCACAGTAAGAAACGCCTTCACGGTTCTGACAGGAGATCTAAATAAAATTAAAGAGCAAAGAGCAAAGGCTGTAGAAAAATCAGAAAGGCATAGCTGATAAGGGAATGTGACTTGCTTATAGGGGGGATTTTTGTGTGTATCTAAGGCAGTATATTATACATTTTAAAAAAGGAGGGTTTGTATTCTTCAGTTTAAACACATAAATCTTCAGTTCTTTGCTTCCCAATGCAAAGCTGCCTGAAATACTGACCATCATACAGCACTGGCTCTGAAAAGGCTGGCAAAGACCCAAATCAATTTAATCTTATTAAAATACAGAGCATTTTAGAGACATTATCCCCAGTGGCTTACTGATGGTTCAATTGCTGCTACAATCTATGCAAAGGCTTCGAGTGATGAAACTCTATTAGTTCCTGCCTTGTCTCTCTTTTTCAAAACGGTTTCAGAGTCTACTGCTATCACTGGCTCATCAGTGCTTAAAGGAAATACTTTCAGAAGCAGAACTAGAAATGTCTCCTCTCGCATTACCAGTATGTAATTAGGGGAAAGCTGCATTCCTTTCAGCTGTACACACACAGTCACACAAAGCGTTTTCTAGAAATGGACTTAACTAAGGTCAGACAGCAGCAACCAGCAATAACTTACTCTGGAGCATTCAAAGGAATTAATACTGATTACAGGTTATTTAGTCATTCTGAACAAAAAAAAAAAAACAAAAAACAAAAAACCAAAAATCAACAGCAACAAAACAAGAAAAACCCCCACTCATGTTAGAAACAGGCACCTGGCACAGCAGAGCGCTGCCAGCCTGCCACAAAGCGCCGGCGATTACACCCTGCGGAGCCTGTGCAGCAAATCCACAGAATCAGCAATAGCTCAGGATGAGGCACCAGCCCAGAACCAAGCTCATGCCACTTAAAAACCGACCTGTGATTATTCCCAGGCAACAGTGCCCAGAGCAGCCTAAGGTTTGATTACTAAAGGAACATTGTGTCACACAACTGCGTGGCGACATTTGTAATGGTCATGAGTTCCCAGGGCTATGGCAGCTTCCCGCTGAGAGAGGTGCTTTAGGAAGAGGAAAATATAGGTTATGTCATAAAAAAGGAACTCCTCTCCTGCTTGGGGAGTGCAGGAAAGGGAGAGAAGCCCGTGCTGTGCTGTACAGCCACTGCTCCCTTGCTCTGGTGACACTGAGCACACACAGGGCAGCAGCTCAGCGAGCACAATCAGCTGTGGAAATTGTCAGCTCACAAGATTTTGAAGTGTCCCCCAGGCAAACTACCTCATAATGAAGCCACACTTGCTGTCAGCCAAACTCACAGTCCCACACCATGGGGCCAGCAGCAGCTCCAAGTGAAACCCATGGCGGCAGCTTGGCTTTTTAAAGGCATTTCTACAGTTGTCCTTCAATAAGCACTCAGCAATTTGTGTTCATACCCTGTTATTTATTAAGGCTGGCTCAGGAAGGAGGAGGATTCAATGCCTGCTTCAAATCAGTCCCCCTTGAAACGCTCATTTTCACTCATAATGGAAATAGAGGATTCCCACTGCCAGGAGGGCATAGCTGAAGTCAGAGTAATCCCCCCTGAAATCAGCCTGTGAGGTGACAAAAAAGCAAGAGCTTTTCTGAGGAAAGGTGGAGATTCTCAACATCCCTCTGATCCATGGAATACTTTTTAGTCTGCAAGGAGAGGAACAGTTCAGCACAAACAGCACAAGAAGCAGTGAGGTTGGAACCAGATAATCTTTAAGGTCCTTTCTGACCTAAACCATTCTGTGATTTTGTGATTTCATACTCCATGCCCACAGCACATCATTACATTGCCTGAAAAACTTGTAAAGAAAGGTTCTCTTACAGAAAATTTTCATATTTTAATGAAAGCAAATGTCAGTGTTCACAAATGAAGAGTTGCCCAAATTTTTTCAGTCCTGTGGTTTTATTTTGGAAGGTCTGGGATGTTGCAGAAGGCATGTTGCTGTTTCTAAGGATTGCTACCTGTCCTGCTGAGATGCAAATCAAAATTAAAAAGGAGGGTGGAGAAATATTTTCAGCCACCCATGGGATTCCCCCCTTTAGCTTTCCTCAGAGTTCAATAGTCAAGAGAGGGAACAAACATGGACAGAGAAACTGGGGAGATATTTTATCAGGAAAAGCACAAGCAGCATATGGTTAGGAATTCGATGGTCTGAGGTGTGAAAAATGTGTCTGTGAAGCTAAGAACATCTGTGCTGGGGTCCACTGATCAGCCTGGAGGATGTAACACTTCCAAGTGAGGGGGAATGGCAGGAAATTAAGTCCAGAGAGTTTCCTGGCCATTCCACTGTCACCTCCACACTCAGAGAATGACCTGACCCAGATGTGAGCAATCACCTGGGAACTAAGTAATGAGTTACCAGTGATACACAATGGCAGGTAAAGGCAAAAGCATACCTGTGACTTGTGAGACTTAGAAAGAAGAGGGTCTGAAGGAAATAGAGATTATGGTCCTTCAGGTGGAAATATGCTTTGTGGAGTGTCAGAAAAAGGGGTCTTGTTTTATGAGCTCTGCAGCCTGCTCATCTCCCCATATTCCAGAAGCCTTTATCCATCCTCTTTGCTGATTTTCATTTGCATGTCAAGGTCAGAGTCAGCCTGTTCAAGTCCTCTGTTGCCACACTCACCCACAGGGTGATTCTGCAGCCAGAGCTCTGACGGCTTTACAGTCCCTAGAAAGATTTAGACCATTCCCTACTTTACCTCTGTGAGAATGTGACAGGTTCTGCTGAGAGGAAATCTTCAAAGGAGTCTGCTTAATGTCATAGGAAAGTTGCAGCAAGCAGCCAGACCTGGACTGGGGATGGCCCTTGGTGATCTCCGCTGTGTGAGCAGCCCCTGGTTATTCCTCTTCTCTGCTGCTCCATGGGCAAGACCCTGCACTCCTGACACTGCTTTTGCTATAGAAGAGTGCTTGAGAAAACAAGCTGTAGGGTGTCCCAGACCTCCCAGCTCCCAATCCCATGCCTTCCACAAAAATCTGGAATTTCCAGATGCGTTGTAAATCTGCTGCAACCTCCTTTTGCAAGACAAGCGCACAAACTCAGATCTGAGGCAGATCAAGGAATCACCCTGCACAGATGCCTCTTTCCAAATACCTCCTGCTATCGTCCAAGTCTTTCAACTGAGTCCAGCGTCCTCCTGGTGATTACCCAAGGCTTTGTTAGACATGCAAATGAGACACTCATCTGGGATCTTCTCAGATGAGGACTTCGGGATGTGCTGCTGCCTTGCAGTGACAATGAAAGGCTTCTTTTTTTTGGCTCATGCTGGAAACTTGCTGAGTGTGCTTGGAAGAGCAAGCGCTCAGAAACCAATGGTTTGAGGAGCTGACAGCATTCCCAACTGACAGCACAGCAGCTCGCCTGTTCAGCAAAACCTCCGTGGAGAGCAGTGAGGAGCAGGCAGGCAGCCAGCAGGGATTGCTGCCTCCTTCTGTGCTCAAATTCACCTTCCTTCCATCCTGCAGCCTCACTTGCCCTCCTGGACAAAGCCATAGGCTTCAGTCTGAGGCTGCCTGCCTGTTTAATCATTATTTCTCTGACCTCCTAAAAGGGCCATTGGACACAGGTACAGCCCTGAGTGAGAAAGTGCAGTCACCATTTAGAATCAGCATCCAACACACCCACCAATATCTCAAACACTGATTTATCCCAGCACTCCTGCTAAGAACTTGTTCTCCAGGTAACTGCTGATAAATGTTGGCATTTTGAAACATGCTCCCTGATGGATTATTGCAATCAAGTTATGGGCATGGCACTATTTAGTAGCATTTATAAGGTGCTGCAATTTTAGATAGTTTAAACATCACCAATGAATGAAGAGAGTGGTTATTAGGTAATAGTCTGGACACACTAAATAATCACTCTCCCTACATTATTCATTTCCCTGTACCAATATTTTGTGATTCTAAAACATTTTTTTTAGAATTAAGGAGTGGGAAAAGCAAGGATCAAGAGATGTAAGTGGGATAGTAAAGGAGAAGTGAGAGCTCAGCATAACTCAAGCAATTGGCCAGTCTAAGACTGCCAGTTCCATCCTGCAGTGAACTTTTGCAAAACAGATTCCTGGGATAGAGCCTTCTCAAGGGCAAACAGCCCTGGAGAATCCACTGACCCTGCCAGCAGCCAAGGAGATGCAGCCCTGGCCCGAGGTGATGAGAGAGCCTGAAATCCCAGTTCTGCATGGGCAGCAAGAGCCACACACCCAGCAGCTCATTTCAGCCCCCAAAGTGGCACAGCCTGGTCAGCACAGTGCTATAATTCATTATTAGTGAGGACTAATGAACCTTTCTTGATGGCAGCCCTATTCTGCCCATTCAAGGGCCACTGTCACCACCCCACAGTGCAGCATCTCCTTGCTCCAAAAGACCAAGACTGAAATGCCTGCACGTAGGGAGTCCAGGATGGGCTCCTCCATACTGCATTTGAGCATTATTTCCACATGCTGATGTGTTTTGCTAAGCCCTTCTGCTCATTTCCAGGAGGATCCCACGGGGTTTAGGAATTAGCCTGGGGCATGGGAAAGTTGAGCTTCATTCCTTGATCTGCCACAGAAACCCCAAGTGCCACTGGGCATATCACTCAGCACCTCCACTTGGGTCTCCTAGCTGTAAAATAGGGATAGGAACCCTGTGAGGGTGTTGGCAAGAAGATAAAACGTATTAACCATCTGGGAGGTGCTGCGATGCTGTGATAAGAGGGGCCACGCAAGAAACTTAGATAAACAGTTTCAAAACTCTCCGATTTTTGGTGCTTTCTCTTCCACACTCAGCATGCTCTGTGATTGCACACAGCCAGCTTCAGTCCTGTTTGCTCAACAGCTTCCTGAGCACTAGAGGTTTCCAAAATCCTAAATCACAGGCCTTCCCTCAAGCTGCAAAAGGTCGTGATCCACCCAGTTTGCAGCCTGTGTTTTCAAGGGGGTGAGCAGAAGTCTCCACAGTGCTTTGACACCTGCTGACATGAGGGTTTACACTTTGAGCATGAGGACATCTGCGTCGTTTCCCAGTTGGATTTCATCGACCAGAACATTCACCCTCAGAGCACACCGCCAAGTCGGGCCTTCTCCAAAAATGTCACCTCTCTAATGACTGCAAGCTCTGGTTTGCCCATCAGCACTCCAGTGGATGTTTTAGGAGGATGAGGGAGTATTAAAGAGAAATCATCGCCCAAAAGCCCGAGAAAAAGAAACCCAGTCCTATAAATACTTTCTAGGATCAGTGGCTGAAGCTTTCACAGACACTGAAGAACTACGAGGTGACATAAAGTCACTGCAGGGAGATGTAAACAATCCATGAAAAAAACATTGCATTTCAAAAGATAGAGCACTTCTAAGGCCACAGCATTCTAAACAGAATTATCTGATGCCAGCACTGTTTATTTGCTGAGGTCTCACATATAGGGTAGCCACAGCTTGTCAGAGAAGAGTTGTCACCCATTTAGAGAAAAGCTTTAAGCTAACAAATTCTTGGGCTCTGGAGATACCAACCACATGTGAGGATGGGGCTGACCGTACTCATTTTCCACTCGGGAGAACAGTTACCAGCACCACCTACCACCCTCCTCAGGATTAATGCCAATCAAACTGCGCAGGGAAGGAAGAGAGGAGCCTGGCAGGATCCTGACATCGGTATTCCAGCTGTATCCAATGCACTTATATATATACAGCCAAACACTTCATAGATTGAGCAGCTTCAAAGCAACACATTACCTGCTGAATTAACCCCCACTTCCACCCTATTAGAGGATGCTTAGCAGAGTAAGAAGCTTTCGGCAATTCGGTTGTCTGGCACACTGGGACGCACTGCAGAAAAAAAATCCAGCAAGAAAATGGTGTGAACAATTTTTTCAGAGTCTAAAATTACTTTGCTGATGGGTCAGTGTGGTTCTGCAGGTTCGGATGACATGGAATACCCTTCTGGCCCTTTGAGAACCCGTGAATTACAGTTAAACGAGTCCTAATAGCTTGTTGCTTAACATTAACTACGGAACTGTGTTGACACACAAAGAGTGGAAGAGTCAACTCATGTTGTGTTGCTCAGCATTTACCCTGTGCCAGCCGGCAGCACGCTCAAATAATTCTGTCTAAGTAGTTACAAACACAGCAGAAGTCGGGAGAAAAGGCTCCTGTGAAATTTGGCACCGTTCCAGCTCACCAGCTAAATGATTCCGTTTGATATTCAAAACAGGCAGGTGGAAAATTATCCAGAGACACAGCATCATGTTCTGCCTGAACAAATGCAAGAGGGACTCAAATATCATTTTGGACAGCAAGTCAATTTAAATCTAAGTGTTTTCCTATCGATCCTCTCTCTTTTCCTCGAAAATGCACATGCTGATTTGCTGTGGAAGAGACCTGTGCGTCTGAGGGCTTGGAAGAGGGTGTTAATTTAGGTTTTCCTCTTCACTCAGTGGGATTCAAAGGGCATCCAGCTTGTTTTGCCATGCCAGCCTGTCGTTTTATTCCACCTGGCCTCCTGTGCAAATAAAATCACCCAGTGGGTTTGCAAGGTCTGCTCACAACAGTGTTATAGCTAATTACCCACAGGAGCCATGGTGATGCTGAGCAGAGCATGCTCAGAACTACGTCTCACCTGACATCCAAAAAACAAGTGTGCATTACAAACCCTGACCCTTGAGGTCACCTCCTCCTGAAGCAAGATGGGTTTTCCTCAGTACATGCAACACAGTGCTTGGACAGTGTGACCTCCAGACCCAACACACCACTGGCCCCACAGTCTGCACAGAGCCAGGGGGTCACTTCTTGCTTCTGACACTGCAGTGTCCATTAGAAAGATGCATTAGGCTTTATTGTAAACAAACAGGCTGTGGTTCAAGGAGCTGTATTTCAATTACTTAAGCCCTAATGCCAAACTTGCTCTGTTTCAGAAGCAAGATAATACAGCACTGACAAAGTATATTATCCTTGCTTTTCAGTAGCCACAGATAAGTATCACTATGTCACTGTGAAAAAATGTGCTCAATTATCCTATGTTGTTATTACTTAATCTGTGTTTCAAAAAAAGCTTTAGACTGAAAAGATGTTAGATAAAGGCTAAGTATTGCAGATAAAGGCATTGCTTCACTGAATATATGCTGTAAAAGCATGAGCTGTGGTTCCACACATTTAAATGAACCAAGCTCCTCTCAGCACGTTCCAGTACTGGCAGAGTCAGGCACGACTGGCTGCTTGCACAAGGTGGTTTTGGAGCCCTAAGAGCAAAATGCACAGGGTAGGCTGGGGAAAGAGCCTGGTACATGTCAGGGAGAACCTTTTCAACAACTTCCAGAAGGCTTGATGAATCTCATCCCCAACTCATGGAGACTGGGTACCCACTGAGGTCTGTCCTGGCATCACATGTACTGTAAATGTACAGCTGTGAATGGCACAACAGAAGGGGGGGGCCCAGCCTGAGGCTTCCTTGAATAAAAAAAGGAGCTTTATTCAGAAGACCCTGGCCACCAGATTCTTATTCTTTACAGTCACCAATAAGAAGTAGCAGCACTCTGGATATCCATGTTTGGATTCCAGCTGCAACCCCGTGTCAGTGCTGTGTACTTTAATGGTCCCAGAAAATGAGTCCAGCACACTGAATTGATGACAAATTGATTGAAAACAGATGTTGGGAAAAAAGCCTTTTCCAAGTTCAATGGCACATGAATGGTCTCAGCCTGCCCCCGACTTCTGTGCCCCAGTCTGCCACAATAAACTAATTGGGAGGTTAATATTTTGTCTCTGCACTGTGAACTCCTTGGGGAAAGGAGCTTTTTAATTGCACACACAGCCCATGACCTGGTAGGCTCTAAATCTCACTGGGTGATGGGCAAAGTTATTGTGGGACCTCAGCTGAACACCCTGAGCTCATGTTACTGTCTGGATTAGCAAAACTCCAGACTATTACACCGTCTGTAGTCTTCAGGCATTGCTGGGAGTTTGGTTTCCCCACTGAGCTAAGCTCTTTTTTGGCATAGTCAAAAGAAGACAAACAAAACACTGCAGGTACAAAGGCACAGGAGGAAAAGCAGCATCAAGCTGTTGTTTGGCCAAGCCAGCAGATGCACGGTGGCAATATTGGCTTTGTAGGAGAGCAGAGGTGGCCAGAGCCTGCATGCCCAGGTCTCACCACTTTGCAGACCTCATCATAACAGATATATTTACACTGGATACGCCTAATTAACACACACACCCTGCCAGACCCAAGCTTGCACTCTTCAGCCTGCACATGCAGAGCAAGACCACACTTTGGTCAGCTTGTGCTCCCCAAGGCGGATAAAAATGACCTCAAAAGCCAAGCTTGATACATGGACTGCCATCAGAGGGTCCCTGGGAGGATGAATGATCGATCCTGTTTACCTTTGGCACAGCAAGGCATTTAACATCAGTTTGGGAGAAGCTTTGTAGTTGTTATTCTAATGGGCTTCAAGACAGAACTATTTGTTTTGGAGCGTGATAAGACTTTTCAGGCCACTGGCTCCCCGGGAAAGGCTCTGAAAATCTATCACAGCACGTGTGAAGCCACAGCACTAAACTTGCTCTGCAGAAAACCTGCCCCTGTTATATTTCCTTGTCAAAATTACAAGAAGCCCAACAAATCCTACAGCGTTCAGCTCACATCTCTTCCAAAAACTGGGGGAAGAAGCCTGCAGCTGAGGTATGGCAGAGAAAAGGTTGGGAGCAGACTCTCCTGGTGACTAATGCAGCCGAGATAACATCTAGATGCTCGCTAAAACATACAGTATCACACGCAGATTAAAGGCTCCTTCCGAGATTTTGCAAGCAGCCAGTAACTCCTACCCAGCCATCTGCCCAGAGAGGGCCTCCGACTTGTCAACCAATCCATTTCCCCCAGTGCCACAGGCTGGGTGATACCGATCTCTGCTCTGTTTTCTTACGAGAGCTTTGATGTACAATCTCCTCGCAGCGGCAGCCCCCTTTAGGGAACAAAGCCCTGCTCCAGCCAGGCTCCTCACCACTTGTCCAGGTATTAGGTTCTTTTTTCCAGCTCCGGGGCAGCCCTATTACTAACCTTTTCCACTGACCTTTTGCAGGGAACCTTCTGCTCGTGGCCATCTGCGTCCTCGCCCTTTTCTTTTAAAGCATTCACCTGAGCGTTTGCAGCAAGCAATTACACACACACACACACACTGGTTTGCATCAGTCACAAAAGCTGTGAGCCTCCAATTAACCACCTCATGCCTTTTAATGATACAACGCTGAACAAGGAAGAGAATTAGAGGGAACATCCTCAGAAGTGGCTTGCAGCAGGACAGAGCCGTCTTTATTATTGTTTGTATGAGGGTAGCACCTAGGAAACTCAGCTAGAGGCTGTGAAAACAAATGGAGAACTTGGAGAATTAATTTAATATGGAGAATTTATAGTCTACAGGACAAGACAGAGTAGGTGGATGGGGTATAGTGCAATGAGAACACAATGATTTTCTAAGGATCAGAATAACTTGTCAGCATCCTTTACTCATCAGTGCCAAGTTCCTGTGTCCTCCCTCCTCGACACCACTTTGAGAGT
This sequence comes from Dicaeum eximium, assembly GCA_013396995.1. Classification (NCBI taxonomy): domain Eukaryota; kingdom Metazoa; phylum Chordata; class Aves; order Passeriformes; family Dicaeidae; genus Dicaeum; species Dicaeum eximium. Next base: position 233,541 of record VWZP01010284.1, on the reverse strand, counting down.
GTGAATGCTGGCAGAGGGCTCAGTAGCAAAGGCAAGTGTGCCTTTGACTCCCAGAGCCCCATGCTGGAAGCACAGGGCAATGCCTTGTCTCTGTCTCCAAAAGATATCTGGAGATACTGCACCTGCTTGGAAGGTTTCAGGCAAAACGGCATTTCAGAGGAATTCACCAATTCAGCAAAATCTCAGCAAGGTGAGTCAATTTTGCCCAGGTTCCCATGAAACTTGCACAGGGCTCCAAACATCAGAAACCTGCTGAGTTTCCTGCCTGGTCACCCATCTGGTTCCTCCACCGTTCAGGTTTCCAGGGCCCTGGGGCAGCCTGCTGCCAAATAGGCTGCTTAGCAAGAGGGGATTTCACTGCTCCCACACTTCTCAGCTTGGGGTGTCCCAGACATTAGACCATCTCAGTCAGGAAACACCAGAGCATCCACAGATGGAGAACCCATGGAACCCAGCGGAGAGGCCGAGAGATCCATGGATCAGCTCTTGAGACAACCCACAGTGCAAGCTGCTGCACTATTCCCTTCTGCAGAATTCCTACCTGGTTGTGTTCTGCTCTACTTTGGCAGGAATTCAGCCTCATTTCATCAAAACTAAACTTTTTTCCCAAACCATAATCTCCTGTTTAAGCCCCTTCCTAGCAGACACCCTCTCAGGACAGCTCATTTTCCTCTCAACAGCAGCCTCTGCACATCAGTCCAGTTCCAGCTGCTCTCAGGTCAGGGGCAGAGAGTTGTACATCCTGTACAGCCCACCAGGAACATTGCAGGGATATACAAATCAGCCAAATCTAAATTATCTGCTCTGGAAGACAGATGATATGAACAGTCTTACAGTCCCATGAGCTCGCCATGGGAGGAGAATGAGGTAAAATCTCTGTATTTATCCATCTAGTGGAAATATTTGATCTGCCTGAGGACTACACACCTGATACTGTAACTACAGTGTCCTGGGGCTCAGAACAATTCAGCAAACTCAGACAAAGGAAATGGGGGAAAAAGAAGAGATTCACTTGGAAGAATCACTGCCTAAATGACATTTATTCTGTGATTTGCTAGAAAATATGGGGGACAGACTCTGGAAAGATTGAGATGAAGCAATACCAAAACAAAAGGGACTGAAAGATACTTAAAAGTGTCTTGTTCTGCTTCTTGTAACACCAAACATTTCTCACTGCTCATGGACCAAGTGACAGCAGCAGCAGCCTCTGGGCACAGGCACCTTTGCTTACCCTGTTCAGCCACCAACAGGCTCCACTGGGAGCCTAAATTTATCTACACTATGAGAAACATGTTTCTGGAAGCCTCTTGCTCCCAAGACATACCTGCAACGTGTTGAACAAGCAGCGAGGCTCCTCCTTGGGATGCAGCCGGACGTGCTGTGAAAGCTGAGAGCTCCCGAGCACTCCTGGGGAAGTTCTCCTGGGAAACATCTGTGGGAGACACTGACACCAGCTGAAGGGTTATGTAGGGCTTGAGCAACAAACCATCTGTCAGGACCTGCTTATTAGGATGTTTACTCACAAAACTGACCTTTTCATCAGTGCACCACAAACAGTTTCTGAAAGCAGCCCTGACCACCAAGAAAACGGCCTCAGAATCAATCAACAGGAACAGGAGTGGATCCAGCAGCCAGAGGAATCAGTTTCTAGCACAGGGACACTTTGTCCATTTTGCCATCTCTCCTAGCCGTAGATCAGTAAATTATTTGGGTTTTTATATCAGTGAGGAGGATCTTTGGCAGAACAAAAGGCCTTTTGTTTCCTTGCCCCATGCAAATCCATTAACTCTGCTATACAGTAGGGAGGGTGCTTTATTATTTTCACTCTGCTGTGTTTCCTGTATATATTATGATGCTTGTGTTGAGTAGCTAATAAAGGGTGGGAACACAACAGAAAGAAAACACAGTTCTTCACTTGCCTTTTTTTTTGTTGTTGTTGTTGTTAAATATGAAATTAATTGTTTGTTTCATATTTCTGTAATGAATAACTACCATGTTCATGAGCCCAAGCAAACTACACAGGGTGACAGTGGGCATCTGCAATGGGCCCAGGGGAAGACACATGCTCTGAATCAAATGTCAGTGGCTCAGCAATAAAAGCCTCTCTCAGGGCTGAGACCATCCTACAAAGGCAGCAAGTCTCATCATGGATCAACACAGGAAGAAGAAAGCAGCAGGGACCACAGCAGAGATCCCTATCGCCATGGCAGGGAAGGGGAGGGGAAGGAAAGAGAGCTTGTCATTTAACAGCAATAATAAACACTTCTGAGTGTGCTTCCTCCTCTCCCTGCATGAGCATCTTCACCCTAAGCCCTGATGGGCTTCAGGTGGGATCAGTCAGATCCAAACCTCTCAATCCCCATATTCCTGTCAGAGAAAAATCCTTTGGGGTAGCTGTGGGTTGTGCAGCTATAGGGTTGCTGCAGGGTGTCCCAGTGTTGAAGACAGTGATGTGTTACCTCCATGTGTTTGTTGCCCCATACAAACCACTCAGAAGACACCTGTAAAAAAACATGGCTATGTTTCAGATGAAAAGAGGATCACATCTCTTCCTTCCAAGCAACTGAACATCAAGGAAAACACTCTCATGAGGTGTTTGACAGGAGAAACAAGCCAGAACTTCACTTTGATTCAGCACTCAGGCTTTAATGCCAAGCCACAATTTATTTCACTAGGAAGGAGAAAAAAGCAATAAAGGAAACACTTACCAGGATGAACACGCTGTCTGCTGTGGCCTGGAGGCAGGAAGGTGGCTTAAGCACAGGCAGGGATCAGGAGATCCAGGTCAGTGGCCAGCACTGCCCTTGACCTCACTGCCCACAGGTGGGATGGCTGCTTGCCTGGCGCAGCTCCTGTGGCCTCTGCAAGCTGCTCCAACAGGATTTACAGACCTCTCTCTTATCAGACCTGATGGATTTCCTCTCCCACTCCTTTCCCAGCCCTTGCCCTGCACTGGGAGATACAGAGAATGATGCAGCACTGAGGACTGACCTTAGGTCTAGAACGAGGAGACCATCACCATGATTCTGCTTTCCAAGACTCTGGATTTTTAGCAAACACCTACTCTTTCCTGAGTTCACCTTCCCGAGAGAAGAGCAACTCCAGGAAATCGTGTCAGTCAAGAGTCCAGGAAAGAAAACTGTAACGTGATACAGTCGAACCCGCAGAAACACTGGGAACGTCTCCTTTTACAGAGGGCCCTTCCAAAAGGAAACCAACCCACTGTAAATAATGTGTCTGGGAAGAGAAGGCAAACCTCTAACCATTCCTTTGCCTCCACTGCTTGCTCAGTTCAACTGAATCTTTCCTTTGAAGCCAGGCAAAGTTACCCTCTCTGCTTTCTCGTTCTGTTCTCTAGCCCAGAGATCCTGCTGTTTTGCTAATCTCACTGCCTGAAACTGGGATTAAAGTTGGATTAGCCAGGCAGATGAATGAGTGGTGCTCCAGACCTTCCACATTTGCTGTTTGTGCCTGCCTCATTTTCCCAGCTCTGCCTGGGAAGAGAAGGGAGTGGATACAGAAAGGGTCATTTTGTCACTTCCCAAGTGCCATTCCCAGGGTTTACACAAAGTCCTGCTACTGATAGGGAGCACAAAGCACATTTATTCATATAATTGAAGTGGGTTTGGCTCTGTGTCCTCAAATACAACAAAATTAATTTCTTCCTTTAAAAGCCCTCCTTGCTAATACTGCTTAAATCAAGGACTCAAGGTACAGCTTCTCCCAAATTCAAATTAACAGTTTGAATCCAGTTTCACCATACAGAGTCTGGCTTTTAAGGAAGAGCAGGGAGTTCCCTCCAACATGAGCCAAAAGAAGCCATTGGGACAGTTTGTACAAACAGGCATGGGACTCTTGGAAAGCTTAGTGACCTTGATCCAGCATTCCTGAGCTCATGCTTAATTCACCCCAAAGCGTGTGCTGAAATGCTTCACTGAGTAAGAATGGGCTTAATCACATGCTTAAACACTTACTGCATGAGCACTTCAGAGACTGAGATTGATTAGATCCTTCTCCTACCTGTACTTCATACCTCCCCTCTTTGTGAAAATCTCATTTCTGAGGGCATGAAGCTCATAAGAAGACACAGGGAACACATTTTTCAACAGGTTGCAAATTTTCTGGCTTCCTGCCCCTTGGCCACAGAAGACTTGACCTCTTTAAGGGGGGGATAAAACAATTTACTTCCAAAGCCTGATGGCATGAACCCCATCACAAGGTCAGAGCCCAAGTCATATGGGTTTTCCTTTAGTATTGTGAAGGAACTCTTATTTCCCAGGACTTACAACTCCTTTAAAACAAACAAAATCCAGATTTTCTGAGCTTGGCTCAGTGAAATCAAGTTGCTAATGTTAATACACTTTATTGATCTTAAAGGAATACAGCATGGAAACAAAGGCCATTAACTGAGAGAGAGGCTCTGTTTACATCAACGAGTCACACAGCACGAAAGGAATGAAAGGAGCAGATCCAAACTCAGATCCCCACAAACCGAGGTCCCCACAAGAACAATCTACAACGTTCAAGTGTTTACTTCAGCCTAGACTTAGTCTGGTCCCCAATGTCATTTGTACCAGGCTTGCCCATATTTTTTGACTGGAAGCTATTCCAGGCAGCCATCACTGGGTCAGATCCCCAGATCCCTGCTCAGGGAGAAGCACATTTGCCCTGCCCTTGGGTCAGTGTTCCACCAGCATGCTCCAAAACTGCTCTGCTGCCCCAACCAACACTGCTCAAGTGGAGATGACCATGGGACACACTTCCAGACTGCTCTGTTGCTCCAAACCAAGGCACAAGTGGAGACACAGTCAGATGGAGAGAAAAACTGCCCAAGGTCAGCAAATTCCCAAGGCAAAGAGCAGTGGAGACACTCAGGCTCTAGGATGGTTCATGTGGTTTGTAGGTCACCAGCTTTTCCTGCAGTTTATAAGCAACTGCAGGGTGTAAAACTGCTGCCCAACAGTGACTCCCAAGGTAGATTGATTTATGAAGTCCTGAGGGACACACACAGATTGTGTCCATAACAGTATCCGTGGTACAGGATGATGTTCACCATAACTGAGGCTTTAGAGTGCCTGACTGCAAGGGTGGATGAATTTATTGTGCCAGAGTATAAGAGTGACCAAAACCATGTGTCCATAGTCTGGATAAATGCATGCCATCATCAGCCAAGCAGGAGAAATGAACTTCTTGGCAAAGCAATGCAAAACTCGCCTTCAGCAGAAGCTGGGAGGGCAAAAGACTAATAAATATTAGAGTGAGGAAAATTCAGTTGCATAGACAACTCCCATCAGTTACTTCAAGATCAGAGGAACACAGGAAATGGTCTGCTGGGTCAGCAGGATGGTGCATCTCCCCCAGCTAATGGTGCTTCAGCAATTGCAGGAAAAGACAGTCTTGAGGAGGAGCACACAAGCCCAGCCACTGTTTGCAATCTGGTCACCTCATACTCTTCCTGGCATCCACAATCACTGGTAGAGCACATCCATCCCTACCTTCTCTTTCCCTTTGAACTTGCTGATTTTACATCCATCTCACTATTTCCAGCAGAAATAAAATTCCCTGCTGTGTAAAAAAGTACTTTCTATTATCCCTTTTAAATAGATTCCTCTGGTTTTCATGTATCTCCCCTCATTCCAGAACTGGGAGAATTTTCAAACCTCAAAGCAACTCACAGAATCATAGAACAGTTAAGGTTGGAAAATATCTCTAAGATCAAGTCCAACTCTTAACCCAAGCACCATCTCATTCACCACTAAATCAAGTCCCCAAGTGCCACTTTTTTTGAACACTTCCAGGGATGGTGACTCCACCACTTCCCTGGGATGCTTGTTGCAATGCCTGAACATCCTTTCAGTGGAGGATGTTCAATATCCAATCTAATATTCAATCTAAATCTAATATCCAATCTAAAACTCCCCTGGTGCAACTTGAGGCCATTTCCTCATGTCCTATTGCATGTTAATTGGGAGAAGAGACCAACCCCCACCTGGCTCCACCCTGTTTTCAGGGAGTTGTAGAGGGGGATAAGGTCTCCCCTAAGCCTCCCTTTCTCCAGGCTGAGCCTCCCAGCCCCCTCAGCCACTCCTCTCAAGACTTCTGTTCTAGTCCAGTCTTTTCATCCATTCCATTGCCCTTCTCTGGATATGCTCCAGCATCAATTGTTTCTCACCACAGTTCTCCATCTGTAATGTTAAGCTGAGAATGGTTCAGTTTTATGTATGAGCAGCTCAGTCATATTTATTTTTGTTGGCTACTCCAAAGGTACATACTCTGAAGTTAGCTATTAAAAATATATTTAGCTGTTTCTGCTTCCTCAAAAATGTCCTTGTTCCCTCCTATAAGAAAAGCCACGTGCCTGGGGAAAGCCATGCCCAGCGTGGTGAGTCACCTGCCAAGTGGCCACCACTCTTCATCAAAGCCTTTGCTGCCCTTTGTGACAGGAAGGGGTGCAGGTCCCTCGAGGATGGCTTTGCTGGCTGCCACCCGAGGAGTGCCTGACCTTCCTCTGAGCCAACAAACAGATTTGGGATTACTGGAGGCACAGGACTGTTGTGGAGAATCTGTTTTCAGTCCTTATCCAGCATGAACCCCAAGCCGTGAGAAAAGTGGAACACTTGTAAGGGAATGACAGATTCCTGCTGAAGCCCCAGGACCAGGAAAGCTGCAGAGGGCTGGGACCTACAGGCTCTGGAAGCAGGGGCTGTGCTGTGGAAGGCCAAACCCACACCTGGGGAATGGAAGCTCATCTCTTGTCCCCAGTTCCTACAGGACTTGGTCAGATGGTTTAACCACCTCAGCAACTGGGAGTGCCAGGAGTGGCCTTGACCATTCAAAGAGTTCTGGAAGAAATGAGGCAGAGTTCCTGGGAGAACTCCATTTAGTCCAGTCTAACTTACTGAGTGAGGTGTTGAGCTGAAACACCTCCTCTTCCCACCTCTTCCGAAATGCAGATGAACCAGGATCAGACCACTCTATTTATGGGACTCTCCACTCCTCCTTTCCCTCAGAGCCATCTGTCTGAGCCCTTGCTCCACAGGCACATTGGATTTCTCACGGCAGCAGGACGTCCACAGCAGGGGCCCCGCGCAGTTGGGACGTCTGGGCACCAGGCCAGAGCTTCTCCCTGACCCTGCACACACCAGACACAGCTTGATTCTTTATTTGCTGACCCACAGCTGGTGGCTGGGGTGAGGGAGCAGAGGACAGACCCAGAGAGCCTGCTGCAAAGCACACAGCCCAGTGACACACTTGTCCCCTCAGTGGGAGTGGTGGCATTCCAGAGGTGTGCAGAAACACTGCATTATCTGAAACACAAGGAATCCAGCTCAAAGGGGTCTGCTCGTGTTCCTTTATGCTCCTGTGCTTTCCTGCACATAAGGAGCACAGGGATACCTAATCCCAAAACTCCTCTCTACCACCTACCCCCACCTTGAAACAGCTCCCATTGCAATGAAATGTTCCCGCTTCAGGCTTCCAAAAACAACCATAAACACTGGGGATAACTAAAAAGTGAACATCATGAAAAACACACTGGCAAGCTGTGAAGCTGGAAAGCCAGGTAGCTTAAAGAAGTGCCAGATATTCAACTGGTCTCCAAGATCAGCAGATGTTTTTTAACCTAACGTTGCAAAAACTTACTAACTCAGATGTGTTTCCTAAATCAGAACCAGAGATGAGAATGTGTGTTGTGTATTGGGACCATATCAAGTACTTTTCCAGCACTGTTGAGATCTGTTATTAAAAAAAAAGAAAAAAAGAAAAAAAGAAAAGGAGGGGGTTGGGTGTTGATACAAAAAACTAGGCCTGTTTAAAGGATTCTGGATGCTTACCTAAATCATGTAAGAAAAGGAAAATTCCTTCCCCATACTGAAAAGACTCGGATGCAATTAAGAGGGAGATACCATCAGCCCATTTCCAAGTCTGGTATTAAGCTATTCAACAAAAAAACTGCAGAATACAGTGGCTGCAGCTGATACAGTCTTAGTGATATTTAGGCCCTTATTTTATTTTCTATTTTTACTCAATTATGTGAAAAGAAACCATTCAGCAGCTCACTTTGGAAAACCAGCCTCCCTCACCCGGTACAAGGCAATCTGCTATAGCACTGCAATTAAAAACTCATCATCCCAATGCCACTGGGCGTTGGTTTCTTTCCACCAGCAGCTCCTTCCCAGCCAGAGAGTGCATGGCTGAGGATCCTCTTTGCTGCTCTTCCACACCTTTGAGGAGATTTACAGGGATTTGAACATGTTTTTCTCACTCAAAGAGAGATTATGTGGCATGATTAAGAGATATTCTAGGAAAGAAACTACCAGCTTCCACAAGACATTCCCTTTGTTTGATATAACACCCATCAGTTATTAATGGGATGGCTTTAAGCTGTTGCTTAGCCTTAGTAATGCCACATTTAACAGCAAACATGACTTCTCTCCCCCCTCTCATTGTCCAGCAATTTCTGGATGAATTATTCTAAACCAGTATATAATTTTTTTTTTACACATACATATATATATACAGGCTGCCTTTCCATTTATAAAGTAATAGGAGAGTTATGAGCAGATAAGGGGAGTTAGAGCTTTTGCTGTTTCATGGGAAGTGGAAGTGCAAGGACTTTCTGAGTCACCGAATCCACAGCCTGGTGATGCAATGAAAAACCCTTAAAGAAACAGATTTTCCACTCCTTATTTAAAACAACAACAACAACAAAAACAACCAAAAAACAACAGAGAAACACAAATAGGAAAATAATAATATGAGCCATTATAAATAGGGATTTACTACACTGCAGATTGAAAAATAAAATGTGCCTCTTAGGAAAAGTGTTCCCACTGTCTCAGAAGCTGCTCCCTGAGATGTTTAATTCTGAGTGGATCCTTCCTTCCCACGCTTGCGATGCAAGGAAATCTGCTCTGCCTTTCAGGTGGGTGACAGCAGGAAGGACACAGAGGAACCACAAAGGAAAGCTCTGCTCAGACCTTGCTATGGAATGGACAGGCTGCACACATATCCCTGAAATCCACACCGGCCACAGCACCCACTCCAGTTGTTTGTCCAGTGCTTCATGGATGCCAAAGGAGACGAAGAACCTGCAGAAACCAGCTCAACCTGCCCAAAACCTCCAGCCTTCCCACCAGGCAGCTCCAAAGCTTTGCTGTGAATGGAAGCAGTGCTGCCTATGGAGGGCTCCTTTCCCCTTTGCTGCCAGGCTCCCCTCCAGTCCCATGGGAAGAACCTGAGACAGAGAGCAGTGGGTGACCCAATTGTCACATGGTGACAATTCCATGGACTCTGCTAGGGCTGTAACAGAGCCAATAGCCAAAGCCACACAGGGCACCATGGACAGGTCTATGCTCCCCTCCACCCAGCCCAGCTCCCAGAGCACACAGCTCTTGGGATTCACTTACTGGACATTCCATGGGGACACCTGTTGTGTCCCACAGATTGATTTGGTTACAGAAACCAATCATCTGCCCCCGTGTTGCACCAACCAAAGTCTTCAAGCACTCAGACAGAGAGCAGGATTAATATTATACTTCCACCTGCTCTGAAACAGGTGCCCATCAGCAACAACGTGAAGATGCCTCTGAGCTCCTAAATCCCACCTTGCCCTTGGAAAAATGCAAGCTACGAGAAGAAAAAGAGAAGCCATGACAAGCCAATTCTCTCAAAGCACAAGTTACATCCACAGCAGCATTTTAAACTTGCCCCAGTTCCTGCATGGCTGAGTGCAAGGAATGTTAGGTCACATCAGGAGACATCTAAGTGGTGACAACACCAATATAAAAGCACTGTGTGGGTCTGCACCAATGTAACAAACTTTAAAAAGTATTAAAACAGACTGTTTATTACAGCATATGATGTGTTATATTAATTTACACAATGATATATATATAAAAACAGCCATTGATGATGTACAGTAAATTGGACATCAACAGGAATATTAAAACTACCGATACTCATGCACGTGACATGCATATGGGGTTTTTTTTCTTTTTCAAAAGCAGTTTTACACAATATAATGAAGTTACTAAGCCTTGGTCAGCTGTTCCAGCTGCAGTTTACTCTGGACACCACCGCCGTCCGCAGCGGGACTCCCAGGAGACCGGAGCAGAGTGCACTCCAGGGAAGGCGACTTAACCTTGGAGACAGATTGAACAGGAGCCCTTTCCTGGTGGGGGAAGGCTGGGGGAGGACAGGAGTGAGTTTCAAGAAGAGAATCAACAAGAAAAGAAAAAGAACCAGACCAGAGTACCAGTGGGAAAAAGTTCAAGATGTGGCAACAGCAGCAGCAGAAAGGGACAAGCAAAAACATGAAGAACCACCCTCACTCCCTCACCTTTATTCCCTAAAAACTTATCACCTTAAGCTGTAGATATCCTGTATAAGACCCAGAACTGGAAAAACTAGGCAAGGAAGATCCATTCCCAGAAACATTTTAACCTTTTCTCAAAGCCTTCTGACACCACGTGCTGGAGCTGTTCACCACTGAAATGGCAGTGTTGTGTTGTTGGGTTTTTTAAGCAAGTGTAACGGTCTTTTATTTCCACATAAAAGGCACTAGTATCCACCCAAGTTCTGAAGACAAGTGACATAATTTACCTTAAGTTTTAAATATTTGTATTTAAAAAAAAAAAAAAAATCTGTGGAAATATGTACAAAAAAAAGCACCTTGCTTCCAAAAGCAGAAGCAGATACATTCCACCAAGTCACCTCACTAGACGGTCGTCATGAGCTTCAGGGAGCCTGACCGAAAGCGGAGGATCTTCTTCTTGAGGTTGTGGGAGGCTTTGATTTTGACAAAGGCCTTGGCCGCATTTTCATGCAGCTCCGGTGCCGTGACTGTTTGGATGGGGAGCGTCTGGACAAACTGGGACCAAATCAGACCCCCGCTCTCATCAGAGTCACTGGTGGTCGTGCTCTCCCCTACAAACTCCACCTCGCTCAGGCTTGACTCGCTGTCTCCAAAGCAGTTCGTGGTGTAGTTGCTCTGCTCGTCCTCGCTCGTGTCCACCACGGTGGAGTGGAACAAGGACTCGCACTCGGCCGAGTACTCCGAGTCGCTGGCCACGTAGGCGTAGGGGCTGACATAGGGCAGGGGCACCTGTGAGTAGACCCCCACGCCCTCCCGCCGGTTCCTCCTCGCCCTCCGCAGGGCCTCCTCATAGGAGATCTCCGCCGAGGACTTCCAGCGGCGGTAGTCGGCACGCTTGTGTTTGGGCTTGGCCACCACGACCTCTCGGCCGTGCCCGTGGGAGCGGAGGGCGGATCTGTGCAGGCCGGCCTGCCGGCCTGGGAGGCTCGGCTCCAGCGGCAGGCCGCTGCCTCTCTTCCCCCGCGACGACGGCTTTTTCAGTTTCTTATTTGTATCCAATTCCTCAGGAAAGCGGCACTTCTTGCCCACCAGTTTGGCTTTCTCCCGCAAGGTCTGTGAGCTGTTTTCCACCCCGTTGGCAAGGTGGGACCTGTGTTTCAACGCAGAGCTTTTCAAAATCTTGACGTTCCGGGTGCCTTTGTGAAGCTTCATGCTTTGCTGCTGGGCTGGGATGTACTGGGCGTTCACCAGCAGCCCATCGTCCAGGCTCTGTGAGGAAGAGCCCTCGCTTTTGAAATCCAGCGCGGGCCTCTCCTCGACAGCCGGTGACGAGGAGCGAGCCGCCTGCAAGCTGCTCTTCAACAGGATCTTTTTGGGAGGCTGGCTGACCCTGTTCTCTGGCTGCAGCACCACCGGCTTCCCTGGGGTCTCTTTGGGAGACGCAGCAAAGAGCTGGCCATTGTCCTTGGGGACATCCCCGGCCGTGGCCGCGGCGTTGCGGCCCAGCTCCAGCGGTGCCGGTTTGACACCCCGCGGCAGGTGCTTGCTCTGGAGTTCTGTTGTTGTGCCGGGTGGGAAAGCTGCCGGCAAAGGGGCCTTCCTACTCTCCAGCTGCTCCCCAGCCGGCTCCCTTGGCCTCTGCTTTAATGGGGAGGGAGCTGTGTGGTCTGGAGCAGGAGCCCCAGCGGGAGGCAAACACACCGCCTTGGAGCTCTTCAGGTTCACCACGTTGCCGTGGGCCACCATTGCCGCTGGCTGCCGGACACACATGCTGCCATGCCTCAAGATCCCTTTGGTGGCATCGGCGTTGAGACTCGTCCGGGGTTTGTTAGTCCTTACTGCGTGAGTCTTTTTCTGAACCAGGCTTAAGATGTAGCTGTCTATCCTCTTGCTGGTGGAAGGGCACGGAGCTGGCCAGGAGCTCTGCGGGGGGAAGGCGTTGGCGGATTGTCCCGAGTCTGTTTCGGATGGCGTGCAAACATCGCTCATATCGCAAGCCAGCCTCTCCTCTTCTCGCTGGGGGTTCTCAGTCACGGGGAGAAGGAACATGGGGCTCTGCACAGCCACGGCGTGGAGCGGGCTGGGGTAGCGGTAGATGTCGTTCCCGTTTTTAGACACCAGATCGCACTGGTACTTGGGATGTACATCTGCAACGACATCGAGGGAATTTGAGTGCGGTGTGGATAAAGAGCGACAGACAGAGCCTGCGGTCTGGTCCTCATGCTGGCCTTCCTTATTATAGTCCATCCAGCCTATGAGATCTGAAAGGCATTTTAGGAGAGTTTAGAGAGCCTGCCAGGGACAGCTGTGCTACGTTTTTAATGTGCTGCCAAGGACGCCGGTCCATCTAGGCACACGATGCAAAGCTTTAACTACAGCAACAGCAATTTTGCAACCAGGGGTGCTGTTCAAGCAATACAAAAAGCAGCACTATCTTTCTGTGGATCTCCCTGCCACTGCATCTACTTGGGATTTACCCCACTATGACCACATGCTTAAAACAATAAAAATCACAGCCCTAACGAGAACATGTACATTGGTTTCAAACCTGTGCCCAGGTTGTTAAGATCTTCCTATCTTCCTTTCAAGCCACCCAGAAGTCTGCAAGGGTCTCTTATTTGTTACACAGTCACCCGTGAAACTCTCTGCAGGCCTCAGCACATATGAATTTTAAATCCAAAGAGAAACATAAAAAATACAGACAAGAGAACAATTAATTCTTGAAGCTTATTGACAAGTTTTGCTTCTGGATTCTTTGAAGCGTGTCTTGGGTCAGGAAAAAATATCCAGACTTAATTATATTGTTGGTTTTATTATTGTTACTACTATTATTATAATAATATTTATAGCAATGCTAATAGCAATAACAGATGCTCCTTTTGAGTGATAAAGGGTTAAAGAATGGGAAACAGGCTCATGTTTTCACACAAGTACAAGGAGTGCAGGTCAATCCAGCTGACATCCTAGCCTTGGTTCTGCAAAGAGTTCTGCCAGAGAAATCCAGTGCATTTCACAATGCATGAGTCAGATTTAATGGCTAAAGAGCTTACTAGGGAGGTAAGCAACCTTAAGAGCATGGCTTCAACCCAAGCACCTAAGATTATTATTATTATTTTAAGCTTAAGTTGCCCTTGTCTTCTTGGGTAAGGGTACAATCTAAATCATCCTCTGCCAGTCCTGTTTTCTGCCCTTGGGCTGGAAACTTCAGCCAGGGTACTCCAATTGGAATGCTCAGTGCTCATCACTTATCTAAGGGCTTATTTCAAAGAGGTCTCATGGGCATTGATGAAATTTGCTGATAGAGATGATGTTCCTTGGTGAGCAGGAGAAGAACAGGGAAGTTAAGAGCATAAACTTCCTCCAGATCACCTCTCAGTTTTCCTGCATTCCCTAAATTCTATGTTGGCTTCAAGGAAGGCTGACAAAAAGACATTTTTAAAATGTGTCAGTTTGTGAAATTTCATCCCTGAAAGCGAGACTGTATGAAGAATGAGAGGTTCAGGTTTCTGTGGTGTATACAGAAAAAACAGCAATGCAATCAGATGGAATTCCTTGTGTGTTGTTTGGTTTTTTGTTTTTTTTTAATGTATGGCCCATGAAGATCACATATACCTTACAACAGGGAGCATTAAATTACCTCAAGCTGCTCACAGGAAAACTTAGAGGACTTGTCAGCATCTCAGAATGAATGTATCCCAGGCTGTATTTTTCCAGTTCAGAAACAGAAGAGCATGAATTATTCTGTCCTTGATTCACAACAAATCACTATAAGTTAACCTTACAGAGCAGAATGCAAATTGGAAATACTGTGATTGGAATCATCCTGCCCAACCCAGAATGAGCTAAAGCTTTTGAAAATGTCTGCAGTCAATAACATTTGACCATAACAGTCCTATTGAGGAGTCTTTTCTAGAGAACAGAGGAGGCCTTCCTGCCTTCCTATTGAACCCTCCCACAAATCAAGGCTTGCATCTTCAGACTGGTGTCCAAGGAAAATTCACAGCTCTCTGCCAAAGGGACAAAATGTACCTGGCCTGTTCATGATGTCTGTCTGTCTATACTATATAAAAACAGGACACACCTCACCATGCTCATCCAGGGGTCGAGGACCATCAGAATTGACAAAATGACTGCTAAAAACATGTGCCTTGACTCCCTAAAACCTGTAGCTGACTCCTTACTCTGTGACTTTAATGCTGACATGGCTAAGAGCTGTTGTTAATTACTGCTATTCACTAAAAATGCTTTCCTAAAGAAAGAGAAATCAGCTGACTGATGTGTTTCTGTGTACAGGTACCACTGCCCTCTGCTGGGTAGAGCAGCTGTCAGATCTCCACATGCCATTTTTATGTGTTCAGAGTGACATATCCATGTGCAAAGCTGGACCAGTGGAGGGCAAACAGTCCTGCCTCATGACCCACGTACGTGAGAGGCACTGGGATCTTTTCAGAGCATAATATGGCATAATATTATTTTAGAGCATAATATGAAATGAGGAAGGGTTAATCCAACCCAGGTACTCCTGAGGCAGTATTTCCAAAGCCAAAGCCACCTCCTGGAGTATGATGTATTCGACCTGCTTTTACTATACCTGCAGATTTAGGGCGTCCATCTGAGATATTCAGTGTTGCCTCCAAAGGGCTGCAAAAGCAAGTGCTAGAATGGCAACTGGATAAACACTCACTGAAGACAGAGTTAGATGAATTGGAAAGCGATCCAGAAGCTCCATCACTCAGCTCATAAAACCCTATAAAAATAAGAGTTTGGATTTATATTAGTTATGTCTACACAAAGTTACTATTTGTGTCCCTAGAAAGGCAGTCAAGTTGGTGTTTGAGTTGGCTTACTCTAACACAAGTAGTTAAGGGATTTCATTCAGTCACCCCAAAAACAGCCAACAATTTAGTAATATCCTTATTGCCATGAATTTACTTTGTTTAAAAGTAAAGCACTTAAAAGAGCAGAACTTATCTTATATGGAATTTTTTTTTACTTTACAAGGGTTGGGGCTCTAACTCTTACAGGGATTTTCAGATTTTAGCAACAAGGATCCAGGCTGTGTTTGGCAGCCCACTCATTTAATAGAGTGTTATACTTCCAAGACAGACTCTCTAACTATTACTTAACTATGAAAGTGTTGGGCCCAATGATACCCATTACTTTCCTCAAAGTTCTGGAGATAAACATAATATTTGTGCATGACAGAAAAGAAGAAAAATGGTAAATAATGTGCAGATGCACCAAATTTAATTTCCTGGTAAACTGGGACTACTCAAGGAAAAATGACCCACCACAACCAAAACTTAAGTTGTTCATTTAGGAATAAGGAATGCAGAGCATGCCTACAGAATGGGGATGCACCCTGGAAAACAATAATCCTGGAAAGAGCTTAGTCAGCGTGGAAAAGCAGCTCAATCAAGCTTAATGATATGGCAAAAAAAAGCTAATGAGATTGTTGGATGTACAAAGAGGCTAATGAATAGCAGCAGGGAAATGACTTCAGCAGTCTACATGGCCCTGGTAAGAAACACTGGAATGGTGAGCCCAGTCCTTGAATCCAGCATGCTTAAAACAAAGCTCAAAAATTGGAAAGAGGCCACCAAGCTATTTAGGAGCTTGGAAAAATGCCTTAAAATGAATGACTTCAAGAACTTGACCTGTTTAGCTCATCAAATAAAAGCCAGGAATTATACTGTATAGTACCTCCAAGAGGAGGAAAAGTTGGATATTAGAAAAGACCTTTCTTTAGGGGAGAAAAGGATATAAAAATATCAGTGCTGGAACAACTCAGATTCAGACTAGAAATTAGCAATAGTTTTAACAATTGCAAGCTGGAGGATTCTCCACTTTTTAGTGTTTTCAGAACAAGTCTAGAGGCCTCTAGGAAAGGCTCCCTGTAGTTAAATTAAAGTTAAACCACTTACTGGCTTCAACACAGTTACAATGAGATGAAATTCAATATATGGGGGATGAAATTGTTTTGGTTCCATGCTCCTTTCTGGCTCTATGACCACTTTTGATATCTTTCTCCTGATGGTGGTGCTTCTTCTCACCATTTTTCCTTCAGCCTCCTCTCTAATATACAGGACAATTAGAACTTTTCGAACTAATGTGAGGGTGGCCTTGAAAAAACAAATGCCCCAAACACTAAAAATCTAATTAAGCTTGAAATGCTCCTCTGAAAGAAGCAAACAGCAGCCTTTCCAGTGGTCAGTGAACTCTGTTAGTAGGAATTAATTATCAGAGTGTCAATGAGATGCCGACATTTACTGCTGCAGTACTGAAAACTCCAGCACTAAAACCTACAGCCAGTTTAATTCCAGGTGCCAAGGGAGGCTGAATTTTGCTGAGCACTGCTCTTACCTGAACTTGGACGACTGTCTGTCTCCAGGTGTTCATCTGTCGTTTTTTCCACGTCCAGGCGGAGATCACTAATTTGCTTATCCAGCTCTTGCAACTGATTTAATAACCCAGCATCCCTCCTCCTCAAGCAGTTCTGCAAAAGAAGAGGACAAAGAACATCAGCACCTTCAGTGGGGAAGATGAAAAGGGGTCCCAAGGACTAACAGACTTCTCTATCTAAGCCTTGTGAAACACCTTGTCGATATTTTCCTATAAAAACCGAACAAAGCCCTGACATTTTAGATGGATAAATACTTCAGTGAAAAATTATGCAGGCACTTCATCCCAGCCTGTTCCAGCCAGTTCTGCATGAGGAGCATGTTCCACAGCTCAGGAGGACCAAGGGGCTGTGCTGACCACAGCTGTAAGAACAAAGCTGGATTGTGTGATGCGGCCAAACCAGACCTGTGCACATGGAACGGGCAAGGACGGCCGTGCCAGCCTAGCAGGGCACGTTCCCCACCACACTGGTGTTACTCAAAGATCACATCTGCTCACACAATGGCACCAAACAGCTCTGCCAACAGTGCCTGTGGTGTGGGAACCGCCTTGTTCTGCTGCACATGATGAGCTTAGAGTCCACCATCCAGAGAGCAAGATTCCCAGGGCTGGGATCACAGTCCTTTTATTAGCTTGCAGTGCAGCAGGAAGGAAGAGTAATTCTTCCTCTTCTCCCATTATAATTGTATGAAATTGCTGCGAGATGAATTTTAAGGCTATTTATGAAGGTAATTCGATGGCATAAAATAAGCAATAAGAAATTATTTTGCAAGGTACTCATTAACCCACGATCAACACAATCAGTTTCCCCCTGTGTATTATAATGTTGCTTATCCATCATCTGTTTAGCTTCATACACTTTAATTGCTCTGGCTTTGGGGAAAGTGGAGGAGGCAGAAGTTCATCTACTTTTGTTTCTTCGAGTGCATCATCTGACTGGCACCCAGGGGTGCTCTGATGCATTCATTGCAATGAGTTTGGATGCTCATAACTGGACTAGTTCTGAACCCATTAAATCCAGGATAATCTTTTCCATGGAGTGGACCAGTCACAGAATCATAGATTGGTGGAATGGTTTGGGTTGGAAGGAACCCTAAAGATCATCTTGTTCCAACCTCCTTTCCATGGACAGGGACACCTTCCACTATCCCAGGTTGCTCAGATCCCTGCCCAGCCTGGCCTTGGGCAGAGGGAGAGCAAATGCTAAAAGCACTGGCAAGCACTGGTTGAAGATGTGCTGGCGTTTACGGCCATCCTTTGGAGACCAAAGGGGTGATCCCAAGCGTTCTCTACCATTTCTGCTGGAGCCGGGGCTGGCTGGCAGCCAGGCTGGCAGAGGTGATGGGTTCAAGGGATGACTTCGCTGCGCCACCTACTGCCACCAGCGCCCCCTCCCCCAGCCAGCACCGCATCTGGTTCCAATCTGCAATGTCAAGTGCACAAATTAAAGTGCTACCACAAATCCCCCCGGCTTTTTTTTGGTTTTTTTTTTTTTTTTTTTTTTGAGTAATGATTCCTTCAGTGGTCCTTCACTACGGCTCTCGGCTGGCAGCCAGCCCCTTCCCAGCATAAAAAAATAATTTATTTTTATCTTTTTAAACGGGAAATAACCCTGACCTAACTAAAGCAAAAGGGTAATAAGGAAAAAAAAAAAAAA
>VWZP01010284.1:193912-214131 GCA_013396995.1 Dicaeum eximium | reverse complement strand
TCTTCCTCCTCCTCCTCCTCCTCCTCCTCCTCCTCTCACCTCCGTCGTCCGCCTGCCGCGGCGGGGTGCGGGAAGGGCGGGGATGCGGGAGTGCAAACCGCGGACCTTCCCAAAAACTCCATCCGCGACCTCTGGAACCCTGCACGGCGTAGTCACGGGCCATCACAGAGTGACCACGGAATTATTATTATCGAATCGCAGAACGGTTTGAGGTGGGGTATTAAAAATCACCTCGTTCCAAGCCCCCCGTGCCTGGGGAGGGGCACCTCCACTAGACCTGGCTGCTCCAAGCCCCGTCCCACCCGGCCTGGAACACTGCCAGGGATGGAGCATCCACAGCTTCTCTGGGCAACCTGTGCCTGACACCCTCACAGGGAAGAATTTCTCCCTAACTCCTATCTAAACCTGCCCTCTGTCAGTTTAAAGCCAAACCCTGCTTATACAGACCAGCACATCCAAACCAGGAGCAAAAATTATACATCTGGGGGAAAAAAACATCCAGGCATGAAGAGATGAGGTTGTAAGGAGAGGGAAAAGTGGAAAGCAGAGGAGAACATGGAAGTCCTTGCACTGGGGTGCTGACCATGGCATGGGCAGCGGGATCAAAGCACTGCTAAGTCCTTGCTTCAAAGCCTGTGTGAGTAAAGCAGTCAAAAAAACCCATAATGAAGTGAACTTTGCGGCAGCACGCAGACTAATTGCTGCAAAGGATCTGCAATTAGGTTTTCAATGGGCATGTGGTGGAAAGAGGGGGGGAGTGGAATGCAGATGCTGAAGGGAAAAAAAAGAAGAAAATGTTAGTTTCAAAATAGAGCAAAAATTGAGTTGCAGACATGTACTAAGGGGAGAAAATGGAAGAGGAGGAAACAGGCATTGGAGGAGTCCTGCACAAGATGGGGTTTGTTTGGGAAGATGTGAGCCCACTGTACAGGGGCTGTCATGGCCATTATGAGCACAATGAAATGCTCTTTCTCACTATCCCTCAAAAGATTATGAGTGTTTGTGGTACTGAAAGGTCTCAGATGGAATTTGTCTCCTCACTCCCACGCTGTCTGCAGCACACAACACACAGTGGTGTGCCACACACCTGCTGTACCTGGTGTGTCCTTGTCCTGAGAGCCCACAGCTGGCAAAATCCTTACTTCACAGCCTTCTTAAACCACTGTCAAGTGCTTTCAGAAAAGGAGCAGAAAATCCACTTCCTCTCGCAGCTTAAAGCCAGCCCTCCCAAGTCCTGGCCCAGATGTAGGTGAGGGCACATGCTCAGAGGATGATTGAAGCTAAAGCCAGCTCTGTTTCTTTTTGCTGTTTCAGCCCACAGCTGTGGCAGTGCAGGACATCTGTGGTCATCTTTTAGTTTGAATTGGGAGTGGCTTTGCAAAGGGTCTCTCTAGATCATCCCAGCTCACCTGAAGTTGCTAAGAAAAACTGGAAGTAAAAAGAAGCCACATGCTGGACCTCTGCCTCTGTAATTCTTTTATGTATCTGGGCCCATAAAAGGCTCAAAAGTAGGTTCAACCCATGCCCCACAACATTTAGGCCACCTCTGCTGACTTAAAAATCCTCTCCATGGCTTTCCCTTTTGCGTGGATCGTGGCTCACAGCATCCCTGAGCATGTTGATGCTGAAACCTGTATTGCAATGCAGAGTTACTTTTCCAGGGGCACCAGAAGCTCTCCAGATACAGAAGCAAAGGCTTCCACATTTTCCTTCACCCTTTGTAGCCAGGTTTTGCATATAGCTCTGTGCCTTGTATGTGTTTGCACACAAAGCTTCATGCAATATTTATGCAAAGCTATTTCAGCTCCTTCTGAGCTGTTGTGCACTGTACAATGTAGACATTGCTTCCAAAATAAAATACAGCTGAATAAAATCTGTCTTAACAGTATTATTTTTTATTTTGCCACTTATCATCTGGTGGATTTCAGTCCAACTCCTCCCTCACAAGTCACCTCTTCCACTCTGAGGAATATAAGGTGCTGTCTCCAGGACTCTCCACTGACATTTCTGTGTTCATCCTTCACAGTGCATTAGGTCCAGGAAGGAAAAGAAACACAGGAATTGCCAGAACAGTCAACTCCCTACATCACACAGAGAGGAGAAGGCAGCTTTGAGTGAACCAGACTCACTGTGTGGTTATAGGATCAGCAAAGAGGAAGGGAAGGAGGGTCTGATGAAGAGAAACTGAGATTTTTCCCCATAGAGGAAGGAATGAGGTGCCTGGAAAGCAGTGGGACAGGGAGACTGGACAGCATGGGAGGAGATGAGCAATTGAGCAGCCAGCAAGAAATGACAATTTATGTGAATAATAGAAGGAAAACAAGGCATCACCTAAGACAAAACAAGGGAGGGCCACAGAGACTATTTGAGAACTAGGATGCAGCTTAGCAGAGTGTAGGTCATGGAGACAAGGGAGGAGAGAGCCTGGAAAGGCAGGGTATGAAGGCAGGAGAAAGAGCAAAGGGAATGAGCATAAAATACAGACCTTTTAATTTACTCAGGCAGCCACTCAGAAAACAGCAAAATGAATGGCCCATAAGCAACAAGAGGGTACAATAAGGTGAGAAGATGGAGAAAGGGATAGGCATCATCCTTTAGTAAAATGGGGATTTTAAGCACATGAGGAACAAGAGACTGAGATTGGTTTCTCCCCTCTCAGTTACACTGCAGTCAATCATCCCAATGAAAAACCAATCTGAGAGAAGAGAGAGGCCCCACTCCCCATATTAGCTCAGACTGGACCTTTGGAGGCCTCTGTCTCAGCAAACCAAACATCTCAAAACCCTTAGCAAGGGCTGACTAATAGGATCATCATAGAAAAAAAAAATTCAGTCCAAAATTGTCTTCCATTCATCTCCTGGCTTATGGCAACAGCTGAAGGACTTGCTCTTACACTCCTTTGGAAAGCTGCTTTTCCTTCACTGGGGTATTCAGATTAAATTCTCCACAAATTATCCCAGATTCTCCACTGAATGTGGAAACAGCAAGGAGTGAGGCAGTGAGATGTGTGCAGGTGAGGAGAAAGCTGATGATGGAGGAGCTCTGTTGCTAGGATGTTATGAGAGATGCAATTCTGTCTGCTACAGAGGCGGTTATGAAATGGCTCATCCCTCATGATTATCCTGGCTCTTCTCCTGTGGTTGTATTATTAATGGTAGAAATGCTGTGTTCCTTCAGGATTCATAGATGGGGAATGAAGAGATGGTCTCTGCCCCACAGAGCTTACAGGACAAGAAAGAGCTGCCTCTGGTTCTATAAAAGCAGTGGTTGGCACAGTGAATTCCAAACACACAAGCAAGGGGTCAGAGATTCCAACCCCATCTCCTGGTGCTTTCCTTCCCACTGGGAACAAACCCCTACATCCCAACCCACACATTTGTCTTTCGCCCTGCTGATCATCAGATTCAATTTAGATTGAATGAGGCCAATTAACACTTGTTGCTTTTCCTAGGTTCATTTCTGACCTGCCACACTAAAATGAGTGTAGGGAATTGGAAACATTGAGGAACATGACAATTCCCTGTTGGTGAAATGAAAGCAAATGCTCTCCTTGCTCATTGAAACACAGCAGGGTGACACAAACACTTGGGGACTATGCCTAAGACCCACAGCTGTCTGATCCTTTATTTTAATCTATTCTAATGTTAATTGTCCAAGTATTTCTTAATTGCACTGGATAATATAATAAAGCATAAATCTTATCAGCAAATCAGCCTGGCATCAGCCTGTGTTATCATATTACCATGGTTACATTATTATTACAAGTGAACCTTGTGCTCATTACTAACCACAAACAATTCTAGCAAACAAGCTAAACTGGAGCAAAATATCCTGGCGGTGTTTCCATTTTTTGTCAAACAAAACTAATTTCTCTGGGTGCTAGGTAACGGCAGCATACCTACGATGCATTTTCAACCTTCTGCATTTATTTGCTTGCATTTGTACAGCACTGAAAACATTTCCCTGCTGTCAACAAGGCGCAGAGGCCAGGTTCTTGGAAAGTGGAATAGAATCTTTAACACAAACTCACAGTACTCAGATGACAAGCACTGCCCCAGCCTGTCAAAACACTGCCACGTTTGTACTGTTGTGACAAAAACTGCTGCATTGGGAACCACTGGCAGCTTGATTAGGTCCCTCAAGGGCCCAGTTACCCCTTGCTCTCATCTGCTGTGGCTGTGGTCTCCCATCAAAAGACACTTCCCAGGGGGTCCAGAGAAGGACATGTGATGGATCCAGCGAGGGCAGCGCTGCCCTTCCCTGCTCCAGACTGTTCATTTGGGCATTTTCTGCTGTTCCTCTGCTGCAGAGCATTGTTCCACCAGCTGTGCTGGGACTGTGGCTGGAAAACAGATCTCTAGTCTGGTCTGAGTTAAAAAAAAAAACGACAAAAAAACCAACAAAATAACAACTTCTTTCCTTTTTTTGCTGATATTTCAGTGATCCACTTTTAAGGGTGAGCGCTTGCACTGGCACTGAGAAAGCAGAGCTGTGCAGGAATGGGGAGACAAGAGCAGGAAACCCTCCAGCAAAAACCTCCATCCAGACGGAATGTGGAAGGAAGGATGAACTGTTTTCAAAATAAGAAGTCACCCAGGAGGCCATGGAAGAGGATGCAGACAACAGCTGCTCGTGGGGAAGCAACACTAGAGCTTCTCCAGACATTCCTGTCAGACTACAAGCCATGCAATGGCATTCATTTCCTTTTCACAGCAGCAGCCCATCTGTTGTGTCAGGAAAAGGGCTCATTTTGGATCACCCACTGCTGCCTCCAACACTGAGGTGCTCCCCAAGGCCATGAGAGACCCACTTCATGCAGAACTCGTGGAGGAGTGGTGGGTTGTGAGCCCAGTGAGCTGTCACTGCTGCTCAGCAATGCCCAGTGCCTGTCAGGTGTCACACTGGCAAAGCTGATGCAAAACTTGCTCCCAGTCTCTTGATTAGTTAAGATCTGTGAGAAAATTTGATGGAAAGGTGGAAAAGACTCAAGGGTGACCTTCTCACTCTCTACAAGCACCTGAAAGGAGGCTGTAGCCAGGTGAGGGTTTGCTTCTTCTCCCAGGTAACAAGTGGCAGGACCATAGGAAATGGCCTCAGGTTGCACCAGGGTAGGTTTAGATTGGATATTGGGAAAGATTTCTTCACTGACAGGGTGGCCAGGCACTGGAACAGGGTGCCCAGGGCAGCATGGGGTGCTGAAGTGTTCAAAAGGCATTGTGGATGTGGCACCTGGGGACATGGGCTAGTGGTGAGCACAGTGGGGCTGTGCATGTGGTTGGACTCAAAGATCTTACAGATCTATTCCAACCTCCACCATTCTGTGGTTCTATGAAAGCCAGGCAAGATCAGCTCCATTTTAAGCACTTTTCTAAGGATAAGAGAAGGTCTGATAAGGACAGCATGGAGAGGAAGAAAATGGAGTTCAACAAACTGGTGTCACTTACGATGTTCACAGCTGACAAGAACCAGAGCTTGAAGCTACCACCCTCATTCACCATAAAGAAACTTCACCAGCATTTCAGCAAATCACCTAATTCATCATGCCCTGATGCTGACTGATGGGGCTGCATTCCCTCCTCAGGCTCATGGACACTTCAAGTAAGCCAGAGCTGGACTATTCCAAGTGACAATTCCTTTCTCACTTTTTTTTCCCCCCTCATCACCAAGCAGATGATATCAGTTGAGTTCTGCTCCAGTTACTTTCAATTCATCCTTACAATATCATGTCTGATGTTCTTGTATTTTGGCTCCTTTTCTTGTCCTGGACTGGGTTTCATATGTACGTTTTAAAGTGCCTAAATTTGGAGACATGAACTTCTGCTTAGTTTAAAGCCTTTTTACACCCACAGTGCCAATATTCATTGAGCACACTGGGCTGGGGACAGCCCTCAGCAGCACGGACTTTGTGGAAGAATACTTAAATTAAACTGAATAAGCAGCCACTGGGACTTAAATTACACCTTGAGATTTAGACAGCCTGGGAGAAATTCCCAACAGAAGGAACTTTTCCAGGGAAAAAAGGACATAACCTGCAGTACAATTTGCATTCAAACTGCCCGTGATGAAGGCAGAGGTGGCTGCAGTTGTGCTCTTTGGATGGCCTTGGGACCCCTCAGCAGAAGCTGGCACGTGATGGGAGCCTGGAGCTGGGCAAAATACTCAGAGGAAATAACAGGAGTAAGTCTCTTTAGTGTATAACAACAGCAGGTCAAGGAACCACTAAAAAACCCAAAACCATAAATCCTTTTGCCCAAAAAAGTTTATTTTCCACTGCTCAGAGGAGAACAAACACAGACCTCTTGCTGGGCTTAAGGCACGTGCCTGGAGAAAGGAAGGAGTCACCGGCCCCAGGTTTAGGGTCAGTGAGTCCCATGAAGCTGGGGAGGTCAGGTGTGCAGCCACAGAGCCCAGGGCACAAAACCAGCAGGGTCTGAAAAGGCTCTGGAGGTTCTTGCTGCTGCCTCTGAGCCTTAACTTAAAGCCTGAGCTGAAGAGCTGCAGGTTTTAGCAGACTGACCCCCAAGTCAGCTCCATTCTCCTGTGAGAAACCTGTGCAGCTTTTCCCACCTTGCAGGACAGAGCAGCTCTGGTCCCTGCCATGGGAATATTTATTCCTGCAGTTATTCCCTGTATGTTGTGTCACTCCATTGTTGTGTTTGCCTGACTCCTTAAAACTCTTTTCCAACCTAAATAATTCTGTGGTTCTGTGAAAGGCTGGGTTTGAAGTCAGGTGCAAACTGACATGCAGAGGAACCTGAATCTCTGCGGGTTTTTGGTGGGGTTTTTTGGTGTTGAGCCTCTTATCAATCTTGGCATAAGAGGAAATAACACTTTTTAATCTTCTCTAATGAAAGCTTTTGTCCTGGAAGAACACATTTTCTAACAACTCAGGCATCTGCAAACGTGCAAGAGGAAAGAATGGCATTTCAATTTCCAGAAATTATTGGCCCAAAAACTTTGATCTGATTCTCACAGCTGAACTGTTCATTCAGGGCACGCTGCATCTTTAGGTTACCACTTGCTGCACTGCCATCAGATGTGCAGACAGGGCCATTTCAGCAAGGCAGCCCTGGGGATGTTATTCCATTTCCAAATTGCCAATCAAAGCCTCTCTCATGGCACAGCTTGTGATGGGACAGCACTGCCAGCCCTGTCCTGGACTGACCCAGGAGCCCTCCAGACCTGGGGAGGACATGGGGGGAGGAGGGTCTGGTTCCTCCAGGGAAGGCCACTCCACCTCTGCAATTCCAGCTCCTTCCAAAGGCAGTTCCTGGTAACCTTTTGGGTGCCCCTGCAATAGGCTGGTATTGTTCCCCAGAACTGTTCCCACTTTTCAGATGATTACCTCCCAGGGCTTCCCAGATTCCAGCTGTTAGTCTCATGCATAATGTATTTCATTTCAAGCCTTTCATCTGTGCATACGTTTTCCATCTATTTCTATCCTGGTCTCAGATACTCTTCTACCTGTAAAGCAGGAAAAGTTCTATTTTTTTCCAGTTATTTTCTGGAGTCTCATTCCTCTCAAACACAGCTCCAGCTTTTTTGCCACCAAAAGGCTGTTTCAGGGGATGAGGTTCACATCCTCTTGCAGCAGATTTTTGGGGACACCTTCCTTTCAGCAGCATCTCTGCTGGCTGCAAAGCCCACTGCCTGCAGCTGCTCTCAGTTCCCTGCTGTCGGTGAGGGATCAATTCAATTCCTGGGATCACTCCCTCAGCCACAGGGAGTCAGCTTAGCTCATGTCACCCTGACTCTGACTTCAGGGGCTCTCACAACAAGAGGAACCTGCTTACAAGCACCAAAAGAGGCCATCAGAAGGGCTGCAGTGTCTCTTCAGCTGGGACAGCACAGCAGCATCACATCTCAGAGAATCACAGAACCACAGAATTTGGAAGGAATCTTAAAAATCATCCCATTCCAAACCCTCAGCCGTGGGCAGGGACACCTTTCATTAGACCAGGTGACACTACAGAGCTGTTTCGGTTCCGTGGGCAGGTTTTCTGGTTTTAGTTTTGGTGGGTTTTTTTGTTTGTTTGTTTTGTTTTGTTGTTTTTTGGGTTTTTTTTTGTTGTTGTTGTTGTTGTTTTTTTAATTTAAACGTTTTGGTTTATAGATTTAAATCTTTCTCTTCAGGCAGATGCCTTAAAGGCAGACACAGCTCACACAGCAACTAGATGTTTGATGAAGGAATCCCATGTGGGTTTTTTCTTGGTCTGAGCTACAGAGAAAGTTAAACTGAATCCTAACAGTCCCTGCTGGGATTGAAGAGGGTCCTGGAGACAATCAAGCCCCTGAGGCAGCAATCCTGGTGTTACCACGCTGCCTTGGGATCACTGATGGAAACTGCAGGACATCCAAACTTCTCCAGGAGCTGGGCCAGGGCCCGTGTTAAATGTCCATAACCCTCTGTGCTCTCTTCTCAGTCACCTGATGAGCAGGGACAAGCCGTGGAGATGGTTTGGAATAGCAGTGAGAGCAGATTCAGAGGAAGCAGCCTTCAAAGCAGGAATGCAGAGCTCAGCAGTCAGACACTCAGCAGTATCTGGGTGCCACTTCTTTTCCAAATCCTTTCAGATGCAGTCTAAGGGTTTAGAATTGACTTTAAAAGCCGGAGGGTGGTGGTGAGGGGCTGATTCAACAAAAACAGCTTAGCACTTAATAACATTAAGCACGTGCTCAAGTCTCTTCCTATTCAACAAAGCACTTAAGCACATACTTCACCCCTCTTAGATGGCCCAGAACCAAAACACAGAATTCTTCAATCTTTAATTTTGGAGGGGCAGGAATTCGAGCCTTGATCCATGTTTTGCAAAGGGTCCCTATTTGCAAATGAGTCAGACTCCAGCTCCAGAACTACACACCCAAGTGCTGGCACATTCATATTTTGGACTGGGATCTGAATTTTTCAGCTTGTGCCTCACTCTGATCTGTGCTTGTGTTCATCACAGGGGTTGAAGTGCAGGCAGGGAGCTGTTAAACCCTGTTTCTCTGCAAGGTTTGAGTTGATGATGCTTTCCCCAACTCCACCTCACTGGATGCAAAGCTGAGGCACCACCTCAGTGTTCAGTGGATGCTCAGCCCAGGAGTGTGCAGGACTTGCAAAGCTCCTCCAGTTTGGCTGCTCCTCCAAAAATTTAAAGCCCCTGCAGCACAGGTCTCAGAATTGAGTGAAATCCTCAGGTCTGGTTATTATCCAGATGCCATCCAGCATCCTCTTAGTGGCTGCAGGGGGAAAGAGCAAAGGGAGTGAGCCCAGCCCAGCGAGGGATGCAACAGAGGAAAGGAATGACAGCCAAGAGGGAGATCCTCCATCTTCCTCCAAGCTGTTGTCTCAAGCTTTCAACAGACTGAAGCAAACATCACCACGTTGCCTTGTGTACATTTCCAAATGTCACTGCTTCCTCTAACACTTTCTGTTCTTTTTTTCCCTGTTGTTGGGGTTTTTTTTCTTTTATTATTAATTTTAATTTGCTTTCTTACAAAAGCTGAGATCCTCCAGAGCAGAGCAGCAGGCATCAGGAAAAGTAGCAAACAAATAAATCAAACCCAAAACATCTGGGCCACATGGCCAAATCCAGGCCTGCTTCCCATCTCACACCAGTGCCAGCCACATCTCAGTGTGTGCAGCATAACTCTTCTCCTCTCTTGCTTTGACAAGGGAGCTCCAGGGCTGCTAGCAGGGCAGAATAGAGCTAGGAAATAAAAGGCCAGGCTTGTTCCAGGGAGACTGAAAACAAATGGACTGCCAGTTGTCTGGGTGAGCAGGGGAAATGGCAGTCAGATGTCTGAGGCAGCAGGAGGGGTCAGGAGCCCCTCCACGGGCATTACCAAGGGCCTGGAGGGGATAGAAAATGAACCTGGTTAAAAACAAAAGGCAGAATTCAAATAGCTGCACCTTGGGCCTGCCAATAAGAGCATGACTGAAGGATTTGCTTATGAAGTGGTTGCCAGAAGAGGAGAGGAAGAAGGAGCTATAGGACCCATCCAAGGGCTGTAGGGCCCATGAGGAGCTGTCACTTGGAGCAAAAAGAGGCCCAGAGAACCAGCAAACCTTTCCTTGCTGGTCATGATACTAAAATTGGCTAGAAACCAAACTTTCTAATGCAATTGGAAGTATTAGAAAGCAGGCTTTCTTTATTCTCAGCATGCTGGACATGCAGGGGATATTTCCTCTAATCAGGTGTGTCGTGAGATTTACAACAGGGTATTTATTCCATCATGATCTCACATACTCATTACAGCACACTTCCTGTCTAATCCATAAACAGCACTGTCCTAGAACTCATTTGCATGCATCTGTCCCTCAGGGAACAGGGACAGGGAAAAGGGAAGCCCTTTTATGCTCTTGGAGGGTTATCTAAAGGGCTTTCTGGTGGTGGTTGTCACTAAGTGTCCTCTATGTGACAGATGACTCTGCCTTGGATGTCCCTTAGGGCATGTGCTGTTCTTTTCTGTTACATGGCTTTGCCACAAAAGCCACAATATTCCTCGTCTATCCATGCTCTGTCCTTCCCAGGCAGTCAGAGCCAAAGGGAGTCTGGCACAGAGACTGACCAGGAGACCAGGGATGAGGAGAGGCAGGAATGACGACTGCCTTGGGCAGCACCTGCCTCAAACTTGCCCTGTGCATGTGCTTTCCACTGTATCCGCTCTGAACCAAAGCATGTGGGCTGGAGACACCAAGAATCCTTCATTCCAGAGGCAGATGAAGAGTGAATTCCCTGTCTGACCAAGTGGGAAGCAGGGATAGGGAGACCTGCCTGAGCTGAGGCACAGAGATGAGAGCAGAGCTGGCATCTGTACACGAATCTGAGCAGTCACCATCTGGCACTACTGACACAAAATCAGGCTCCTTCACACCCCTGGATGACTCCTGGGAAGGAGCAGACCTGGAAAACAGTAATACATCATTAAAATAAGCCAAGCAGCAGGTCCTGGCAGCCCAGCAGAGCTGTGAGAGCTGCCAGGCTGGGCTGGGCACTGTGGGGCTGTCAGACTCTGCCTCTCTGCCTTTGAGGTGGCCATGCTGAGGCCCACAGATGTTTTCCCAGCCTTGCAAATGGGTGACATCCTGGAGCAAGAAGCTCAAAATAAAATGGTTATCTCAAAATAACCTCACTGCACTGCTGTGATGAGGCAAGAGCTTCACCTTGCATGGACAGGCCCATGAAGGCACCAACCACAGAGGGCTGCAGTGCTGGGAAGGACTGGGTGGCAAGTGTTGGTACAGAAACAAGGGTTTGGCTCCCAGGTGTCACTCTGTGCCCTACAGGCCATCCCCTGACCTCTCTCAGCCTCCCTGAAGCTGGAGCAAGATAAAAGGAACAGGCTCCCCAGGAAAGTGGTCACAGCAGCAAGCCTGCCAGAGTTCCAGAAGTGTTTGGACAACACTCTCAGGCATGGGTGGGATCCTTGGGGTTGTCCCGTGCAAGGGCAGGACTTGATGATCCTTGTGGGTCCCTTTCAGGTTAGGATGTTCTGTGAAAAGGTGAGGAGAGGTTGGATCCAGCCCAAGAGCAGCCTCCAGGCTGCAGGGTGCTGGCTGGATTGTGCTGATCACTCAGACCCTGCCCAGCTGTCCCCAGACCCCAGGTCCTGTCCCAGGGCTGCACCAAGCCCCAGTGTGGGTGTGACCCCGGGTTCACCACAGCAGGGGTTTGGCAGCACTTCCAGCTTAATGCACAAAGCCCTGGTGAGCCAGCTGGATTAACCAAGAAGCAGGGGAAAGCTCCAAGGGCTGCTACCCTCTCCTGCCTTTCCCAGCAGCTTATCCAGGCAACCTTTTAACTAAAGTGACCAAAACCATCTTTCCTTCTTTTCCTTAGTGCATACACTGGCTTATTTTCTATTCCACAACCACATTGGGAACCTGCAGCACTGCAGCAGCCACCCTGGGAGATTTATTGGGGTAGCCAGCTCTTGGTTTCCCTGGTCACTCTCTGAGGATTTACAGCCCCTGTGCACT
This sequence comes from Dicaeum eximium, assembly GCA_013396995.1. Classification (NCBI taxonomy): domain Eukaryota; kingdom Metazoa; phylum Chordata; class Aves; order Passeriformes; family Dicaeidae; genus Dicaeum; species Dicaeum eximium. The sequence continues at coordinate 202,166 of VWZP01010284.1, read as the reverse complement.
GAGAATGAACAAAGAGCTGCTGTTCCTCATCACAGACCTTATGATAGGGTCCGTGGGGAGGAGGCTCCAAACCCAGATAACCTCTGGGAGGAGAAACAGCCATTCCTGGAGCTAACAGGAGAGACAGGCAGGAAGAAAAGAATCCGCAGTGCTCTGGGAAATCTCAGAAAATGAAGCTGGGAGTTTGCAATATTTGTAAGGATGGAGAGGGAAGGTTAGTCATGGGGCAGCAGGAGCAGGTTGGTAGCAGTTTGTTCATGTAAATTTGGCTTCTGGGCTGATTTTCTCTTGGTTGTGGCTTCTGCACAGGATCCAAGCTCCTTGGATTCCACAGGATCCTACACAGGATTCCAGCTCCTTCTCCCGGGCTGCCTTGAGAGCTGCACCAGCAGCTCGTGTATTGAGTGGGCTGCACTCTGTGACACACAGCTATGAGGCACCACCAGGCATCTTTTGGAGTAGAAGGGCTGATAAACTTTCAAAGGATTCTCTGGAGCCCGTGCACTTTGCCCTTCCATCTGTGCTGGGGCTCTGATCTCCCTGTGACCAGGAGCACGACCAGCAACACTCCTGACAGAGCTGTCACCTCTGTGGTTTTCCTCTCAGCTTGCCCTCAAGGACTGGCATGAGACTCACCCTCAGCCAGGGCTTCATCCTGCTGATGGGTCTGACCATGAATCCCACCCAGCTGTTTGCTGTACCCTTGGTGTTGGAGTCACCAGCATGGGGAAAGGAGGGTAAACAGTCATTACTATGCAGATTTCAAAGAGAGCTGCATCTGTGCCTGGATTTCTGCTTTGTTTGGTGACATCTTCACCGGACAAAGTGGAGGGTTTTTTTTTCCTTAACTCTTACATTAGCAGGGGAAGTATGAATTTGTTGTGATAGTAGTTGTCAGATGCACAAAAAACAACTAAANNNNAAAGCTCCCAAACAAACAGTAACACAATTCCCTGGGAATAAAGATTCTGCATCTCAGCAAGTGGCTTCCTGAAGGAATATATCCACAAAGGATTAAACTCCCATCCTAATTAGAAGGGAATCTCTGAGACAACCTTTTCCACAAAGGAAACAAAAAGGCAGCGCTGACACATCTAATGCATATATTAACACTAAAGACATGGAAATTAATTGGATTTATTACCCTCACAGCTGCAAAGATGGCTCATTTCTAAGTTTATTTTACAGAAAGTGGCGGGAGGAGTGGGATTTAATAGTCAGCTCAGTTAAGCTAATGAGCCAAAACTAATGGTCTCTTCTGGTTTAGAGAGGCCCCAGCTCAGTGGAGCACCTGAGCATGTGTGGTGAGAGTCCAAGGGATGCTTGGCATCTGCTGGAATCTTTGCTGATGGGTGGGACATGCACAGATGCTTCAGGTCTGAGAGGGAGAGGAAGCATCTTTCCCAATGGCAGCCAAAATCAATGGGATGATCCATGGAGATCAAGCCATGATATCATTTCCATCAGGAAGAAATGCTCCAGGGACAGACAATGAGAAACTCAGTCCATTTCCAGCCAGGTTATTTTTCTGCTAATTTACCAAGCCCAACCTTCTTTCCAAGAGGTTGGATCCATTCCAAAAGAAAGCCCAGCTCCCTTGTCATGGCTCCAGCAGGTAGGACACAGACAGGAAGGCAGGAGCTCATCTGCAGCTCAATAGTGGCACCAGTGTCCCTAAATCTCAGCCTCTCTCATGTTTTCTAGGCTGCATCACTTGAAAGGATGTTAAACAGGTTTCAGAGATCTCTCCTCTCCTCTCCTCTTAGAGGAAGAAAAACAGAAGGTTTTTGATGGTAAAACTGAGCATGGAAATGGCAAGATGAGTGTTGTTTACAGAGCACTTACCTCAACCCTCCGTGAGAGGATTTGGAGGATTTTGACAGCTTCTTTCCCAAATTAGAAACCAATTTTCTGAGGCAAAGGCAGGCTGCCTTGGGCAGGAAAGTGTTAAACTAACAACAAAAGGGAAAGGTGCAAAGAAGGAACAAATGGAAACTCATTTAGCACGTAATGAAGGTGCTGAGAACAAAATTAATCAAAGCAAAGAAGGAAGTGGAGAAAAACGCTTTCATCACCTATTCACCAAAGATAGGTCCTGGCTAATAAACAGGAATCTCTGTTGTACAGCAAAAATTTGGCCTAGCTGGAAAGATGAAAACCTGGTGGGAAGCTCATTGGAGTGTTAAAACCATGGCTTTTAGGGAGGTTGAAGTGAGGATAAGATAGGGACCTGTTAGAAATGGGATCATGAGCATCCAGGTCATTGGACTCAGTAGTAAATGAATCTGAAAATTGATGGCTCAATCATCTAAAATAGAAAGTAAAAAATAGACCAGCCAGTGTCTGCAGTGGAGCACAAAATCAAACCTGTGAACCATCTGAACATCCCCCCAAGCAGCTGCCAAAGGCAAGGAGGGGAAAAGGGCCAGATTGTCACAGGGAAACTTCAAATGGAGCAAATCTGCAGGAAAGCTGCCTCCAGCACGGAGACAGGCGCTGTGTTTGTGAGGGATGATGGTGATTATTTGCTATCTCAAAAGAACTCACACATCCAACTGAGGAGAACTGTGGTTCAGACCTTTTTTCTTGGCAGATACAGAGAATTTGATCACAGCACTGCAAACACACAGTAGCTTAGGTGGGAAGTGATTGCCACTCGAAAACATTTGTTATGTGCAGATGGAATAGAATCAAACCCAGTCAGACATTGCCTTGCTGCTCTCTCAGGCTGCTGTTACCAACCTGAAAACAATAATGAGCTAACTGAGTTCAGAGTAGGAATTTAAACAGAACAGAAAAAAAAAATCCCAAGAATGATAACAGGAAATATTGAAGAACATTTCTCTATACTGACCAAAAGCCACAATCTGACAAGTGAGGGTCTGTTCTAGAGGTTAAAACAATACCTCTTCATCAAGAGGAGAACAGAGATATCCTTTATAAACATATGGGGAACAGAGATGCTGAAGGCAGTGGGTACAAATCCAAAGGTAGGATCTATAGATCATGCATATGGGAAACAAAAGGGTAGGGGACAGCCAAGAGAATTAGGGCAATTGCAGCAATTTTTTTTAAAGTATGGGGAAACTTCTTGTTTTCCACATGGGGGGCAATAGCCCTGCAGAAAAAGCAGCAGCAGCAAAGCATCAATTTTTGTGTGTGTCCTTTGAAAACAGCCAGAGGGTAAAGTGACATCACCTGGGGCTGGTGACAGAGCTTTCCCCCCGGTGGGAAAACAGATGATCATTAGGCAGAGATGAGATATTTTTAAATAAAGGGGTTTGTCCAACCTGCAGCAAGGCAGAACTGTCTGTGCTGGGCTTTTGCCTTCCAATTTCCCTTTGGTGCTTTGCTAACAGAAGCAACTCTGGGAATTCCCATGCAGAGGAGAGGCCAGAAAGTGTGTGAGGTAACACTGGGTAACAACAACATGGGTGCAACACCTAAAACATTGGGAGTAGCCTTCCAGTAAATCTCTCCCCCATCTCCACTGGTAGTTATGAGCCAGTTGTGCCATTGGCAAACAGATCTTTCCTGTCCTCCTAAAGAGCAGCGGGATTGGCCTCCTGGATCCCGGAGATAAATCTCAGGAGGAGCCTGTGCTGTTGCTGCTGGACACTGCCCTTGGAGCAGCAAGAAGGACCAGGGCATTGGGTGGGACAGGATTTTGCAGACACTCCCCTGCAGCTCCTGGGCTTGAGACTCACTGTGGGATCAAGAGTTTGCCTTTCCAGCCAGACACTCCCAAACCCACCTCATCTGGGTTTGTTAACAGATTGTTTATTGCCAACCCGGTTTAGAAACTCCATACAAATAGTGCTCAGCCCCTTCCCTGCTCTTTAGCAGAGCTGCAGCCCTTCAGGGAGCTCCCAAAACATCCTCAGAGTTCTCAGAAAAGGAGTTAGTCATGAAACCTTTTACTGATGGAGACATGCAGAGCACGGGTGAGCCCAGGGCAGCTCGGTGAGCCATGGCCAGGCTCACTTCCAGGACAAGGCACCACTCTGCTCCCTGTCTCCCTCCCTGCCTGGAGCCACCTTCCCAAGAAGGAGAGGGCAGATCCTTTTTTCCAAGTGGGGGACTGATGTCTCATGCCACTGCTGTGGAGGATAGTGGCCATCCTGCTACTGACCCACAAAGCTGTTCCCATTTCCACTGCAGCTGCAGGGAAATCAGCTCATCTAAACACACCCCACGGGCCACTGTTGGCTCAGGTGTCAGTAGCTGAGCTGCCCCACTCGTGGCACATGTGGAGAGGCATCACCAGTTGGTATCTTCACCTTCCAGTGCCTTAAAAAAATAAGGAAATCTACAGAGAGAGGCACAGATCTGCTGCATTTGTGGTGAGACAAGTCTCTAAGCAATGTCCACACACACCCACCTCCCCTTTCTCAGAAAACGCCTGTTACACCACTACAAAAAACCCTCATTTATTGACTATTGATGAAAGCATTCTTCCAAGAGGTGGGAAGGAGCAGGAAAGCTGAGGAGCCCAGCCCAGCTTACCAGAGCCAGAGACGTGGGGCGTGCAGTGCCAAGCAGTGATTGATGCAAGGTGAGCAGCCCTGAGCCAGCAAACAGAAGAGACCTGGGATGGGGAAAGAGGAGTGCAAATCCTTGCAGTGAATAGCCAGGGCCTGGAAAAAAATTTAGGACAAAAAACGAAGGGCAAAGCTTGAATCCACCTTGAACCCACATAAAGAGTCCACCATGAACCCACCACACTCCTAATGCTGCTGGCCCTGGTGCATCAGCCCTTTTTACCCCAGACTGATATCTAGCAAAGGAATAAGTCAATGGAATAACCTACTCCAGATTCATTACTGTCAGCTCGCTCAGAATTATGTGTATTAATGACCAAATTATATCTGTTTACATAATACAAATTACCATAGAGTGACTGCAGGCATTGAAACGCTCCTTGTGTGTTTGACACACATAAATAATGGAGGAGCTCAGGCTGCATTTGGTACACATGACTAACCTTTTATCCCTGGCACCCCAGAGCAGGCTGCAGAGAGACTCGGGTTTCAAATTCCTCGCTCCAGCTGTCATTAGCCTCTCCCAGTGTTGGTGAATTGGCAGCTAATTGATGTCCTTGTTGGACATTATTTTATTAGTCAGGCCTGGTGAGCATCAAGTGGAATTTTAATGCCCTTCTATCCCTGGCTCCACGTGGCCCTAAGTGTTAAGGCTTGTAAATAATTAACTGCACTCCAAGAGTTTTAGGAAAGGGCGAAGAAGTTGTCCTGGGGGTTTGGGCTGCTGTGACCAGTGTGGGCTCCTGGCAGGGCCAGCTGAGCTCTCCGTGGGCTATAAGGAACCACCCAGACCTCAGTCTCTTCCTTCACACCGTCCTTGGGTGTGGATGGACCTCTGGGAAACTGCCATGGGGAAGAGGGAGAAGCAGGAGTTTGCAAACAGCCTTGGGAGAAGGTTTAAATGAGGGTTCAGAGCATAAAGCTCTGCCACACTGCCCAGTGCTTGTTGCTGCACCAAAAATCCATCCCTGCACCGAGCTGTCCCCGACATGTGGTGAGGAATAAAGGATTTTCACAACCTGCTGTGAGCTTCTGGCTTGTCTGAAACCCCAGTGCCGGGTCAGCCAGGGCTTGGGGCTCATGGTCACTGCTGGGCCAGGGCACTGAGCACTGTCCCCAGCTGGGGACACAGGCCACAGTCAGGGAGTGTGGGCAGGGAGGTTCTGCTGTTGAATCTTGCCTCAAAAATACTGGCCTTTTTTCTCCTGCTTTTTTGCTTTAAAATTGGCTAAATAACCTGAAATTTGAGACTTGCAAATCAGGGACAAAAAAATATTGTAAGTGAAACATTGGGAATTCGTTACTCTTTAAAATTTCATTAATTCCTTTTTTTTTCTTGTTTTTCTTTATGACTTTTAGGAGCACTGGGAAGTCCACCCTAAGCTCAGACCTCCTGAGCTCACTGCTGGCAGACCATTCCCTGTTGACCTCTTGGGATTTCTCCCCTTCCTTTCCCTCCTTTACCCATCACTCTGTAACCCCTCTGGGACAGGAATTGTCTGTTCCCACATGAGTGCTCTGCATTTGTTCTCAAACAGAGCCCCCGGGGCAACAGCAGGATGCAAAAAATAAATAATTTAAAATCAAACCTTGATCAATCTCGTGAGATCCCTTCTCCAGCCCTGCTTAGGTACTGTTCCAGGAGCTGAGTAAAAATGAACAGGCAACTTGGGCACACCAGGCTCTTCATACATTAGGCAATAATTATAATGTATATTAACTGCCTGAGTGTTGAAAGAATCCCAGCATGAGATTGCTTCCCTAATAGGAGACAGGATTGATAAAAGACAGTAATAGATTGCCTTTCAGATGTGGAATTAAAAGCAGCAGCTCATTAGATTATTTTTTTTTCACAGCCTCTAATCGCAAGTAGTTTCTTTTCAAGTCAGATTTCCATTTCCAAGGCTAAGCTCGGCAACACAAACAGAAATTAAAGAGGATGGGGGGTCCTATTCTGACCTCTCCAGGATCACAGGAAGGGAGAGTAACTGAGCTCAGCTCGGCAGTGCTGCCCAGCCCACCTAGGCAGCCTTCTAAAGAGACTATCATCAAAAGATCAGGATTTGGCAGCTTTTTTTTCCTTTTTTCTCCTTTTAAAAGGTAGCTGCAGCCCCTACATTTCTTTTTTCTTTTTTTTTTTCCTTTTTTTTTTTTTTTTTTTTTTCCTTTTTTTTTCTTTTTTTTTTTTTTTAAGAGATAGCCTAGAAGATAAAGCTTTTGAATTAGAACAATCAAACAAAAAAATTAAGTTACTTCAAAGCAGTGGCAGAGATTCTTAAAAAACTGACATTTCCACTTACTGATCCAGTTTGTCTCTAGCAAGAAATGCTTTCCAGACAACTTTGGCTGCTGTTTTTAAAAGAAAAGTATAGAAAGCAGAAGAAGAAAGAGCTGGATTTTTGCTGAGCTGGGAAGCACAGTAAATAACATTCATTAGGTTCTCTCAGACAGTTTTAATGACTCAGAGCTTTAAATCATTCATTCAACATCTTTACAGGCCAAAATATAGTAAGGTCTCAAACCCAAATCCTTTGGCAGGACCTGCATAATCCATAAAACATTTTAAGGGCAGGAATACAGGGGAGAGTCAAAAAGGTATAAAATTAGGCCAGGAATGGTGTTGCTGATCAAATTTCATCTTAATCAGCAGCAAAGTCTGATTTTATCTGTATGATGGCACTAAAAATAAAGAAGTCTGGAGCACCTCTGTCCTCCCACCCCCAGAGCCAGGACAGGCACAGCCCATGCACATTTTGGCTGCCAGGCATGGGTTAACCAGGTTTCCCCATCCCTGCTTTTAGTAGCCAAGCTCTTAAACACAGATGGAGACTTGGCAGCACAAAAGCTGCATTTTTTCCCACTGTTTTGTCCACTTCAGCCTGGATGGGAAATGAGCTCTTCAGCAGAGGAGGGCTTACACAAAACTCACACAGGAATCCAGGCCTGGGGTTTAGGGCTGGCTTAATGCTCCAAGAGTGGCATGATCCAGGTCCCTTGGGAGCAATCCTGCTGTGTCCTGCCAAGTGGGTGCCAGTGCTGCTGGTCCTTGGGCAGATGGGAATTGTCTGTGGAAAGTGAAGACAAAACCCTGCAGCCTGGTCAAAGCTGTCCTTGAGGAGCATGAGGATGCAGGGAGTGCCTGGAGCTTTTCTGGACCCAAGGGGGTGGTTCTGGGTGCACCCCTATGGGGTAGAGTCACTGGAATTCCATCTCCTTGCCCAGCTCACTCATTGGGGTTGGTTATGGTGATTTTCCTGCCCTCAGCATGCTGTGGTGCCAGTTAAAGGGAGTTTTCAGGGTGGTTTAGCACCTGAACAGGGAGAAAAGTGAAGCCCAGCAGGGCCATCACCCACAGAAGCCCTTCTGGCTGATGGGAGACGTGAGCTCATGTGGTGCAGACCTTGCAGCAGCAGCAAGGGGTGACATGGAGCAGGTGCCACCAGCTGTGCCACAAGCCAGAGCCCCCCAGAGTGACCCAGGGTGTCACAGCCAAGCTGCAGCCACCCCTGAGCCCGGCTCTGCTGGTGCTGGGGGAGAGAGAGACCTGCAGGAACCAAGCTGGGCTGCTCCCAGAGAAGGATTTGCACCCTCAAACCCAGCTGATGGAGCAGGCAGGGAGCAGGCAGGGAGCAGGGATGGAGCAGGCAGGGAACAGGGAGGGAGCAGGATGGAGCAGGGAAGGAGCAGGAAGGGAGCAGGGATGGAGCAGGGAT
>VWZP01010284.1:106921-193787 GCA_013396995.1 Dicaeum eximium | reverse complement strand
GGAGCAGGAGGGAGCAGGGATGGAGCAGGAGGGAGCAGGAGGGAGCAGGGATGGAGCAGGAGGGAGCAGGGAAGGAGAAGAGTCTGGCCTGAGAGGAATGGAGCAGTTTTGTGAGGCATTAAAGGCAGCATGGGCTGGCCCAGGAGCTGTGCACAGAGCAGGGCCCCTGGGGAAAAGCAGCCTGTGGGGGAGATTTTAAGGAAAGCTTTCAGCATTTTGGGAACTGGAGAGGCCAGGGGTGCTGCAGAGGCACCAGCTCAGCTGGGGATGGCTGAAGCTGAGCTGACTTTTGTCATTTTGGTGTGAAAGTGCTTGGGGTGAGCATGGCCAGGGCCCAGGTGTAAGTCAGGAGTGGGCTCAGTGCTGTCCATCTGCAGGGCAGGGCTGCCTGGAGGTGGTGGGAAGCAGGGAAGATGCTTTTCCCTGTGTTGGTTTGTGTGTTGTGGTTGAGGAGACATCCAGGAGAGCCCGGCGAGGGGCAGGAAGGGAACCCGCAAGATTTCCCCTTTATCAGCCATACCCAGCTCCTCATCTCTGCTCATCTCTGACAAGAAGGGTTTGCAGGAAGGTGCTGTGGTGTGGGCAGGAAGGGGATCTCGTCCCTATCACACATGCTGATGTTTCCCTGGATCAGGGGTGCTGTGCCCAGATCAGGTTTGCAGCTCTGTGTGTTTTGCTGTGCAGATTATCCAGTGCTCACCAGCTGGAGATCAAACCTGGGCTCAAAACCAAAAGCCCACAAACCCAGAGCCACACTCCAGCTTGGCTCTGCTTCCCAGCTCTGTCTGTTCAAGCCCTTTGACCATTTACTCTCCAGAAATAGGATCAGGACCTAAAAGTAGCCATTAACCCCCGTCCAAAAAATCCCCGTGGATTAAATTTTGTTGCTAAATATCCTCTCCCTGCTCCCCCTTCCTCCTGGGTTCCTGTTGCATGGAGAACTTGAGCACATAAAAATGCACAGCTGAAAATGAAGCATGCCCCTGAGGAAACCAGGAAAGCAGCCCAGGAGTGAGCCCTTTTCTTTGCTGTTCCATGTGCTAAATCCATTGGAGATGAGCAGCTCAGACCCAGAAACCCCAGGACTTCCCACTCCCTCTCTCTTTTATGATTACCCAACCCCACTACGAGCAGGCAATAAAATCCTGCAGCCACATCAACACAATTAGATCAATTCCATGGCTCCACTTCCGCTTCAAACCTTATCAAATTACTCCTCATCCTAAGGATCCTGGGGAATAGCTCTTTATGGGGAGAGCACAAAATCAAATTAAAGATTCATTCAAATTAAAAGGTTCAATTTTGAAAGAGGCAGGGCCAGGCCAGAAGGAGCTGAAGAAAGTATTTTTTAATGAGCTCAGTGGCAGGAGTATCTTTAATAATAGATCTGATGGGGGAACCCTGGAACCTGGCAGCACATGAGGCCTCTCCCTCCACACTGGGATAAATCAAAGGCACTGGTGTCCCCACACACTGGTGTTGGCAATGCTCCCTCTGAGCCCCAGATAAAATTTTGGTGACCAGAAGAAAAATGTGGCATCAGTTTTATGGATTGGCTGAGCCAAGAGCACAAGGGAGAAAACAGCTAAGAGAAAAAGGCAAGATAAGACTTATGAAAGAAAAATTAATTCTTTGGTAGGATGAGACCTCTGGTAACTTGGCTGTGATCCTTCCTGGTTCTGCTTTGAAAACAAACTCAGCAAGAGAATCAGAGAATCACAGAATGGTTGGGGTTGGAAGGGACCTTAAAGACCATCCAGTTTCAACCCTCTGCCATGGGCAGGGACACCTTCCACTGTCCCAGGCTGCTCCAAGCCCTGTCCAACCTGGCCTGGAACACTTCCAGGGATGGGGCAGCCACAGCTGCTCTGGGCACCCTGTGCCAGGGGCTCACCATCCTCACAGCCAAGAATTTCTTTCTAATATCCAATCTAAACCTACACTCTATGAGTTTAAAGTAATTTCTCCTTGTCTGGTCACTCCAGGTCCTTGTCCAAAATCCCTCTCCTGCTCTCCTGGAGCCCCTTTAAGCATTGGAAGAGGCTCTGAGGTCTCCCCAGAGCCTTCCCTTCTCCAGGCTGAACAACTCCAACTCTCAGCCTGTCTCCAAAGCAGAGTCACTGCAGCCCTTGGAGCATCTTTGCTCCATCAAGTCCATGTCCTCCTGACGTTTGGGAGCCCAGAGCTGGATGCAGCACATTTTCTTATCTTAAATCACCCATCTAGAACCATGGCAGAACTTCCCCATTCCCAGGACAGAGATGGGCTTCTTCTCCAGGCTGAACAACTCCAACTACTGAGAACTCCACTGCTGCAGGCTGGGGCTCTTCCCAAACCCTGCCTGTCCATAACTGGTTTGTCACATTTTTCACTGTAAAATTCTCGTACCAGGATCTGGGTTGGGGTGAGCAGAGCTTTGAATGCCAGGACTGCAGTGCCTGAATGGAGATGCTGATTCCAGCAGCAGGGAAGTTTCCCAAGGCAGTGCAGAAATCAAAGAGCTTCAACCCGACTCTGAAACACCTTCCAGTTTGGGGTAGGGGAGGGAGAAGTTTGAAGGGGGGGTTGGTGATGTGGGACTGTGCCCTTGGATAGTCCTAGAGAGTCTCAGGGCAGCACCTATATATAAATATAGATGTGCATATAAATACACCTATACATATGCATGTGTGACACTTTGTAATCAGCCTGTCTGCAGCTGCTGACAGGGGCAGTCCAGTCCCTCCCCAGGAGGGAAAACTCAGCTGGACTCTGCTGAGAAAAGGGAGGAGGATACAGAAGTCACTTCAGAAAATTTAGGAAAAAAAAAAAAAAAGGATTGATCTGCAGCTTGAGCTTTTGGGGCACAGTTTGCTTTTTGTTTTTCTCCTCTTTCCCCACTTGCCTCTGTGCCTGGCTGAGCTGCTGCCAATTTGCTTTCCTGCAGCTTTTTGCAATTCTCCAGTGCCTGGGAGACTCCTGGATTTTCCTCCTGGAAAATCTCTGCATGGCTGGGGAAGGAGGTGATGAGTTTGATGGTGCTGCCCACAAAGCAGCACCACCAGAGAGGGAGCCAGGGATGGAAGAAAAACCATTTGCAGATTTTTCTTAAACCCCAAAGCCTTCCCTCTCTTCCCTCCCACAAGAGTTCCTGGCTCACAGAGAGCCTGGCTCTGGCTCTGGCTGCCCCCTCCTCATCCCCACCAGCCCAGGAGGATGGGATGAAGCCCTCCCTCTGTCAGGATGGAATATTGGATGGTAAATTTTGATGCAATCAACCAAAAAAAGCCTGGAGAACTGGGAAGCATCTTCTGGGCAGGCTTGAGGCCGCAGAGAAAAGCTCCAAAGTGTTTCAAACCCCCTGCTCCCTGCACGGGTCAGAAACAGGTGTTTAGTGGTTTTCTTTTCCTCAGGGGCTCTTTCCCTGCCTTGCCTTGCCCTGGGTGTGGTGTGGCTGCTCTCAGAGCTGGGCAAGGAGGGGTTTTGAGGGGTGGGGGGCTCAGAGCTGGCAGAGGGGCTGTGAGGCTGCTGGGCTGTTCACTCCTGACGTGGGGCAGGGAGAGGAGTCACCCCCCAGCCCTGGCTGTCAGCTCAGAGCCCCCTCAGCAGGAATTTAAACTCAATTCTTTATAATTCTTTATTCAAAACTTGTGGTTTGCTTGCTGTGGAAGCATTTCTGCTTAAAAAAAAAAAAATAGGGATAGAAGGGCATGTAGTGATAGGACAAGGGGTAATGGCTCTAAACCAATCCAGAATCCCTGGGGATGGTCTCAGAAGTGCCAACATCTGCCCAGAGCATGGAGGGAACAACTTTCCCTGCTGATGCTTTGGTTTTCCAGCATGGCCATCCACGGAATGCTTGAGCTAAAGGGATTTTTGTGCTTGCTTAAGACATTTTTGTCCTGAGTAGAGCACTGTTCAGGGCCCCCAAATGGGGAATAGTCAAATCCCCTGAGCTGGAATAGCCTGTTCCCTTGTGCTGGAATTGCTGCACTTTAAAAACACATTTTAAAATGTTTCTGCTGGCACATGGCAAATGCTCTCAATCCCCACTTGGAGTAGCTCCCTTGGAAAGCAATTTCTGACGAGTTTTGCTTCTTAATTAGAATGTGGCTGCATAAAAAGTTATAAAGAGGCCACTGAGGTTTTTTTTTCTTTTTTAACTTTTTACAGCAGCTCCTTGGGGAAAAGGGCCTTACTTTAAACCATGAGGAGGAATCCAGAGGGCTCTGGCACTCTCCTGATGAACTCAGGGAAGCTGATCCTGGGGGAATCAGCCAAACAGGCGGCTCAGGTCCATTGCTCCTGCCTTCACCCACCCCAAAATCCCCACAGGACCTGCTGCAGGGTGATTTCCACTCAAGGTGGTTTCAAAAGGCTCAATTTAGCAACAGATGCAGGAACACCATCAGTGGTGGCATCACCTCCAGTCACACTCCCAACACTTTCCCTCTCTCCAGCTGTGTTGGCCAAGAGTAAATTGAAGAATTACAACGAAAAAAAGGAGAAATTGTTTTTTTAAAATTTACACAGGATCTGGAGGGGTTTAGGGACTTCCATGATGGTGCAGCTCTGCCATTGATACCAGGCTGGTTGAAGACAGACTTTGCTAGGAGTCAACCACTGGCAAAAGCTCCAGGAGAGCAGCCCAGGTGCTTTTTGCCATTGCTGCTCACAGAAGTGTCATTGAAGGGTCTGCAAAATTTCTCTCAGCATTTTGATTTTCTATTTTTATAGCCTCATAACCACTTAAAAACACTTCTTCTGGAGGAGCAGGGGGCCTCCAAAATAGGGAAGATAATAGTTATGAAAGGAAATAATTCTACAGTAGGATGAGACCCCCAGTACTCAGCTGTGCTCCTGCCTAGTCTGGATCTGAAAACAATCTCAGAATGAGATTCATGGAATCACAGAATGGTTTGGATTGGAAGGGACCTTCAAGAACATCCAGTTCCACCCCCTGCCATGGGCAGGGAAATGTTTTACTACCCCAGGTTGCTCCAAGCTCCATCCAACCTGGCCTGGAACACTGCCAGGGATGGGGCAGCCACAGCTTCTGTGGGGACCCTGTGCAGGGCCTCACCAGCCTCCCAGTCAAGAATTTCTTCCTTAAATCTAATCTAAATCTGCCCTGTTTCACCTTAAGGCCATTCCCCCTTGTGGAGCAAGCAGAATGCCTGGATCTACAGATGATGGAGGCAGAAATCTTCCCTCGCTGGCTCCCTTTGGATACATATACACAGCAAATACCACATGGGATCTACACAGGAGCTCCCATGCTGAACAAAAGGCAGGCAACAGTTCAGCAGTTTCCCTGCTCCTGAAGGTGGAAAATCTGTTTGGCTACACTCAGCACTCCTCGAGTTGTTGGCACATCCCAAAGAGAGCATGATATTCCCGTGTTTCGGAGGAGCAGCACAACAAAACAGACAGAGCGAGAAATCAAGGAGCAGCACAAAAGCCATAAACACCAACCACAGGGCTGAGCCAATTAGTGAAACAAGAGAAATCCAATTCAGCCTTGGGTTTTCACTCGGAGGCAGGAATGTCTCTGCTGCAGCCTGGGAAGTTCGCCGGCGCTGGCAGCTCTGAGAATTCACCTCGTGTAAACTCAGCAGAGAGATGAAAAACCACGACATCCAGGCAGAGCTGCAAAGTGCCTGAAAGAGGAGACTGTGGAAAGATTCATTTGGGGATCAATGGAGCAGCCAGAGCAGGCAAAGAGCACAGCTGGAGTGGGTCAGTGGGGCTACCTGAGCAGTGCCTGGCCAGTGAGAGCCATGGGCTGCCTGGGGCAGAACCAACTTAGGGAATAAGCCTGGAATCAAGGCTGATCCCACCTCCTCGCTGAGGGAGGAGTAACCCCACACAAAAATTCCAGCACCCACACTGCTGTGGTACTTGGAAGGTCCTTGAATGGAAGAGAGCACAGGGAGCACCAAAATATCCTGGAAAAGACAAAAGCAGGCACAAAAGCAGGGTCAGAGTGATTTGGGGAAGTAGCTCTCACCCCTGATAGAGAGACATCTTCTAAGCTGGGATTTAAATCCAGTTCCCAAGTTCCTACTGGTTTAAAGTCAATGTCTGATGCCCCAAGCAGCAGCACTGTTTTGCCTTTATTAACCTATAACCAAGTAAAGGGTTTAAATCAGCTCTTACACCAAGTTCCTGTATCACTGTCACTGCTTTTTGGCTGCAGGATCCATGGCTTTCTGAAATTCTCTTTACAAACAGAAGGCACCAGGAACAGGCTCTGCTATTTTAGCTCATACAGACATTTTGGCATTGCAGCCACTCCTCATCAGTAGGAGCAAATGTAACACTGGTGACTTCAATGCTGAAGAGCAGGCTTTGAAACTCCTCTTGATGCTGCTGTTTGAACATTCACCACCCTCAAAAAGGGGGATATTTGGGATTTAAAGGAGGGGGGGCTGCAGCAGTGAATTGCAGTGCCAGTGCACAGAGGACAGAGCAGCCCAGCCCCAGCTGAGGGGATGCAGGAGCACAAACCCCGAGGCAGTGTGAGGTCTGAGCACCCCAGCACAGGAGGGCAGAGGCAATGGAAAGCAGCAGTGAAATGGGCTGAGCTGGGCCCCTCACCATGGCCTTGCAAGGGCCAAACCCACACTGAACCACGTCCCCAGGTGCCACATCTGGGGGCCTTTTACATTCCTCCAGGAATGGTGATTCCCCCACACTCCTGGGCAGCCTGTTCCAGTGCTGGACAAACCATTCCATGATGAAATTTCCCCTCATATCCAATCTAAACTTCCCCAGGTGCAACTTGAGGTTGTTTGCTCTGGTCCTTGTCACTTGTTACCTGGGAGAAGAGACCACATCCCTCCAACCTCCTTTCAGGGAGCTGTAGATGGATGATTTCCTCCATCCTCTAGCACAAACCCAGGGATTTTCAGTCATTTCCTGCTACCTAAGGTGATGCCTGAAGGATGCAGGGAAGGGTCAGATGATGCTGGCAGGGAGGCAGGAGCAGGAGGTGCTTCTGCAGCCCTTTCTCAGCTCAGCTGGAGCAGAGGGTGGTGGGGCTTGGCACATTCCTCCTTTGGACATCCCCTGTGAGGGGGGCACAGGGGACAGACACAGCTCCCTCCTCACCCACCACCATCAGGAGCAAATCCCTCAGCAGGGACAGGAACAGAGGACAGGGAGCAGCAAGAGAAATTCTTTTATTTAATCTTCACTGCAAGCATCAGGAGCCCGTGTGTAAGCTGGCTTTGCAGCACCAGCCCCTCTAAGGCAGCATTTCCTGGCTGAGTGAGAAAGCTCTCTGTTAAAGAATAAACTTAACAAAAGACAGATTAAAAACTGTCTCTATCTTACTGAAAAAACCAGATTCCTAATTTCTGCATGCACTGGCTGCCCTGAGGCACAACATGTAATGCATCCACACACACCAGCACAGTCTAGGGGCTGAAATCCTACACCCACCAGTTTGTCTGAGGGAGGAAAAGTTATCAGATTAAAGATCAGCAAGATTTAAGGACTGGTAGAGCATTTATCACCGTGGTTTTTTCACTTATCTGCTTTATGTACTCAACCAAGATTTACTTGGAGCTGTCACTATTTGTGCTCTGAGGAGGAAACATCCTGACTCCTTCTCTGAGACATCTGAGCCTATGCCTAAATTTACTCAAGAGAAGGGGCTCATTGAAGCTGGTACAAGTATTCTTATATTTAAATGTAGAGATGTGTTTTAAATATCTTGTGAAATTGAAGCTTGGGCACAGGGACCCAAAATACTTCCATGTTTCTAAGCTTGTCCCCAGCCCCGCTCCTTTCAGAGCTTCTTTCACATTACTCAAAACATTTGCACACTAAGTTTCCATTTGGTTTGGATAAATTTTCCATTTGGTGTCAGTTTTACCAGAGCTGCAGCCACCCAAACAATTCAGATACTCCAGGGACATGGAAAACTCGTATTTGATCAGGTGCTTGGGTTGCATCAGAATTGATGTATTTCTTTTGCCTAACCCTAAACTATCCAATGTCCAAGCACTCTTTTCTTCCAACCATAGACTCATGGAATATTCTGAGTTGTAAGGGACCCACAAGGACCATCGAGTCCAACTCCTGGCCCTGCACAGGACACCCCAAGAATCCCACCCTGTGCCTGAGGGCATTGTCCAAATGTTCCTTGAGCTCTGCCAGGCTTGGTGCTGTGACCACTGCCCTGGGGAGCTGTTCCAGTGCCCAAACACCCTCTGAGGGAGAAACTTTTTCCTCATATTCAAGTCCAAACCTTTTCCTAATATCCAAAAACCTTTATCCTAATATCCAGATGTTTCACATGTCATGCAAAAATTAATTATCACAGTTAAATTCCCATTACATCAAACAATTTTTGGAAAGAAATGTAATCCAAAATGGTTTTTTCCCTAACAAAGACACCCAGCAGGATGCAGAAAGAGCTGTAAAAATAACAGAAGCAGCACAACAACTATCCTGCATCCATCCAAATTTGTGCCATTCTTATGGTGGTGGCCGCAGCACAGGGAAAATCCAACTTGTGACAACTGTCTTGCATTTCCTGAAAACCACATGAATTTCCAGCTAATTCCTTCATGTGAGCCCTGCCTTTCCAAGCCATCTCAGAGCTTACAAAATGCTCTTGCAGAGAGGAATGGGCAAGGAACTTTTTAAAAGGCTTTGCAAGAGGACCAGGCCTGGAAACCCAGGTCGGTTCTTCTCTGCTTCTGTTTAGGAGCAGCATTCCCAAGGCTGCATTTCCAAGAGGCTTTTGGTTTTACAGCTGTCATGACAGCAATTTTCTCAGCTTTGCAAGGTTCCCTCATATCCTGTTGGAGCTGGCTTATCTCTGTTTAGAAGCCATGTTCCTACACGGTGTTTTTCAGGAACAGATGTTCCAGCTGATCCCGCATTGCAGCGCTCAACATATTTCATGGCCCCATTTTGAAACAATTAGCCTGTCACTGCTGAAAGAAACCTAATGCTTGGCTACTTGTTCACTTTGGAAATAAAAGAAATTAAAAAAATAATAAAAAACCCAGAAATCAGGAGTAAGCTATGATTTATACTTTTCCCAAATATGCCAAGATGCTCTAAATTTACAGCTCGTTAAAATGGCAGCGTGTCATGGTTCAGCTGCTGGTCCCAAGATTTGTTATCTGGAGAAAAAGATCTGTGGGCAGAGCAGCTGGCAAAGAGCTCTCCCAGCCCTAAAAGTGACAAAAAAAAAAAAGAAAAAAGAAGTAAAGAGAATCTTTATTTACACAAATTAAAAGCTAATGGGTTAGTGAGGAGTGTTCAGAGCAGTGGCATCTGCAGCTTTTGGACCAAGGCTGCTGTCAACACACCCAATTTACTGTGCAATATGAGGCAGCCTAATTAATAAGTCCTTAATGGAATCATAGAATCCTAGAATGGTTGGGTTGGAAGAGACCTTAAAGCTCATCCCATTGAAATTTCTGCCATGGGCAGGGACACCTTCCACTATCCCAGGTTGCTCCAAGCCTGGCCAGCCTGGCCTTGGACACTTCCAGGGATGCAGGGGCAGCCCCAGCTCTGTGGGCAGATGCTCTGGATTGCAAACACCCAACAGGGCCCCTTGGACCCATGGCTGTGATCTCAGTGATCCCAGGCAATGTCCTGGGAACCATCCAGGCACAGCCCAGTGAGTAACAAGTAAATGGCAGCAAATGGCTTTGGTGCCATAAAACCAAAGGAGCCACAGGCAGATCTGTATCAGGGAAGGAATTGATCCCCAACCTTCAGCAGCAGTAATACCCACAAAAAAGGGACTTGTGGGCTGCTGTAATAAAATTATCTCCTTTTCATCTCATTGAGATTCCTCCAGCCTATTTCTACTTGGAGGAAGAGATCTCGTGGCCATACAGACCCAGACCCAAAGGAGTGAGCACCCAGCACAGAGCCCATCTGCCACCAACACACCCCCCTGCTTGTCCCTACCTGCTTGGCACCTTCTGATGCCATTTGTAGCCTCATGTACCTTTGTAACCTGCTCCTTGTCAACTCCTTTTTTCCTCTTGGAGCAACCTGGTCTAGCAGAAGGTGTCCCTGCCCATGGCAGGGGGCTGGAATGAGATGATCTTTAAGGTCCCTTCCAACCCAAACCATTCCATGATTCCCTATGCCTGCCTTTCCCTTCAGAGGGATGAGGGTGGCTGAGCCAAGCCCGAGCTGGCAGCCCCATGGCTGACATTTCCTGGCCAGCACAGGGTGCAGTAACAAGGAAGAGACAACAACCGAGCTTGCAGCATGGAGCAGCTGCCAGGCCACGTGTCCCTGCTGACACACAGCCTGGCAAGGACAGGTCCAGTCTGCCAGGACCAGGCTGAGCAGGAACAGCATCTCCAGGAGCAGGCTGAGAGCCCAGGCAGGAAGAGCATCTCCGGTGACAGCTCACTAGCGGCAGACGGAGACAGGAGACGAGACGAGGGTCAGGAGAGGAATTGCAAAAACCACGAGCTTCAATTAACTGAAAACAGCAGAGGCTGCCTGAAATAAAGCTCTTTCTCATATCAGCTGACACTCAAGGCAACTGCATTTTTGATCATCAAAGTAAAACTGCGAAGCTTTTGCTCTCTGCGATTGCTCACAGACCTTCGCTGGGAATCCATCTCACCACCCACAAGTTGAGGGAGAGAAATGCTGGAAGGATCACACAGCCCAGACATGCCAGAGCCATTCCCTGGCATTATACACGTGTAGCAGATGCAAAACTCATTTCATAAGTGTATTTTACTCTCAAGCAAGGAGCAGCTGAACTAAGGACAAGAGTGGAGCAATCAAATACGTGTACAGAGCCCTCTGGGCCGCTGCTAATTCCAAATACAGATTTAGCAGCCAACACTCCTCAAAGAAAGGTTGGCAGATGAGGTTTGCTCAGGTAGAGACTCTCAGAACAATGGGCCTAGTGGAAAATGACCACTGGGATGGGCTCATCTCTACCAGCCCTGATCCCAACCATCCAGGGATGTGGGGAATGAACAGAAAAACCCACCTTATCCCAAAGGAGATGTCTCCAAGAGCAGAGGTGGCTCACATCCTAGAGAGCCTGTTCCAAAAACCATAAGGAGGTGCAGAGGGACAGCAGAGGTGTGGACACCTTCACTGCCCACCAAACAGAATCCCACTCTCAGCAGAGTCACAGCAACAGGACCCCTGAGTGGCCTTACCTGTTACATACAGAAAATGAGTTGTTCTGCACTGAAAGGCAAAGCATGCACCCAGCACTTATTCCCCAAGGGATATTTCTACAACATTCATAAATTATTAAAGTGAATTTGGGTGCCACCACCCCCCCCAGACTGGCCTTTCTGCCTCTGGGTTCTTGCACATAGCTGGGGGTGCAGGCAGGGGCTGAATTACCGGGGTTATAATTCTTGGCTGGGTACTTCTAACTCTGGTGAGGCTCTGGCAGAGCTCAGCTCACTAATTCACCTCCATGTAAACATGATTATTTTAAATGAACTCCAGACGAGGCTTAACTGTAAAAACATCTCCAGTTTTTGTAGCATTTTTAAATGTTCAGCTCCAAGTCATTTTCGTTAAGGTAAGAACTTACCCTTTCTTCAGCTTACAAAGAATATTTTCAGAATTAATGATGCCCAACACCCCCCAACTATAACACGAAAAGTCACAAGTCTGAAAATTAAGCTGCAGCAGGATTTCACGGTCAGGATTTTCCCTTTCTTAGCCAACCATTCCTTTCCCCACAAACAGGAATGCTTTCAGCTCGCAGAGCCAAGCTGAAGAGAAGTGAAAACAGTAAGAGGTATTCACTTGGCTGCATTTCTTTGAGTGTTGCTGGTGCAGGGTTCCCATTACAGTTTGTGAGGAGAAGTGGCAGAAAAACACTGTGTGTACATGGGAAGGGTTGTACTTTCTCTGAACAGACACGTTTCCAGGAGGCAGCAGATGAAAGAACTGGTGGTACTTCAGACAGGGGAAAATAACATCTTGCCAGTTGTGTTTATTTGTAGGGCCCCGTGATTTATGCCTTCCCATTTGTAGAGGGGTTGAGAGAGAGGGATCACGTGGCCTCTGTTTAGATAATCCCCGAGGAAATTCGGAGTACATCAAGCGGGGAGAGATGGGGTTTGTTCTCCTAGATGAGAGAGGCTGGGAAATGGCAGGGAGATGTGAGATTTCCTCAAGATCCTGGAATGAAGTTCAAGGCTCTGATTTTCTGAGAAGATTGAGTGTGGGTTGTGAGAATGAAGCAATTAAGATAAGAACACAAATAGTTCAGGGTAGGCAGGGATGAACAGCTCTTTGCTGTTATTTACTGGCCTGGTGCAGAGAAAAACAAGGAATTACTCCCTCAAAGACCTTTACCTGTCAAAGAGTACAAGGAGAAGATGCAGAACTGTTGCTACAAGCATGAAAGCAGAATCTGTCACCCTCTTACTCACACTCCTGCTCTTTTTATTTTCCATAAGAATGCCTCTTTGTGCTATGGTCCCCATCCCAACCCTTTGGAACCTGCTGGATTTAGCAGGACTTGCAGAAATCAGCCACTATTGTCTGTATAAAGAACCTAAACAAAACCACTGGCATTTCACACTCTGAAAAACATCCTTACCACAGTTAGAGGAGGCAAGAATGCAACTGCTTTTAAAAAGAAAACACTTATGGAAAAGATGAGTTTAGTTAATTGATCTGGGGAGACAAAACAAAAAAAAAGGCTGGGCTGGATGGGGCTTGCAGCAACCTGAGCTAGTGGAAGGTGTCCCTAGATTGGAACTGGACGGTCTTTTAGGTCCCTTTGAATTCAGTGACTCAAAACAAAATCAGCTGTACAAAGAGGCAACAGCTCAGCAGCCCAGCACAGGAAATCCTCCTCAGCCTTGAGCTGTAGAGCTTAAGGGCCAGAGGAATCCCTGAGTCTCCAGCACCTGGCACGGTGCTGCCTGGAAAGCTGCTTTAAACACTCGGCATTAGCAGCCCTAAGTGCTCTCGAAGCAGTTTCACAGCGAGTGCCACGTTTGATCCGTGGCTCGGTGCCTGCTGCTCTGCCATAGGTGCTGATTAAGGGAACACAGCAGGGAAGGAGAGAGGGAAGATGGTGTTTGTGTGTTTGACAGATGCAGGATGCTGAATGCCCTTCACCAAGGGCACACAGCACAATTTCCCAGACTGTCAGGATGAAAAGAAGAGAGTGTAAAAAAAAAAAAAAAAAAGACAGGATGCCACTCACCCAGCCAAATCCTCCATCACTGCAAGAAGCAGCTCCCAGAACCCATTAAAAATAAGCTCTAAGTCCTCATTTCAGTGGTAAGATTTTTCCATGGTGATAAAACACTCAGCTCTCTCGGTGATAACAGGCTGCAGGGAAGTACAACTGCACCTGCATTAAGGAACAGGCACCGAGCAGGGGAAACTTTTTCATCTGACAGTAACAAATTGGAGTGCGGAGACCTCCAGAAGAGCAGGGAACGACCCCTCTGCATCCCTGCCTGCAGCCAGGTCAAGGCAGTAGGAAGTGTTAGCAACCCTAATTTGCAGGGCTGGGCACCCCTGCCAGGAGAGAACAGAGCTGAGAGATGGTCTGAACAGTCCAAGCTGCTGCCTTGTCTGCCCTGGGCAGGCAGGGTGAAGATTGGCACTGCTGGAGTTCCCTGCCTTCCTCCCAAACCTCCCTCCTGGAAGCTGGTCGGGCTTCCAGCTCACCAGCAGAGTAGGCAGTAGCAGGATTGCTGCTGCCCAGCTAGTTTTAGTTTTTGGGGTTTTAGTGAAGTTCTTTGCTTAGCATCTGCTCAGCTCTTCATGTGAGTGATTTTTGTATCTCTTCTTCCCAACAGGTTTTTTTTGGGGGGAGGAGCTGCCCTAGACCATGGGCAAAAAGCCCCACTGGCTTTTAGTTCAAGAAACTTCAGGGGCTTCACATCCCCCTTCAAGGTCCTCAGCAACTTTGGTGCAGGATCTGCCAGCCTGGGAGCCTGGAGCCTTTGGGATGAAGTCTGACCAGAAGGACAAGGATTCTCTGCCCCAAGTAATCCCTACAGAGGGAGTGAAAAACCTCTCCCAAAAATGGCCCTTTCTTGCACTGGAAATACTGGGGAATGACCTCCCCCATGACTGAGGCACCTCACAGGCTTCTGCTTCCAATTCTTACTTGAATTTCTCTCCTTTCTCTGTTTTAACCTAAATATGAAGCAATGTATAAAGAACAACATAACCCCTGAACTATAAGAATCCCCTTTTTGCACTCACCTCTCAAGGCAGAGAATGAGAGCAAAAGACAAAACCAGGTCTCCCCTTCTACCCAAAATACAACAAAAGCTGCAGACATGGATACAGGACTGTGTTATTGACATTACAGGAACAAAGCCCAGGCCTTATTCTGGCCTCTGCTCAGCTGGCCACACCACCACACTGAGATTTCCATAATTTTATTTGGGATTTCTGGAAAAACCTTTTGTTGCAGTTCCCTGACCTGGCTCAAGGACGCCACAACACTGAGATTTGGATAAGGGATCTGGCCACATTCACAAGAGCAAAGAAGCAAAATCTCATCCAAGTCCTGGAGGGTTGGGGGAGGCATCCACACACAATCAAAATAATGAATATTTTGAGGTAACTTATGAAAGACATGCATCTAAATCAGGAGTGCAGCAGAAAAAGGGGAATAAAAAAGAGATCTCCATAGGAACAATCCTGCCAAGCAGGCAAATATCTCAGTGCTTATACAGAAGCTTTCAGTTCCACACACAGAACACCACTGGGACACCTATGGGAAGGATGGATTTCCCATGTTGCAACAATCCCATAGGATGCAATCCTGCCCCCAGTGCTTGTGCCAAGTGTTAACAGTGAGCTGTTAAACAGTTCCAGGGTTCCAGTTCTTCTGTGGCTGCATTTCACACTGGAATCCAACAGAATTTTTGCACATGTGTCATTTAACACATCTGAGTGCTTAATCCACTGGGAGGAGGTTGGCACACACATCTTTGCTCCATCAGGACAGAAATGTTATCCTGTACTGATTCATAAAGCACCTGGGAAGGTCAGCTCATGTTTTTAGCAGCTAATTTTGACAACTTCCATCTCTGAGCTATGAACAGGAATAACAAAAACCTCACTTTTATCCAATTTCCCACAATTCAAATAAGATGAAGTGCGCACATGAAATTTTCTGCTTCTGATATTGAAAACCCAGATAAGCTGAGCAGGGAAGGGTGACACCAGCTGGAGTCCTGTCCCAGAGCCAGTGCTGGCCTGGGAGCTGGGATCTCCTCCTGTGCCAGGAATCCCATGTCCTACCACTCTCACCACACAGCAGCTCTCTTTTATCTCCAGGACGGGGAGAAAAAGGGGAAAAAGCCATGGATTCTTGAGCATCTCACTTCCAAAATGCCAGATTTTCCTCATCAAAGTCAGAAAAAGGTTCTCTGCAAATATAAGAGCTTCTGACATTTCAGTTTCATGCTTTCCTAGCACTGCCAGTCCAATCCATGAACAAACACCCTCGTTCCAGAGCTTTCCCAATGTAAGACACGAGCAAACTTCACCAGGAATTCAATCAAACCAAAAAATAAAGCCAGGGGTTTGGTTTCCACACTACAACCCTGAAATCCAATAACACCCTCCCTACCCCCTCACCTCTCTGCTGCTGAGATTTAACTGAAAAATAGAGCTGTACAGAGGTGGTTTTTTTTAATACTTTTCCTGGATGGAATTCTATTTGATGCTGTTAAGCTTTGATGACATACCCCAATGACTGGCTTGGAAGAAATCCATTTAGCAAGCTTGCAAATCACGCTGTTTCAGTTCCGTGAGTGCCCATGAGAAATGTGCATTTTCAATCATAAAAGCTGTAGAAACAAAATGGAACTTGGAGATGCAGACAGAAAAATTCCTTATCAAGGCTTGGCTGTGCTCACAGAACATGTGCTTACCATTTCCAACTCCGGAAAACTACTCACAGGAACCTGAAATACAAGACTGGATCCAAAAGTAAGAAACAGATAAATTTCTAGAAGATAGGTTTAGGGTTTTTTTTCCCATTTCAAAGTCAAAATGGAGATTCAGATAAAAACTAAAGCAACCCTCCCTTCTCCCCCTGGCTTTTCCTAGGAATATAAAGAATTGTAATATGATCCATGCATGGAGTGCCAGATTTACAGAGGTTCCCCTATGTTTATGTGGCAGGACACATTGTTTTGGGGAAACCTGGAGGAAGGAAAAGCCAAGAGTTTGCTCTTTTTACACCTCTCCAAAATGCTGTTTGAATAGGATCAGCAGAGGTTGCAGTGGGGATGAAGGATTAGCAGATCCCACTGCCATCCATGGTGTAATCCCACTAGCAGAACATTTTTGAAACCCAGTGCCAGGAACCCAGAAGCTTCCAAAAAGATCAGTCAGTCACGACAAGCTGGGAGAGAACACAGCCCTATGGGGAACTTTAAAAACTGACTGAAAATGGTATTCACTGGGCATTTCCTGACATATTTTCCTCAAAATTTCTCCACAATTCAGTCAGTGACAATGCCAACACCTTTGATTAACTGCAAGAGAAGATAATTGGAACAAAATGTGAGATGCTCAGCATTGCAGACAATAAAACCCCACGCAGTAATTTTCCTGGGATTATGAGCTGATGGCCTCTCCCACTGGTTGGGCTGCCTCATCCTTTCCTAAACAGTCTCCTTGCCTGTGTATCCATCTGCTGCCTCCCATCCCATCCCCATCCCTCATGTCAGCTCTCTGCATGCTCTCAGTTCAATTACTGCACTTTGTTTAGCAAAGCACAGTCCTGACCCAGCCTTGCAGCCCTGGGCACAGAACAGCTCAACTGCTCTTCACACTGCAACAAAGGGGACCTAAATTATACATCAGCACCCTGAACCAGCAGGGAGACTGACAGAGCCCTTGGAACACAGCCCCAGGAAGGTTTGCTCTTGCAGGAAAGCTTTAAGTTTAAGAAGCTCTGGCCCTCTCCACTGGATTTCCTTATCCTCTCACTTGTTTTAGAGCAATCACTTGTTGTAGCAACCTACAGCAGAGTAAAAGAACATCTCCATCCTCCCCAGAGAAGCTGTTGTTTATACAAAGCATTGATTGAGTCAATAGTGGGATTGAAAGTGCAGTTCCACAGAGAGCAGCAATGAACAGAACTGTGCAGATCCTCCTCACAGCACCAGAACGTTGGGAAGCAGCTCCCTGCTGGTGCCAGGGTTGTGGCAGCACGAGCTGGAACCCAGCTCCCAGAGATGCCATCTCGCAGAATGGATCTTAGGAAGAAATTCCTGGCTGTGAGGGTGGGGAGGCCCTGGCACAGGTTGCCCAGAGAAGCTGTGGCTGCCCCTGGATCCCTGGGAGTGTTCCAGGCCAGGTTGGATGGGGCTTGGAGCACTCTGGGATAGTGGAAGGTGTCCCTGCCATGGCAGGGGAGTTGGAACAAGGTGGTCTTTAAGGTTTCTTCCAACCTAAATCGTTCCATGCTTCTGAAATTTTCATTGGTGCTTTTCCATTTTTTTAGTGATGTTGCATTTTGCACAAAGCCTGACACTCTTTTACCCCCACCCAAATCTGCTATTTATGGCTGTCACAACAGACAAGCACAACTCTGCAAGGTGCTTAAGAGACACCCTTGAAAGCTGAATCCTGGGGATATTACTGACCTTGAAGGCTGAAATTCTCTCTTTTTCCATTTACCCTTGCAGATGCTGCAGCAAATTAACTGAACCTTGTGGTCAATGAGATCAACATAAAGCCAAAAGGAACTTCCAATATTTCTTTGTTAAGGATGTATGGAATCAGAGCAGGCTCCAGAAAATGAGAGTAATGGGAACTGTTCAGGGTCATGAGTATCTGCAACAACCAAGTGATGAAGAACAGAGCAAAAATCTGTTTGCCCTGCTTAGAAAAGAGCTTCTTTCCCAGTTTTTCTACCCAAATATAACAGAATTCCTGTTTTTCATCTTGCTTGGATGCTGTTTGGGACAGGGGATCCCACTTTCCTCCTGACAGAGGCCAACACAAAGGTGGAGCAGTCCCTGGGAGAGTGGCACTGTGTCCATCCACTCTTGCTGTTAACCATTCCTGTGGCATTCCCAGCTGAGACTCTCATGATTCTGAAGGGCTGAGACTGCAGGAATTAATTCTGTCTCATGAGAAGGAAAGAAAGAATTACATTAAAAGTGTAAAGAAATAGCCTTACTCACACAATCTCTCATTCACATGCTTCAAGATGGGAAAAAATCTTTAGGGAAACAAACATGAAGTGCTGAGAAATTCTTGTAAATCTAAAAAAGTAAATTCTTCATAATAACAATATAAACTCTAGAGGTTTTTTTCCCAAACAGTTTTGAATCACTGGCTTGTCACAGTGGTCTTCTAAGGATTAACAACCTCTGATGATACCTAGAAACACATTTCTCTTGCAGACTTTGGTTCCAAATGCATTTCCCTTTGGCTCAACATTTTGACAGTACTGTGATGTGATATTGAGCCAAGAGTTTTTCCATAAGTGAGACACACTTTTGCAGTGGATTTTAATACCAACCACCTTCATATTCACCTGTAATAAAATAAATATTTAAAAGGCCTTTATTGACTTCAGCTCACGACAATTCTGGAAAAGTTGCATTTTATTTGCTTAAAAATCATTTAAAATAATGAAAAAATTGTAAGAAAAGTAGTAGAAAATAAACAGTACTGGAAGACTGTTATTTTGATGGAACAGCCAGACTATCACCCTAGACAGACAAATGTACCAGTGACAACATCTTCAGACAGAGACTGTCATAAACAGCCCTAAGCTTTAAAATGTGTCTGTCCCTGAAGAATCTGAGTCTCCATGTGCACTGCTCAGAGACTGTGTTTCGTTATCTGTGCTCCTGCCAGGCAGCTGCACTGACACCCTTGCTGCAGAAAGATGTGGAGTCAGATGAGGGGCAGCATCCTCTCCTAAAAAAAAAAAAAAAGAAAAAGAAGAACTAAAATCATTATTTGCTGTCTGTGACAAATGACTGAACTCTGCTGAAGTCATCTCCATTTTCCATGGAAACACAGGAAATACAGGCACACAGACACCCTTGCTGCCCACAGTTCTGAGGCACTGAGGGTGCTGCTTGAACCATCAGAACTTTCCTTACCAGGTAACACAAGGATGAATTTCTGTACACATACAGAATCCCAGAATGGTTTGGGTTAGAAGGGACCTTCAAGACCACCTTATTCCAAACCCTTGCCATGGCAAGGACACCTTCCACTATCCCAGGTTGATCCAGGCCCCATCCAACCTGGCCTTGGACACTTCCAGGGATCCAGGAGCAGCCACAGCTTCTCTGGGCAGTCTGTGCCAGGGCCTCACACCCTCACAGGGAAGAATTTCTTCCTTATCTCCAATTTAACCTTACTTTCTGTTAGTTTCAAGCCATTCCCCTTTGTCCTGACAGTCCATGCCCTTTGTATATAGTCCCTTTCCAGATTTTTGGGTGCCCTTTAAGTACTGGAAGGACTTGAGTTTTATATATACACTGGGTTGTATTTACCTACAGATACACCACACACACAGACACACAGACACACCCACACAATGTCTCTATAATCTTCAGTAGGCCCAGAATAATTTCAAATGTGTATCCTGGTGTTTCTGTTGTTTTCCACAGCATTGGAATGGGATCCATAGAAAAGCCTTGGGCAATAGTTAATGCATGTAGCCAAAGGAAGGAGACCAGATTAATCAACTCACGGAGCAGGGAGAGGAAGGAATGGATCAGGGTAGAGACAAAGAACGAGGAAACTCAGGACAAATGGCACTGGGAGAATGGCACAACATTCACTCAACTACAGAAAGAGCATTTTGAGATTTCAGTTGTCCTGGGGGCATTTAAGTGCAGCAGCTACAAGCAAAACAGACATATCTGAGTCCATGTACAACAGCAGAGTCTTGGAGCTTGTTCTTACTCCAACAAGCTGTAACAATTCTTCCTTCCTCTGTGATAGGTAATTAAAACACTATTTTCCCAATAAAACAAGAAAGTTAGGCTTTCTTTCACCCCAGTTAATTATCTACTATGTCACTGAAGCAGTCATCTGCATTCATCTGACTGGCAGCACAGCACGCTTCAAATGGCTAATTAAAACAAAACTCCACTGCTAAAATAAAATTCCATTGGTGTTTTTCCTGCTAGAACAGCAGCCAACAGCCTGGGAAGTCAAACACGAGTGAGGCCAAAGACAGTAAAGGCAGGACATGGAGTGACCTGTGCCAGCACAGCCTCCTGCTATTCAGGAAGGCAGCAGGAGCACAAGAGCATTTTTTGTGTCCTCAGGGAATCAGCACATCACCTGGAGAGGAAAAGGATTTGGGGAAGACTTAGAGCAGCTTTCCAGTACCTGAGTGGGCTCTGAGAGAGCTGGAAAGGGATTTTCCAGAAAGGCATGGAGAGATGGAACAAGGGGGAGTGGCTTTAAACTAACAAAGGGCAGAGTTAGATGGGATTTTGGGAAGAAGGTCTCGGTTGTGAGGGTGGTGAGGCCCTGGCACAGGTTGGCAAGAGGAGCTGTGGCTGTCCCTGGATCCCTGGAAGTGTCCAAGGCCAGGCTGGATGGGGCTTGGAGCACCCTGGGATAGTGGAAGGTGTCTGCCAATGGCAGGGGATTGGAATGAGATGAGCAATAAAGTCCCTTCCAACCCAAACCATCCTGGGATTTTGGGATTCCAGTCTGTAGCTGTGTTTGTGTGATACAACAAGGCTGCTAAGAAGAAAAACAAAGAGTTTGTTTGGTCAGACATGAAAATGACACAGTAAAGATGTAATTGTGCAATGCCCAAAGAAACCTGGTAAATCACCTTCTACTCAAGCCCCTCTCCAACACCAGATGTAGTTTGATGCTTTCAAAGCTTGACTTTCTTACTAATTTCCACAGTCACGTCACATTCCATGATGTCATTGTTTCAACAGCTGTTTTCAGGTTTGTTAAAAAAAAAGGAAAAAAAAAAAAGGAAAAAAGAAAAAATGGAAGGAAAAAAGAAAGTAATATTCCCTTATCCCAAGGCTCTGTCGGAACTTCTCAAGTCTTTGATTCTGGGAGTGCTAAAAGAAAGTATCATATTAGTCTGCATTCCTCTAACACATACTCTAATATATTTTACAGATACACTACAGACCAATTTTTCAATAGTTATAAAATGCTAAAAGACAGAAAAAATAAAAAGAATAATTCCATCTACTTGCTCAATAGAAAATTTACCAGTTCCTGAGCTATCAAAATATCTTTAACTTAAAAGTGCCCAAAGTCAACACTGCCTTTTTTTAAAGGCAAAAATCTGAAGTCTCCGACTTTGTTAAATTCACACAGAAAATACAGAATGTGAATTTTCAGCATTTTAACTGTGAAAAAACTGTGGATATCATATTTCAGCTAAATGGGAGATTCTGCTCCATGACTGTAACTTCCCAGGATAGAAAGCTGCTAGTTCTGAAACTCTACATTGGCCCCAAAAATACAACTACCAAGTTACTCTCACATGTGTTTTATCATTATTACCTTTTGCTGAGTGTAGCCTCTTGCATGTACAGTGCATAAAATACTTTATATACACATACAGAGAGGGGTTTGGGAATAAAGACACAAATAGAGGCAGACTGGTTTAAATCCTTGTATAGCCCCTGGTCTGCTCCTTCTTTAATAATGTCATATTCCATTTTATGTCTTCCCCTCATCAGAGAGCAGCTCATAACCAATATTAAGATGGTTTCCTTTTTAACACTGAGTTCCTTACCAGCACAGATATGCAACCTGCAATGGTTAAAATCTTTTGATACATAATAAAAATGGAAATGAATTTTTTTTCCTTTACAAAGCACGAAAGGGCAAGCAGGCAGATAATTTTCATGGCTTTTCCCCCCACACCTTTTTTAGCAGCTCTGGGAGTACTCAGTACAATTTTGTAATCATGTAGTTAGGTGTATTTATAAAAATTTTCCTTGTTAAAATCCAATAAATGGAGCTTGTGACCTCAGGTGACCTCCAGTTTTCCAAATTCGTTGTCACCATCTAATAGAATAAATTCCTATGAACTGTGAAAACTGACACTCTTGGTAAGAGAGTCCTTGGCTGGTAGGAACTCATCAGTGACTGAAAACATCTCGGTGACCCACTGATGGAAAAGGTCACATTTCAGATCAGAGATTTTTCCTGTTCTTGGCACTCTGTAACAAATTCATGTACAGTACTAAATTTCCAGACCTTTGTTTAACAGAAGCATAAAAATTAATGGTGTGTCAAGCATCCAGTGACCTGTGAAGGGAGTTTTTCTCTAAGAGAAAAACTCAGAATATGCCATATACAAAGGGTGTCACGAATGTGTGCCAAAGGAAAAAGGAATTAACCACACTGAATGGAGGTTTGGTTACTCACACCATATAGCAACAGTAAGAACAAAGAGAAATGTTTAAAATCTTTCTTTTTGAATTTTTCTATTTGGCAAAATAAAAAGACTAAACAAGTCTGACTTTTAAGCCAAATGAAAACCATGTGCTTTAACTCCTCTGACTGGGTGTCTATATATTAAATAAAACTATTTTAAATCTATCAGGGGATGAAAGAGAGCCCTATCTTGTAAGTGAAATTGTAATCATGGAATCACAAAATGGTTTGGGTTGGAAGGGATGGTAAATCCCATCCAGTTCCAGCTCCTGCCATGGGCAGGGGATACCTCCCACTATCCCAGGTGCTCCAAGCCCTGTCCAACCTGACCTTGGACACTGCCAGGGATGGGGCAGCCACAGCTTCTCTGGGCAACCACCCTCACAGTCCAGAATTTTTTTGCAGTATCTAATCTAAACCTACTCTCTTTCATTTTGAAGCCATTCCCCCTTGCTCTGTCAGTCCATGCTCTTGTAAATCATCTCTCTCCATCAAGACAATAAATAGGGAGGGTTTGAATGATCAGGACCCAGGTTATTTTTCAGTATAAAACCAGAACCATAATTACTGTAATTACCTACATATTGCTTCCTAAAATTTCAAAACAATCCCCCCTCTATTCCCCAGCTGAAGCAGCTCTCTTCAACAGCAAGAATAAACTTCCAAGCCTGTAAAAACAACTCCAGTGCAGTGCTCTCAGTCCTTTAATAGCAGGGGCTGATAGGAATGGCTTCTTTCTTCTTCTGCCAGATTCCAGCTGCTTTTTCTTTGTTTACTCCTGACTTCAAAGTTTCATACACTGTCCTGTCCCAACAAATAACTTCCTCCAGATGGCATTAACTCAAGTGCTCTTAGCACTGGGATAGCACAGCACCTGCAGATCTAACTCAGCATCTTAAAATCTTCATTGAAGGTGCCTTTTTTTTCCTGTCATTCCCTCATTTTGCTTTTTCCCTACATAAAAAGGTTTACATCTGGCATATAGTTACAAAGACCATTAGAAGGGGAACAGTTGTCAGAAATTCTTTAGAATAATGTCTAAGCAAAGTAGAAGAACCAATGTCTACAGGCTCAAAGGTAACAGAACCACTGTCACCAGAAACATTTTAGAGAGTCAGAGAATGGTTTGGGTTGGAAGGGACCTTCAAGACCATCCAGTTCCTACTCCCTGCCATAGGCAGGGACACCTTCCCCTATCCCAGGCTGCTCCAAGATCTGTTCAGCCTGTCCTGGAACACTTGCATGGATGGGGCAGCCACAGCTTTCCTTGGCAACCTGTGCCAGGGCCTCCCCATCCTCACAGGGAAGAGTTTCTTTCTAAGATCTCACCTATCCCTGCCCTCTGTCAGTTTGAAGCCATTGTCCCTTGTCCTGTCACTCCAAGCCCTTGTCCAAAGTCCCTCTCCAGCTCTCCTGGATCCCCTTTAGGCACTGGCTGGGCCTTTAAGGTCCCCCTGGAGTCTTCTCCAGGCTGAACATCCCCAGCTCTCAGCCTGTCAGTCTCTTTTTTGCACCTCAATTCTTCTCTTACCTGTTCCTCTCTTTTCTCCTCTCTCAGCCTCTCCCATCTGCTCCTTTTACCTGTAAGCAAACCTGTGAGGTTCATTTTGTACCAATATGTGTCCTGTCCATGTCTCCATGGGTTTGTGTGGTACCACACTGAAATTCCCTCACTTTTACACGTGTTTGCACAGGTGAGCTGCCAAGCAGAGCAACCCAAGAAGTGGCATTTTTGGCAAAATCAAAATTATTTCAGGCTTGCTGGGCTAACACATACTGGTAAGAAACATCCATATTTTGATGTAAGTAATTCTGAAGGCTGCAGTGAAAAGAGAAATTTCACTGCAATGTCAGTCATGCTACTAATTTTAATGATATTTAGCATTTCCAGTTCAGAGTCACATTTAACTGTATTGTGCATATTGCTATTTAATGTTTCTGGAATTCAATGGCTAATAAAGTTGAAAGTGGGTAGGGTATAGAACTAAATGAATACAATCTTTTCAGGAATAAGCAGGACCATCAACAGGTACTCAAATAATCCAAATTTTTGGGCAAATTATTCTCCATTTATTAGAAATCAGAGCTCCTCCTCCAGAGCTTTTTTGGCTCTTGTCACCTTGAACCCATGGGCTTGGTTTAGGTTATTGTGGAGAAGCTGGCCTTTCTCAGCTCTGCCAGAAATGTGCCTTTTGGGGCAGGGGCTCCCTTCTTGTTGTGAGAATGTTTTGCCAAACATTTACCTGGCTGCAGGTGAGAGCTCTGCCTTCCACTGGAACAGAAACACAGAAAACAAGAACAAGATGTCCTGCAAATGCCTGCAGTTCTCTTTTTTAACTCCAACCCAGACTGCCCCAACTTAGCTGCTTCATGACAAACAGAAAAGACTTGAGGCAAAACAAGGCCAAATTTCTAAGGCTGAGTTACATGAAAGGGGTACATTTACAATTAAAACACTTGAGCTGTTTTACAGAAATGGACAGACATCTGGAGGAACTGAGCCAAAAATGTCTGGATTTAAAAGCACGAGTCTGCTGCTGGAGCTGAAAAAACATGGTTTCATTCTCAAAGGCTGCAGCCAACTCATAAACTTCCATAAGTGGGCCACAGACACCAGTGGAGACAGAAAACTATATAATATGAGTTCAGTTCAAGTTCTGACCTAAACTTGGCAAATTCCACCTTCCCCTTGGTGTCAGGTACTTACACAAACCCTGCACACAAGCACACAGAAAATAAACACGTGTATACACACACTGTGCTTTTGCTGTTTGTTTGTGTAACCCCCAATGTATAGCCCAGCTATAAATATTTCCAAAAAGAAAATAAATGCAGATCCCCAGCCAGTAAAGGAGGGTGGGACCAGGCTCAGCAGCTAACAAATATTTCAAAGCAGAATATTTGAAAATGTTTTTCTCCTCCTCTCAAGTCGGAGTTCAAGGTTCAGTGGTTTTTCCAAAACACTCTATATTCCCACCAACAGCAACACTAAACAGAACAAAAACTAGAAATACATTAAATAAACTAGAACCAGATTTTTCAAAATCCTAACACAGAGACCAGCAGGGAAGGGCAGACAGAAAGCAGCTCCAAAAACATCTAGAAATGAGATTGCAGAGTTTACTAAATAAATATTTCCTTTTGGTGCCTAAAATCTACCCTGCTCCTTTAGATCTGGCATCTTTTGCTCTGCAGAACCTCTCACTGCTTAACAAATTCTTTCCCTGGCCACATCTCTTGCTGCTGTTTCCAAAACACGTGTAATGATCTTTCAAAATAATTACAATAATTATTAATACTAAGATGAAATATTAAAAGTGAATTTGATTTTTCCACACAGGTGGCTGCGATTTTTGGATGTGCAATTGGCCCAGAACAAATAATTTAATGTTTAAGCACTGCTCTCTCTAGGCTGCAACCATTTTCCTGAGGATAACTCAGATGAGACTCTGTGGCAAATACTGAAGCTGCAGCTTTTATTTCAAAATAAAAAAAGGAGAAGGAGTTGGTTTCTTACTGGTCCAGAGTCTTTGAAAAACCACCAGGAAAACGTGTATCTTGTGCAAGGGCCAGGGGGAGGAGTAATCCCTAAATCCACAAGAGATAACCTAGGTAAACAGCTGGTGCAATCAGGAGAATCTGACAAGTGATAATTAAAAATCTGCAGATCTAATGGTGTAATTAATATTTTACTTATTCAGTAAAACTAAATATCATCTACATACCATTTTTTTCCCCTAATTTTATGCAAAATCTAACCAGCAAGTGGACAGGAAGGTAATTTTAAAAGCATATTTCTATAATATATTCAGCTCTGTTATTCACACCTTCATGTTTGGGACTCCAAAAGACATTTTAATGCCTGTATCTGAAACAAAATAAGCTAAAAAAAGGGAACTCGAATGATCAATCGTGGGAATTCACACTTAATTCTAAGATAAAGTTCTGCTGAACTCCCTTAGGATGCAGTCAGTCAGTGCAAAGCCAGCAGTAGGACTGGCTCCACTGAGACCTCGTATCTTAATGATATTAATTGCAGCAATACTGCCTCCAGCTTATCTGCATCGTGCCACAGTGCCAGACATAACAGCATTCACAGCCTTCTTGGGGAGTGCCAAGGAAAAGAAATAAAAATCATAGCATCTTTTTAATTCTTAGAAGTTACATGGCCTCTTTTTATTGAAAAATAATTGAAAAATATTTTTACACGAATAATTAAAGTTGAGAGACCAAAGTCAAATGATGTTTCACCATCAATTAAGATCTGAAAATTAACATCTTCCCAGTTCACAGCTAAAATGCAGGTGGGGTGTCCCTGTGAGGCTGTGCATGCTCCATCCTTTGACTTGTCCATGGCCAGGTTGGATCTTGGAGCTACGTGGGACAGTGGAAGGTGTCCCTGCCCATGACAGGGGGATGGAACTGGACAATTCCAAGTTGTCCAGCCCTGCCAGATCCCCAGATACCAAATATCAAAAAAATCCTTAGGAATCTCGGAGGACAAGTTTCAGTGAATGCCTGTAAGAAGTCACAAGCTACTTCCTACCACTAAGAAGTTCAGTGAGAGACCTCGCCGAGCTCTCCTCCAACAGACAAGAGGATTTATCCCCTCCAGCCACGGCTGCAATCTGCACCCAGATTTCACTGAAAATTAGGGAATGGGTACCAGAAAGAAAAGCTAAAACTTTCTGCCTGAAGGGCAGTGCTGCTGCAGGGCAGAATTTTCCCACTGCAAGTCACTCCTCACATATAATGGAGTCACTAAATGCAGTCTTACAATAAAAAATTAAATAAGGTCTATTTGGTGTAAGGAAAACTTCAAATAACAAGTGTTTTTCTAGATGACCACAAGCAAAATAGCTTTATTTCTCCACTCTGAATACTTAAATATTCACATGATCCTGTGATTTGTTTTGATGATTTTCACTAATAAAGTCATGGGATTCCCCATATGGAAACAGTTTACCAAGACTCCCTTTACTGTACCACCATTACCATGATTTGCCATATTAAAATGCTTGTACCTACAGCACAATTACCCAAAATTTTTGTAATTACACCTTTTCAAAAGAAGATGATGAACATTTTCCCCAGGAACAAAACAAAACAAGACAGAACAAAAGCCAGTCCTATAGAGTTAGCATTTTCCAATGGTCAGTCTAACAAATTCCAGAACATCTCCATGCACATTTCTAGTACATGGACAAACAAACTTATAAAAAATACATCTTTTCCAGCCTTTTGTTTAGCAGCAGAGGGTGGCCACTACAGGCCTTACCATTTGTGGATATCAATGACCTTTGGAAAATGTACAGGAATAAGCATTTCTAGGAAGCTTAGAGAGGCAAACAACTTCTCTGTTAGCTCAGAAAGAGGACTGACTAAGTAAGCACATGTTCAAACAAGAAAAACATTAAATGTCTTTACTGGAAGGTCTGGGAGCTCACTGTTATAGAAGCATAAAATCATTTAGGTTAGAGAACACTTCTAATATCCCCAAGTCCAACCATTAACCCACCAGTACCATGTTCACCCCTAAACCATGTTCTCAAGTACCACATCCAACACATTTTTACATCATTTTCAGGGATGGTGATTCCAACACTCCCCTGGGCAGCCTGTTCCATGTCTGACCACCCTTTCAGTGCAGAAATTTTTCATAATATTTGACCTAAACCTCCCTTGGTGCAACTTGAGACCATTTCCTCTGGTCCTGTCTGTGTCCAGACCCTATTTTGACCTGCTCTTGAAATGAGCACTCAGTGTGATGACAAGTAACTCTGCCTTCACAATCTAATGCCTGGGACCAGAAACTTGGAAAGGTCTGAGAGTAAATAGATTATTTTATCTTGTGCTATTTTAAAGTTAGCTAAAATCTAAAATGATTTAGCTTTGTACAATAGAGACAAGCATTCTTCCTTGTAAAAAAAAAAAAATGCAAAAGCCTTGGCCTGTTACATGGGAAAGAGTAAAACCAAAATTCCTTTGCAATACTTGGGTGAATCTGAACCAGTAGAATAAATGAGCTGGAGGAATGTATTGCTCTACATTTATGTTGCACATTAAGCACAGTGCACCCCCTCCTCTGCTGTCTCTTAGACACATCAGTGATTTGAGCATCACACCCCCTCCATCTCTGCTCAGTGGTATAAAACACAGGGAGAGCTGCAGGCAGCTCCCACCAGCACTGTGCCTCTTGAAGGATTCTCTGCCAAGGAACAGTTCTCCAGCAGCACCAGAGAAACCCACAACTCTTGTCAGGAGCTGCTCTGCACAACCCTTAGAGCTGGTGTCAAGCAGGGCCTGGAACAGACCCTTTTCCATCAGGTTCTCATTTGGGCAGATGCTCTTTGCCTCTCAAGCTGCAGCCACACTCACACAATTTGAAATTTGGGATTTCAAATTTCCTTCAGGAAGCTCTGCAGCTCTTTGACTCTTCCCAGCTCAAGCTGTTGGTGCCAAACCTGGTGAGCACCCAGATCATCCCCAGCTCCCCTCAGTGCTCTGGGCCACGAGCAGGATTAACAGAGCTTGGAGGCATCTGAGAGAAAATCATTTATCAGTTCTCTGGGTTTAAATATCCCTGGCCAAAATACAGGGAGATCTGCAAGGAGCATCCATGGAAATCCAGTCTGCATGTGTGGGAGCTGAGTGTAGGCTCTGCCTGCTGATGGACACAACTTGGAATAATCCAACCATGGAGGCTGGAAAAGTCCTCTAAGGTGAAGGGCACAGACACCTGGCTCTGTGCATCATTACAGAGCACACACCTGGATTCAGGAGCTGCTCACAGCAACAGCAATTCCACAGAGCTCCTCAGGAAAGCAGCTTTTGCAAACTCTCCACACCCTGACTATGAAACAGGCTCAATTATTTAGCACAATCCTGGTCTAACATAATGACACCCAGCATGTGCCAGCAGGAAAAGCACAATGGCAAAGGAAGTCTTATCTCGTGTGCCTCATGGAATTTAATGGCTCCCAATATGTTACCTGAAGCAAATTCATTCACATTATACACACAATACACTCCCAAGTTCAGGAACACTTTCTCTGCAAGTATCAGATAAAGCAATCTGTTTTCTGGTAATTTCCCTCACATGCTGCAATAAGACCAGAATTTTAAGAAATGTTATCCATTATTTTCTTTCTTTCTGCCTCTTAAATATCAGGGAAGAACTGAGTCTGGAATATACTTAAAATTCAATTCATCTCCAAGTTGGGGAATATGTTTTCCCTTGTCATTACTCTGTCACTGAGCATTATGCTGCCTACACAAGAGCAGGAGAGAACAAATGCTTAAAGATCATCTTTCTTTACACACAATATTTAAGTGTCACTTATTTAATGCAATATTGGGGTTTTTAAAAATCTTGGAGGCAGAGAAGACACGTGTTGCAAAATCTCTTGAAACAGGACTGTCTCCTACATTGTTGGAAGCATGGAAAGGGTCTGGATCATGCCTGGGACCTCTCACTAATTCTGCAATGCAAACTGCAATGCAATTTTAGCTCTACTATTACAGGGTTCTCCAATCATTCCCTATTCCTTCAGATGAGAAGTAAACAGGTTCATGCAGACTCATTGTGCACTGCTCTGTGTTTTTAGAGAGCTACTTGGAAAGGGAGCAGTGGAGTATCCAAGGTGTAGCTTTATTCTCACAACCTACATTTATCACACACACAAAGTTTCCTGTAAACCTATTCTATATCTGATAAGTAAAATCCTCATTAAGAATCATTTGCTTGTTTAATTTTCACTTATTGAGCTTTAATGTACCATAAAAGTAATAACAACAGTGCCTTAACTAAATACTGCTTGTCTTGTATTCATTAATTTTAGAAGAACACAAAACTGCCTGTAGATACAGGAAGCTGCTGGAAAATAAAAAAGAACCGATTGCATAAACTCAAATGAGAGAATTTTTTTCTTTTTTTTTTTCTCTTTTTTTTTGTGAAACATGGAGTTCAACAAAAATGTATTCTGTTCACTGTACACACGACACCAATGGGAATAAGAGCCAGTTCAAGTTCTAAGTTACCATTACTTGGGTAATGGCTTCAAGCTGCAAGGCACAGCTGTACGGGCCCAGCCAGACAGGCTATCACAGCAATGCTTTGATAGCATGGGGCCCTTAAGTGTCAGGATATAGAAAAGGCAGCAGTTGTTGGCTGTGAAAACAGTCTGATACAAACCAGATGGGGACTCACTTCATGGGCAACACAAAGGAAAACAATTGGCTCATTCAACAAAGTCAGGCCACTGCCCCAGAGAATTAACAGAAGACAATAACAGTCAACCAGAGTTGATGCAAACAAGAAACAGCCATGTGGTTAGGGTTTAAGGAATTGTTTCTCCTCAGACTAAACATAAAGTTTTGATTTCTAATTCTCATATTCATTAATTTCGGTCTCGTTTACAAGCCCCTTCTTCCTCCAAAGTCTTCCGTGTAATTCAGTTATGTAGCACCAGCCTTCACACACCTCCTTAAACAAGAAAAAAAATCGATGACAAAGGCAGCTATATTAATCTAATGTTTCCTGAGGAATGCCAAGACCACAGACAACTTTCTGAACCGTGGCAGAACAACATTACAGATACAGAGAGCGTTATCAGACATATTTGCATGCATATTGCACTATATTTACTGATTCTTTTTGATTTGAAATGCATAAAGCCCAATAGGTCACATGCTGGGTTACCAGAGTACAGATGTCATCCAGTTTTGTGGAGAGTTCTTCTGGTTTCTTACTTAGGGTTTTTTTAAGCAAACTTCAGATCAATTATGTTGCCACATAAGAGTTTTATCAAGCTACAGTTAAAAAATCTATTCAAATAGCTATTACCAAACCTTTTTTGAAGCAATCAAAAATTTAAAAACTGCTTTTCAGCCATAACTCAAAAAATCTCCAGCCCACTCATTTTTAGAAGCTTGTAGAAGATTATGGTCCAAAATCTTAATTGCTTTTGCTGTTTTATTACAGGAAATATGAAAGTGACATGTGCAAAGGTATTTTGATTACAAATTACTTACAGAGATTGCACAATAACTCAGACCTCTAAGGGCCTTCTGCAATTTCACTCTCAGACTGAAAACATCTGAACTTTCTTTTCATATACTTCAGACTATTCCCTCTGGCAGACCCTGCACTGTGGAGCTCCACACGTTTGGATGGCACCGCTCTGACAGGAAGCCATACCTGGAAATCCAAGCAAGGACCTGGATCTGGAGATGTCCTGGATTCCTTGTGAAATCAGTGTCCCACACTGATGAAATCACAGAATGGTTTGGGGTGGAAGGGACATAAAAAACCATCTTGTTCCCACCTCCTGGCATGAGCAGGGACACCTTCCACTAGCCCAGGTTGCTCCAAGTTCCACCCAACCTGGCCTGGAACACTTCCAGGGATGGGGCAGCCACAGCTTCTCTGGGCAACCTGTGCCAGGGCCTCAGCAGCCTCAGAGTGAAGATTTTTTTCTTAATATCCAATCTAAAACCACTCTGAATGTATGGCTCTCATTTAACAGGCTGACTCTGGAATGTCAGAGGGAATTTGTCCTTTAAGAAAGTGAAAAAAACCCTCTCTGAATTAATGGATCAGAGAATCAGGCCCTAATCATCCTCTTAAGTGGTTCTAGCCTTCAGCTGCTGTGGTTCTCCAGCCTTTGAGCACGGCTTCACTTCAAAAAAAGGCCAAAATGCAGCCTTGGCTGCATTCAAACCAAACCACCACGTAGTGTAGGTAGAAAAAACAGGTTTTACTTCACTGTCCTGCCACAAGCACAGAGCCAACAAAGCCATTGTGGGCTGTGCTCACTCTGAGCTAAAACATCTCCCCAGCACAACCACAGGGTCCATTTCCAGAAGTGCAGCCAAATTCTTGAAACCTCCGCTGCAGGGCTGGGCTGTCACATCATAGCAAGGGAAGACTTTGCCTGCAGTGCTGCTATTATTCATTTTTCACATCATATATATCGAGGTCAGACCACATTTTCTACGTGCAGCTGAAATTTTGGGTTAAGTCTCTCTGTTAGGTCGTTACCAGAAAATGATGAACCTTAGGAACAGAACAGCCTTTATTTATCAAGCCTTAAAACCTCAGAGATACTGGCAGTCGTAGTCCTGCATTAAAAGCAGATGAGAGAGGAGCAGAAACCTCTTTAAACCCCAGGTCTGGCTGCAGAGGCAAACCCCAATTGCTGTTTTAAAAGGGTTTTGGACATGTCAGAGGACGCCTGCACATAAAGGCCAGCTGGGGCAGGGGGAGGCCCAGGCTCCCTCAAAGTCAGGATTCCAACAGGAAACTGCTCCCCCCTTTCTCTTCTATCCTTTTTTATTTTTTTTTCTTTTTAATCAGGAAGGAAGCTCCATCTTCAGAAACAAGCATTCCCTGTGTAATCTCCCTGCCTGGCTGTGTCTAGGAGCGGGTCCAATTACTGAAATAAGCAACGTGTGCTTCTGAGAAGTCAATTGTGCATTTACACTGTAACTCAAACTAGGAAATATTTCCCATTTATAACTCTGATTTACAGAACAGGGCACAATGGCAGCCGTTAAGTAAATTAAACCATTTTCTCAAGATCTGAAATTATGGTTTCAGGATAATAAAAACACGCTAAAAAAAGGTCAGAAATTAAGCAATTCACAACAAATTCCTTTTGTTTACTTTTTACTTCTCCTGAAGATACAATGGCCTGAAAAGGACAGACACTGCAGCTCTTTTACTGTCTTTAAACAAACACAGCTCTGCCTAATTCTTGCAATATGCACAGTACCTAAAACAAGGTCATGATATGCAACCCTGAGATTATTACTTTTCTGTAACACCCTGAGTTAGGACAGAGAGTAGCAGATCACCCTATTAAATCTAAACCACCTTGATTGGCTAATTTTGAGCCAAAATATAAACATAATTCTACCAGACCTAGAAAAGGTGAGATATATTTTCATTGTTCACATCTGGTTGATGATTTATTAATTTCTATTAAAAATACATGCCTATATGACATGAAAAAAATAAAAGGTTACCTGGAAGGCAAAGTCATGCTGTACACAAAGAGAAACAGTCACTTCCCTGCAGCCAAAGCACTGGGAAAAAAAATGCATTTCACAGACCTGCTCCGTATTTTGTGTCACACTCAACAACTTTCACTCAGGTTGTTTAGAACTGTGCTTAAAACCAGCTCTTCCTTCTTTAAAAGCAGAACATAAGTTTTAGATTAGAGCAGAACGACAGGACATACAAAGGTTCTAAATTTAAATTAAGTTTTTCTAGGTGTAGGGGA
The DNA here is from genome assembly GCA_013396995.1 of Dicaeum eximium. Taxonomy (NCBI): domain Eukaryota; kingdom Metazoa; phylum Chordata; class Aves; order Passeriformes; family Dicaeidae; genus Dicaeum; species Dicaeum eximium. The sequence goes on along the minus strand of VWZP01010284.1, from coordinate 160,140 downwards.
GTTTTTTTCTCTCCTGGAATGACAGCACTATGATAAAAACCAGAGCACAGTAGTCCACAGACAAAGTTTAACCCATCTCCATCATTTACTACTGTTCCTTGCAAAAGCAGTTACCAAAAGCACATTTGCAAGTGGTATTTCAGAGATGAGGATTTGCTGTACTTCACTTACAAAATCAGTGGCATGGAAGATGAAGAGGGTTTTACTCCAGCTTTATGTTAGGAAATGTTATTCCACAGAGTTACAAAACACAGCCCCATGTGCAGCCTCAGCACTGAGCAACAGGTCACACATGACAACTTCAATCTTCACTCACCAGTCCTTACCCTATTTTTTAACAAGAATGGTACTTTGGCAGCCTGCATTTCTCAGAATCAGCATGTTATCAGAGAGGAGCATTACCAGTATTTACACAGTGCTCTTCATTTGGAAGACATCCTAGATAACATTTACTCCACGCTGTTGTCTTATCTGAAAATTTCATGGGCTCCTATTCTTAAGAAATTAATCCTGTGGGCTTGGGAACCCTATATTTATATTTAATTATAAGCAGCCTTTGTATCACTGTATTGAGAAGGTGGGGCTGGACAAACCTGGCTTCTCTTTGGTGCATGAAGTCGAAGTTCTGTTTACTCCCAAAGCATGTAGAAAAACAAGAAATAAAGTATCTAGTAACAACCCTAGTCACCAGCATGAAAACTGCCTGTAAGTCAAGCCCTTTCACAATCTAATAAGCAGTAGAATTTTAAAAATCCAATTTGATTGTGGACACAAATTGTCTACATATCCATCTTTATGGGCCACTTTGGTTCTCATAATAACTTTATAGCTGTGCCTTGCCTGTCCTCAGCAGTGCCAAAAATTTACAAAGCATTAAAAAATAAAAAGGGAAAAAAAAAGTTTATCATCTGAGAATGACAGCTTCTGTGAATCCCCAGTCTGCTTTGTAAAAGAGGTCTGGGGGCAGACAGTCAGAATTTGTGAGTTATTCATCACTCACCTCGTACACACTCATGTCCCAGGGATTTCTCTCCTACCCAGCCACCCCCCACACTAACAGCTGGCTCCTTCCAGCTTTTATGTAGTGCTTGAAAAAGCTGAATTGAGAGCAATTTAAGAGCAGGTAAAGCTGAAGGGAGTCCAGCTGCCTCTGCCCAGGGCTCAGCAAACCCAGCACCGTGGGGAGAGCAGAAGCTGCTCCTTCTGTTGTGCTGCTCTCAGACTTGCACAAGCCACTGAATTATAAAAGGCAACATCTGCCTTCCCTACCAACCAGAAAAATGTAACAAACTCAGCACATGCTGAAGACATAAAGCCTGAATTTCTCCTATCACAGTTCTATATATGTTTCTCCAAGTTGAAATATGTGTTTGTAATACTCCTTGTCTTCACCTGTCACCAAACAGTATCCAGGCAATGTGTTGCCAGCACCCAAAAGCATCAAGACTTCCTGCTCTGATACTGATGCCTTTTATTTAAAAAAAAATAAAAGAAAGGGAAAAAAGGGAGATAAGAGACCTACTTAAATGACTGTTAATCCAAGTAAGGATGGTCATCCTAGGAGATCCTGTGGTGCATGTGCCAACTGAACTACCCCAGCCAGCAGCAGGTCTGCCTGAGACCTGGAATGGTTCCTGACTCAGCTGAGCTGGTTTGGATGCATCAGGCTGTACACAGAGAGTGACTGAGAAGTGTAAATGTATCTTATTCAGAAAACTGCCTTTGTAGGATGTAATCCATGGGAGAAGCTGCAGCATAATTCTGGATGCAGTAACTCCAACCAAATGCCCTGCTGGAAAGGGAAAGCTGTTTCTCTGAATCATGGAATCACAAAATGGTGTGGGTTGGAAGGGACCTTTAAAGATTATCCAGTTCCAAACCCCCTGCCATGGGCAGGGACATCTCCACTATCCCAGGTTGCTCTGAGCCCTGTCCAACATTGCAGGGGTGGGGCAGCCACAGCTTCTCTGGGCAACCTGTGCCAGGGCCTCCCCACCCTCACAGCAAAAAATTTCTTCTTCACACCAAATCTAAACCTGACTCATTTCAGTTTTAAACCATTGCCCTTTGTCCTGTCACTCTCTACCTGTATAAAAAGTCCATCTCCCTCCTTCTTATGACCCCTTTCAAGTACTGGAAGGCCACAGTGAGGTGTCCCTGGAGTCTTCTCCAGGCTGAATATTCCCAGCTCTCCCAGTCTGTCTCCACAGCAGAGGTGTTCCAGCCCTCTGATCACATCTTTTGCAGTGACACACTGAGGCACATCCTTTAGAACAACCAAGAATCCCAATTTACATTCTTTTACTGTCACTGCTAACAAATAGGCATGTGAATTAAACTAGTACAAGACCACAAAAATCGAATGCCTCTTTACAACATTATGACAGCAGATGATGTGCAAAGGGACTTCAGACTCAATTATATGTCTAGAAATGAGCAACAGGTTCAGGAGAGACTGTTGTGATCCTTTTTCACGAGCCATCACAACACACAGGCCACAGAACAGCTAAGCATGCTTGCCTTCTACATGCACATCACTTCTTTCTTGTTAAACCATGGGCTCAGAGCTGTGGAACCACTAATTTGTGAGAAACTTCTCCCTCCAGAGAAGAACTAACTGGAAACAGCCCTGGGGCTGATGTAAGCATTAAGTACATGGGGAGTCTCTGTCCTTAGGTGGCTTGCCCAAGCCCATTAATTTTTTGTGTGTGTCCCCTATTTATATAAGCAATGTTTGCATGAAAGGGGAAAGCAGGTCAGCCTAGTCAGCCTGCCACCATCTGCTTTTATTCAGAGTTGCTCAAGATCAGTGCCAGTGGGATCAGTGCCCATTAAAGGGGTTTATTGTGTGTGTTTATTTTTTGCTCTTTACAATGAAGGCAACAGCAATTACTGTAAGTTTGTAAAAGTGCATACAAATCATAATCCTCAACACAAAGCTGCTTCAGTCAGATCCCAGCGTGTTTACAAATCCTAGACAGGCTGTGAGAAAGGCTGTCCTGGCACAACAATTTCCATAGACTGGGGAGGAGTGTGGTGGTGTCCAGGAGATCAGAGACTTGTATTTAATAGTTGTTATCAAGACCATCCCCTGTTTGCAATCCACAGCAGCTCCAGCTGATTCACCACCACATGAGAGTCTTGGACAAAAGAAAAAGCCTCACATTGGAGCTTGACCCCCAGACAGGCTGACAATAAATGGATTTATACAACTAAAACTGGAGCTGGTGAGAGATCAAAGGTAGGCTGCCAAAGTGGAAATAGCAATTTAGAGCTCTCAGCTAGCACATTCCAGCTCCTAAGAGTGGATATGCAGCAGCAAGAGGTACCTTTTCTTTAAGGAGAATTCTGCCTAGGATACGCCTGGCCATTAGAGACACAAGCTACCAAAAGCCCTGAAATGAAACAAAATATCAAGACCCCCCAAACAATTAAACAATTGTAAAAAAGCCACCCTAACTGGCAAAAAAGGGGAAAAAAAAGGGAAAATACAGAGAATTACAGTGGCAGAACTACACTGTTTTGGTTCCAGGTCATCACAAATGTTTGAAAAGTAAATGCAATTATGAATAATTATTTTTTAAAATAAATTCCAATTAATTTGGATGTAAAATCCTTTACATTTTTACGATAAACTTCAGAACAGAAGATCCTCTGAACCTTCTGGTGTCTGAGTGATGTAATGTAGGCAGCTCAGCAGGCACCTGGACTGGGCACCACATGATATTTTGAGGTAAACAGGGTAAAAAGTTATAGGAAAAGGGGGAATGGCCTTAAGCTGAAGGAGAGTAGATTTAAGTTAGATATTGGGATGAAACTCTTTTATTATATTATATATATATAATATATATCATATAATGGGGTGGGCAGGCCCTGGCACAGGGTGCCCAGAGGAGCTGTGGCTGCCCCATCCCTGGAATTGTCCAAGGCCAGGTTGGATGGGGCTTGGAGCAACCTGGGACAGTGGAAGGTGTCCCTGCCATGGCAGGAGGTGGAACTGGATGAGCTTTAAGGTCTTTTCCAACTCAGACCTGTCTGTGATTTCCATGATTCAATGAAAAAATTCCAACTCCAAATGTGCACTGGGTGCTTTGTGCAGCAGTGCCACAGGTTTTCAGCTCATCTGCATGAAAAAGGGACTGGTCCCACAATGTCTTCACATTACAGCCCCTTAACTGAAATTTAACTTGTGATCTATAAAACACACTTAGAGGGATGCCACAGGCCACTGGATTAGATCACCTGGAATCCTTTAAAATCTAGGCTTGATGAGGGAATCAGATGAGATTTTGGAATATTTACTTTTGACCCCCAGAAAATCTGAATGAAGACAAGCAAAAAATCTAAATATTTGACAGTCTCCATAGGAAGTAATGCTTTCAGTAGTGATCACATCACTTTGAAGAGGTTTTTCTTTCCCTTTCTGCATAAAAAACCCATCTGGTGCTGGAATTTCCCTGAAAATCCCTGCTGCTGTGTTCAGACCAGAGGAGGGGCTTGGTATAGGAACACACCCTGAAATTCAGCAAAATAAATGTATTGAAACACCAAGATCTTCCCAAAAGGGAGGCTTTATTTTTTTTTTTACTGTATGAAAAATGCAAAATGGTTCCCTCCAGAGATCACCCAAACACACACCCAGCAGTGGATTCTCCTGAGGGAGGTGTGAGGATACAGAAAGCTGTGCAGATTTTGTGATGGGTGTAAAGCACCATCAGCACAAGCACCAAGGGGGGGCTAAAAGGGGAAATTTTCTGCCTTTGCACATGGCAAAAGCTTCAGCACAAGGTCACAGCAATGTCACTGCAGCAGGGAGAGCTGTGACACTTCAGGAGGGCTGCAGGAAGAGAAGAACAAACTCTCAGCTTCTTAGAAGTTGAAGGAAATTGCCAAGTGATGTGTAGGGAAAGGATTGGCAATCCAAGGTGTGGAAGTGGCCTCCAGAGGAGAATCCCTTCTCCCTGAGCACAGAACTCAGCAGGAACCCCTTAGACTGCAGGGCAATATGACACTGCTTGGTTTTCTTCAAGTATAAACTGTGTTTTATTGGGTTTTTTTTAAATTTCTCCATGACCACTTGTATTTCGACTCATTTAGGTGCCTCAAAAAATCAAATTACATTCTAGGAATCCAAAAAACAAACTAGAGTTGTGCTTCACCTGCTTGTAGTTACTATTCTTCACACCTTTAGGATGAGTGAGGGGAAAAAATAACACGTGTATGAGACCAGAGGACCATTTCCCAGGAAGAGATCTTTTGGGAATGGCCACAAAGATGTGCACAGTCCCATGGAACCCACAGCAATTCCTGCTGCTTGGTTCCTCATGACTCAAACCTGAAGCAGCAGAACACACCCACAGCAGGACATCATCATCCACAGTGAGAAATTCACACAAGACTTTGCCTTAAGCTATGAAAAGTCCAACTTCTGGTTTAACATTTTGCCTGAAAAATAACTGAAGTACCTCAGTGGGAAAAGAAGCAGCTACAGATACAAATGACACTTGTTAACAGAAAAATACTATTTACAAAAGCCAAGAAATTAAAAGCTCCTGTTCCAAATGTACTAAAACACAGCTAAATATTTACTTACAGGAATTCACAGTAGAAACTCTAAAGTGTGGCTACTGAGGATTTTATGTGGGATATTATTCAAAATGCACACTTTATTACTAACATGCATGTTTTCTACTGCAGGGGCTATTATGTAACTCCTATGGACTCGTGCAGAACAAACAAAACCTGCTTGAGAACTGGCATTCTAAACCACTTGGAGCACCTACAGCCAATGAATACTCACAGAAAAGCCAGAGCTTCTGTGGGAAATGCAGCCTTGTATTTCCTGACTTGCCCAAATGTAAAATACATTAACTGAGTGATGTCAGTGAGCCACCTGATAGCACAGAGAGGTAACTGGATAGGAAAACCAGAGGAAAAATAGATCAGAAACATCCCTGGAAGAGTTCAAGGCCAGGCTGGACGGGGCTTGGAGCAACCTGGTCTAGTGGAAGTGTCCCTGGCCATGGCAGGGGGTGGAACTAAATGATCTTTGAGGTCCTTTATAACCCACACCATTCTGTGAGTCTGTGGCAAGAATTCTGAAGAAGGACTGAAAAAAACTTACATGAAATCCTTGCCTGAAAAATGCCTTAATTACAGCTAAGTGATTTTATTCCTTCAATTTCCAAGATCTTCTCTCAGAAATTAGGCAAATCCAAGGAGCAATATAGGCTACACAAACTCTTTCAGCCTCTCAGGGTGTGGTGGCTCTCCCTACAGTGTGGAAGAAGAGCTCTGGTTTGCTTCACTGGCTGCTATATCCAGGGTGGTGTGGAGAGCCTTCAGCAAAAGCCTTCAGTAAAATTCAGGCCAAAAAAAAGAAACAGCAGGATATTAAGGGAAAAGTAAGCTTTCAGTAGAATAGTCATTGAGTTTGACCAAAACAGTTCCAGTCCTAAGAAAAAAAGAAAGACCTTTAGCCTTATCCTAATCTTCTTCCTTCCTTGAAGCATCTGTTACAGATTTGCCTCACGCCACAATAGTTTTAAGAAAAAATAACCCAAAACCTAACTGAGAGCAATTCCTGGCTGAAGAAGAAAGACAAAGAAGTATTTAGTTATAGCCATATTTTCAGTATTACAGCTTTCAGTACAGCCTAATGTCAATGTTAACACAGAAGCAGCCCATTTTCAATACTGAACAAGGACTATGGAATTTTTGTTTTTATACAGATTGTTTTAAGGGCTTCTTGTCATCTTATTCATTTATTGCACAGATCATCTCCTCCCACAAGCAGTTGTGCAATCTCTCTGTGGCAACAAAGCCAATTGCTTAGTGTCCCAATATTCCTTTCCCACGTATTTACACTGCCTGAACATAATTCACTAGCTGGAGATAAAAAGGAATTACTATCATCAAGTTGTGCTCTCTAGATCACATTTTGAGAGTCTATGCTGTAGGAAAATAATTAAGTGAAGATACATCTACCTCTGAGCTGTTCATATTAAAGTTTAAAATTGCTCTGCACTCAAGCATTGCCACCTGTTCTTTCATTTTAATTTTAAAAATTCTGAATCCCTTTAATGTAAGCCTGAAAATGCTTAAATTTTTGAAATATGAGCGTTCACCAGCCACAACAATTACTATCCTATTAAATTCATGAAGATATATGAAAGAATGGTACAAAGATTAAAGGGTATTATAAAGCCAAAAATATATATGCATGTATATGATGGAGTACAACTCTATGTTTTCAAACCACTGTCTCCACTGTGTCTAGAGAAGGCACACATTTCAATTAATAATACATCCAGGCTTGATTTTCAGTTGTAACTTTTCAGGAGACTTTACCCTTTCAGGCATGGTATTGTAGCAGTCCTGAACTTCAATTTTCATTAGAAGCCATCAATCAACTTTCTTTCAGTAAAAACACATGTTCACTGCAGACCACAGAAATTTTTAAACAACAAAAGAGAGCTCTAATGTGTATATATGTTTATGGCCACCAAAAGATGAATCAAATCTTGTCATGTACTTATCAATTAAATAAAAATGGCTTTTTAACATCCAGCTTGAAGTCCAAAACAATTTTTCTTTTCTCCCAACACTGTGAGTTCACACTTCATCTCAGGGCTTTGGATTTCCTAAGCTCTAATACCAATCCAACCACTTACCCTTTAAAGTCTGAAAAAGCACCTAAACGTTCCTGCCTCCAGAATGCTTCTCCTTTTCCAGGCAAGCATTCCTTGTCCCTTGCTGTCCCAGGGAAGGCAACCATCTGACATGAAGCTTTTATAAACAAGGTGCTTTGAACTTACAGTAACAGATGTGCTTAATTTTAAAATGTTGTATTTACTTAAACCCATGTATACTTATCATGTTGCAAGCTTTCCTTTTTCTTTCAAATGCTTCTTATTAATTTTTACCCTCAACTTTTGGCCTGATTAAGGTCTCTGTGGAGAAGCTTAGAGAGAGAAGACATTCTGGTTAAAATTGACAGACAGTTGTTTCCATTTGCTAATCCTGGAGATTTTTATTGGCTTATTAAATATGTATACTTCGAATGAGATTTCAATTATCCTGGCACATAAATGATCCTTTTTTTTTGTTTTGTTCTGTTCCTCTCAAAGAAAATTGACTACTGCCATCTCCTGGTCACACATTTTCAGCTGACAGACACAGCTGGACCGTGCCCAAATTCCTTGTGTTACAGTACAGATAAATGCAGAGGTAAAAATAGGTAAACACAGACCTGCACTAAGTTGTGCCACTTCAGCTCTGGAAGCTTTTCCACTAATTATCCACAGATAATTTTTACATTATTCATAACTGTCTTCATATGCAAACCATGGTGTTGAAATTAGGTTCCAAGTCCCACGACCAATAACATTGGCCTGGGGCTTTTCTTACCACTTATAAATATTAGAAGCAGAATAATTCCCTCAGAATTCGATGAGATGTTTTTAAAAAAATTAAATGGAAGAAGTTCAAAGAATTATTTTTAAAAGGGCTTGAAGGAAGAATTTCTCAGTGCTAGGGTGGAGTAATTATAATTGCATATATTGTAGACAGGCAGGTTTTTAGATTCTTGTTCTTAGAATGTAAGATTAAAACTGCTACACATCTCACTGTAGCACCTCCACAAACTTCTTATCTGCTGAAACAATTACCCATGGCAGTTATGTGCACAGTTTATGCTATTCCCACACTGACTTGAACTACAATAAACAAAAGATATTCTCTCCCTCTTTCATCATCCTGAACACTTTTACAAACACTGTTAAGCAACCTCCAAAAATAGCAGAGATAATACTCAGTGTCCTTCAGAACAGAAAATCTTTATCTTTTACACACCAGATTGAAACCCATCTCAAACCAGGTCATTTTAACACTGAAAATATGTTTTTTCCCCACATTTGCATGACCTTAACTTCACATTATCTTTCAGTTCTCCTGCAGCACTCCTGTGTTTTCTCAAGCATATGAGCCACTCCCTTTATCACAATGTTATGAACATCTCGTTTGCTGAACAGCACTCTCTAAAGCCATTAAGATTCAGTTGACTACAGAAAATGCACGTTGCAATGCTCTTGGCAAATCCAAATTTAAATAAATACTTAATTGCCATGGTTCCCATGACTTCCATACAGATACATTTCATAGAATCAAAGAATGCATTGGGTTGGAAAGGAACTTAAAACTCATCCAGTTCCACCCCCTGCCATGGCAGGGACACCTTCCACTGTCCCAGGCTGCTCCAAGCCCTGTCCAACCTGGCCTGGAACATTTCCAGGGATCCAGGGACAGCCACAGCTTCTCTGGGCACCCTGTGCCAGGGCCTGACCACCCTCACAGGGAAGAATTCCTTCCCAGCATCCCACCTAACCCTGCCCTCTGGCAGTGAAGCCATTGCCCACTGTCCTGCCAGTCCATCCCTCGTCCAAAGTCCCTCTCCAGATTTCTTAGAGCCCATATAAGCACTGGAAGGGACTCTAAGCTCTCCCTGGAGCCTTCTCTTCTCCAGGATGAATTCCAAATCTTTTCAGTGCACCCCAACAATAACATAACTATGTACACAACCAGCCATAACTTTGTACACATGTATAAACTCTGTATACAGAAATGTCTGGAAATGTTGTAGTAATGAAAACCAAATTTTAAAAAATCAGCACTATTATGTCAGTATACTATATAGATAATAAATAATTTTAGAAGTGATGTGTTTAACTGAGAGAACTCTGCATATTGACATTGCTTTACCTTCTTGTTGCATCTCCTCAGATTTCCTTCTCACAAAGATAACTCGAGGTCTCACAGTATCAATGTGTGCAGCTCCTTGGCTTTCCTCCTAGGTATCACACATTAAAATCACATTACAAATCTCACTTTTGATGTAAAAGCACAGCAAGATTACATGCAGCTTCAAGAAACATCCAAAGAAGTTTTTAAAGATTCATTAAACATGTGCACTTGTTCTCCCTACATCTGACTTCAAGAGAATTCAGCTCTGAATTAGCCTATTACAGCTATTCCCTCTACACAAACATCCTGGGAGCAGCAGGAATGGATGGAAAAGTGCCATTTAGACCTGAAGACACAAGAGACTTTCAATTTTTACTCAAAGCATGTAGTGGAAAGAACATAAAATTCCCCTGGCTTTCTTCAGTACCCAGGGTATCTCCCTAGGTATTACCCTCCTGACTAATAAGAGAAAGATGAAAGAGAAAAGAAATATAAAAATTTCAGCACACAGGCTGGAAAACCCAAGCCAAATCGAAAATTTATTTCCTTGTTTTTAGAACTGGTAGCTCCAAGCCCCATCCAGTCTGGTCTTGGACATTTCCAGGGATCCAGGGACAGCCACAGCTTCTGTGGGCACCCTGTGCCAGGGCCTCAGCACCCTCACAGGGCACAATTCCTTCTGAATCTCCAACCTAACCCTGCCCTCTGGCAGTTTAAAATCACTGCCCCTTGTCCTGTCACTATGTGCCTGTCTGGAAGATTTAAGCTTTCTCTTAAAACAGACAAATTTAAAGCACACAAGATGAGAAGGAGTTGAGATTATTTTCTGAGAGCAGGAAGGTCTCATGGAAATGTGACTGAAGGACACCAGTATATTAAATTAATATTAAATGTCAGCAGCATTAACAGTTCTCATGGGTCCATCTGAAGTGGTTTTTTTTTTCTGTTGGATTTGTAATACAGCAAAACTCAGTTTAAACTGAATCGAGCTGCAAACAGAAGTTGAGAGATAACACGGATTCATAACCTACAATTATGCATTCCTGAAGATTAAAAAACCATGTCTTTTGAAATACTAAAAAATGAAAGCTAATGAGAATACCAAAGAGACAATCCCACTTGAAAAATGTGGATTGTATAAAAACATCCATACTTATAAAAGAATATTATGAAAATATTTTGCAACCAAGTGATTTTCTAAGATTTTAACAATGCATTTGGGACTTCAAATTATTTAGATTTACCATCTCTGGAATGTGTAGCCACGCAAATATGACTTCAATGTTCCTGTCCCTCCCACGATCAGAATGATTTATTTAGAATAGGAAGAGCCCAGCTTCCTCCAAGTCATTCTCTTGCTTCTTAGAGCTAACACCATGGGGGCAAAATGGCCACAAATAACAGTCAATTCTTGTATTGTTGCACAAGAACGGACAGGAGGGGTCAAAGTAAAGATGCATTTAGTCTGGCTTTTTGTCTAACAGTGGCTAAAAGCACATATAAATCTCAAAAATTAAAAAAAAAAAGAAATCTAATGCCAGAAATGGAGAAGCAGCCAAGGAATTTGGGCAGATAAGAAAATTCCTGTATGACTTAAGCCATTTGTTTTGGACTGAGTGACCACACAGACTTCACTCTTCATGACCAAAAGGCGTTTTGCTCCTGCCCTGTGTGAAAACTCAGTGCTCTTTCTGCTGGTGAAATCCTGACCTACACACCAGTGCCAGGGAGCAAACAAATCTGGCAGCTCCACATCCCTGCCCAGCCTCCCTGACAGGAGGATCCTGTTCACACAGGCTGCAGAAACCACCCAGGCTGTGCCATCACCTCCCAGGCCCAAGGCCCAGCAGGACACCATCTGAAATCCTGCATTTTCTCAGGTCTCTCAGCAAACTCTGCTGCTAAATAGATTTGTTTTCTGGCTTTGTACGTAGGTGATACAGTTTGATTTCAATGAAGGCAAACACTGTCTGGAGAAGAAGAACAAGATGTGAGAGTCAGTGACCAACTTGTGAGGAAATCCTCCAAGAAGTCTGAAGTGATTACTGCCTTAAACATTGCACAGAACAAATGAATCACCCTGAAAGCCTCAGTACCTCTTGCTCTCTTAGCTGGTGTAATGTTACCAGAAAATCTGTCTGCAGGCAGGTGACAAGGCAGATCCAATGGCAGAGCTGAACACAGATCCCATCCTTAATTAAAGCAGGGGAAAGGTTCATCCTTGTCACAAGGAAGAAAACTGCTGTCACAACAAGCTTTCAAATCACCTGGTACAGGGATTATTTTTTAATTTCAGAGAAGGATGTACTGATCCAGTAGAGGATCTTACAGAATATGGCTTAACCACAGTAAACATCTCCCCTGGATGGGGCAATCACTTATAAGTATGATCACTTCATAGAAAAGATAGAAAGTTATCCTGTGAGAAAGTGATTTAGAGTCTTAAATCAGGAATAACCACACTCAGGAAGAAAACAAACCCAACAAAACCACACAGCGTTCTGGGGTTTGGCTGTGTGGTTTGAAGGGAGGGTGAGTTTTACATGCCAGCAGGCAAAAAAAAAAAAGCCACACTAAGTTTTCAGATGCAAGAAAAAGTTTCTAAAGATAAGATAATGTAATAACTACCTACAGATAAGGGATAAGATAATATATAACTATCTGTTTATCTTCTGTGAAGGACATATGTCTTACCCTCTCTGTCCCTATTACTTTTGGCTGGAATCCACTTTTGCCTGTGAAAAGTAATTCCAAGAAAGTCTGTTCTGGTGAGCTAAAAGAGGTGTAACATTAAAAATCTTCTCTGAAGACGCAACACATCACTTCAGGTGACAAATTTAAGAACTGCTCAGACACTAATGGCAAAATACACATCCAGGCTCAAAACATAAATCCAAAGGCAGTTTAATTCAAGATACTTTAGATTATCTGTAGTACAATAAAACATCAAATACAAAAAAAACCATCAGGGAAGGATAGAATTTTTCCATGCATACAGCAACCACGGTAAATATATAAGGATTTCAAACACACTGTGAAGCCTCACATATTAGAGAGCAGTCTGCTACCTCATTTTTAGCTTTTGCCACTTGTTATTTGAATTTAGTTAGCAAGTAAACCATCATCTCTAGGTAACAGCACATACTCATAAAGTAGCAAAAAATTAACTGTCTAGGTTTGAAGCAGAGATCAATAGGATGTTCCTCTACCTTTAGGTGCCCTGAGGTTCATCACCCTCACTGCCTTTCCAACCCTGTCCCTACTAGCACAAAGGAAGCTCCTGGAATGCTGAGTGGGTTACAACTCATGAGGCCAAATTTCTGTATTTCTATTGTCACTTCCTCAGCCATATATCCAGGATGTTATCCTGCATTTGAAGGACTGTGCCCCTAAAACATGGGAATGCCCCAATGATTGTTGTACAGGACTGGATCCTGTGAGACCAGTGAAGCTGTGAGGAAGTGCAGAAAAGCTAAAAAAGAAGGTCTGAGCTTTAAAGAAGGGATTTTGTAAGGATTTGTCACAGGAAACACAGTCACCTTTACTGCACACATGCACTTTGACTGCAGCTTCTCAGCTGAATGTGTCACTTCAATGCACCAGTTCTGTGATGTCAGGCATGATAGTGAAACAGGAAAATTTCTTTTCCCAGGTTTCAGTTTGCTCTTTCTGACAAGGCACAGGAAAAATCCTTTCAGCTCACCTGGGACAGATCCTCTGGGAGTGGTGTCATTCTGCAGCTTGGCTGGGCTGCTGGCAGAGCAGGGTTTGAACCTGGCTGAGACTCCAGTTCAGCCAAAAGCATTGGACTAGGACTTGTATCTGCATCTCCAAGAATTTCTGCTGAGAGAAAAAAATTCCTTCATGAGCTGGAGCCATAATCTCCCGCTCAACTCATGTGGCAAAATGTGCAGCCTTTCAAACTTCCAACAGTGGGACAGCAATGTTAAAGAGAATTATTTCCTCCTTACATGGTTCATTGTATACCCCTTAAATTGCTCTTGTGGGGATAAAAATGAAATAAGAAATACATGTCTGTGGAAATTGAAAAAATAAATCAGCTTTATCATCTGTAGATTTCTAATGTGGCAGCATCTGAGGAAACTTCAGAGCTGTACAGTTCATCATACCATTATATGCTTAATGAGCTTTATCACACTTACTGGAAAGAAATTGGAAAAGCTTCTTTATTAAATGTTTCACTCCCATATGAACTAAAAGAAACCTGTATATAGTCTTTTTTAAAGGGATAATTTACTCTCTAATCCAACATTTATCATGGTTTTGCAGCCTGCAAGTGTGTAAAATATCTTTATGAAAAATGTACTGACAGCTCATGAACTAACTTTAGCCTTCTGCTATCATAAAGAGCCAAAGAATGAATTTTAAGCCTAATTAACTATAATCATTGCTTAATTAACTGTAATTATTGTTCACTTTAAGACTGCATGTGCCACATTTCATTTGCATGTTGGTTTTTATATCCCTGACTTTAAGCACTGAAAACAAGGATTTATAAATGACTGATCATCAAGATGCTGTTCTGTACCTACATGAGCAACACCTGCTTCATCCTACAAATGGACATTGTGTTTCCAGAATACAAATAAAAACTGGCCACAAAACTGAAAGTACCCCACAGACACACAATCCCCAAAATTCCTACAGACACCTCTGTGACTGACTCATTCTGACAGAGGAACTGAGTATCCACTGCAAGGGTTTTTTGTGCAGAGAAGGACACCCTGAAATATGTGAAGTCTGACACCCAGGGGTGTAACTATTATTTGGTATTAGCCCTGAAAATAATTATCAAATAAAATGAGGGGCCTGCATTGTAGCTGTTGTGGCTGTCAGGAAACAGCTGACTTGCACTAGGCTGAAGGACAGGCAATCACATCCCAGTGCAGAGAGAAAAAAGGTTTGGAATAAAAGTGGAAACAATCACAGATCATTCTTCCACCCTTCACCTGACCCTCCCTCCAAAACCAGATTGTTCTCTGTTCAGTGTTGACTTGAGTACAGAAGGACTTAGAAACAAGGATTTCTGTTCCTCCTTGATATGAAAACAACTCTTGTCTTGAAAGCAGATCCAAGCTTTTATCCAATGTTGTTTCCTTAGCAATGCAACAAATTACTGTGCTGTGTTCAGAGGTGGGGAGGGAGGGAAGCTAAATTAAAAATCATCAGAATGCAACAGAACTCAGTCTGGGATTATGTAAAAGCACAGGGCATTGCCCTGTGGTACTTAGTCCAGGACACTTGCCTCCTCTCAAAAATATGCTGCAATAAAAACTAAAAACAACACTACAAGATTTAGAGATGAGATTAAAAATCAGCACAGAAACACACTGCTGGTGGATTACCATCACATGCAGGAGCTATGAACAGTGTTCAGATATTTACAGGACAGTCAAAGGGCATCCTAAATTAAATTAAATAAATTATTTTTAAAGATACAAGGAGATACAACCCTGTTATGCCAGATACAGCCATGGACAGTCTGGGTGAGGAGGACAGAAGGACTGACAGACATAAGGGCAGGTTCTGCCATTAACAGGCATCTTCCAATCCATGGTCCTGAGCACCATCACAGACTTACAGAACCAGAGAAATCTCAGAATGGTTGGAGTTGGAAAGGACCTTAAAGCTCATCCTGTTCCACCCACCTGCCATGGCAGGGACACCTTCCACTGCCCCAGGCTGCTCCAAGCTCTGTCCAACCTGGCCTTGGACACTGCCAGGGATCCAGGGGCAGCCACAGCTTCTCTGGGCACCCTGTGCCAGGGCCTCACACCCTCACAGGGAACAATTTCTTCACCACATTTAATCTAAATCTCTCCTCTTTTAGTTAAAACCATTCCTCCTTGCACTATCTGCAGATGATCTGATCACTGATTTATTGCTACATCAGTGTCCTCAGTGCTGACTGACCTCTACCAACACAGAGTCAAACAAGTGACTTGGAGAAATCTCTTATCTCAGGAAACCTCATGCAACCAATTTTCAAACAACCTTCAACAAACTACTTTAAAGGAGAAGTTTGATAATATATAAAGTACCAGAACATATTTTCAAGGCTGACACTGGGGTAGTTGTCCAAAATGTTAGGTCACAGCTGGTTTAAAAGGTTACTCTCTGTGTGACCAGTTCAAATGTTAGTCACTTAAAAAAACCCAAGCAAATATTTTACTTTCTCCAAGGTTGTTTTTGCCACATGTTAAACACATTTAATTTCAATCCACTTCCTACTGGTCAAGGGTTAATAATGTGAGATAAGCTTCTCTTGTCAAATTCATAAATGTGAAAATTAAAAGGACAGAAAACCAGCTGTTTGATCACTTTAATTTACAAAACTTTTGATGCATCAGTGCAACCATGTCTGTGTTGCAAGAGCTTAGTAATTACTTCAGTTTAGTTGAAAACGTATTTAAAACCACAGTCAACAAAATGAAGACTTTCTACATGCTTGCAGCAGCTACATTATACAATTATAGAAGCATATTTTCAGATAACAACAGAGAACCTGATAAAAATGGGATAAAAAATAAGGAAAATAAGGAAGGATGGACCACTGCTTTCAGCACTACTTTCAACTGAAATAAAATAAATTTCCCTGCTTTACCACAGCAACATACCCCTGCTTTGTACAAGAAATGTGTGCCTCAGCTATCCATCTGGGAAAAAAATCAATTTCCATATCATTAGAGCAATATATGAAGCTAAAATATATTGCCATTTATGAGCCACTGTAGTACCACAATAGAGTGATAAAAGCAGAAAGGAGCAGTGCTGAGCAAGGGGACAGTGAGAAGTAGCTTGAAGTACTGGTGTTAACACCTGTCCAATGGAAACTGCCTCCATCTGTTTATTAGAACTGAATTAGACTTAAAAGAATAAAATAAACACTTTACAAGTTAACTTTTCTATAAGCAAGTGGGTATTTGCCATGATTTTTATTCCAACTGTAGGAAATTGCTAAGAAGAGTGAAAACAAGGCTTGAATGAAATGCAGTTCCTGAAACAGGAACACTAATAATTTCATTATTTCAGATTCTGTTACAGAAAATCCTCAGAATCCACGTGAATATCATAGAGAAGAAATAAGAATCCAATTGTACCTCCAATTTGGGCAAGCTGCCCTGGAGATGCAGAACGGAGCCCCTGGTGTGGTCTGTTCCCAGAGCTCTGAGCAGGTGGATACTCCATAAAAATGGAATTTCCCATCAGGATTCTCTCCTGTGCTCTGGACAGCCTTGGTCTCTGACCTTCACTGAGCTCCCCAATGCTGCCATCAGAATCCTGCAAACACCAAAACCACAGCACACATAAAAACCCAGTGTAAGTCTTCCAAACCCAGGCATTGTTTTATAATTACATTAACCCTGAAAGCATTTATAAACTTAAGTTTATTCTATTTGCATTGGATAAAGACAACAAGCCTTGGAGATATCATCTAGATTTGAAGTTAAGATCTACAGTTATCAGTACTGGACAGAAAAGAAACACTTGCAGTCAAACATTATTGATTTTGTTGGTGGTATCTCCACATGATCAGAACCTAAGTTACATTTTTAGCACATGAAGCCTTTGATGTTATAGATTTGGCCACTGTTGACTGCCTGACCTTGAAACATTGGCAGCATCTAAAAGCTATTGACTCTCTGCACTGCATGTCAGACAAAAGCTTCAATTTTCAAGTAGGTTTGGAGGGCACTAAAAATATGGATGGTTCCCTGAATCTTGACTTTCAAAGCTGCAGGTTAAACCCAGCTTGTTTCTATGTAGGAGAACAGGTGGAATACACACACACACACACACACACATACACTATCACTCTAAGGCAATGTTTTTTGTGGGAACATCCAGGAGATGTTGATTCTCTCCTAAAGAAGAAGGGACACCTGCACACACCTTGCCAGAATCTGGGGGGAGTTTATGAATGCCTTGTATGGACAGATTGAGTGGTCTGTGACTATGGGAAAGGGAAAAAGCAAACCAGAGCTGCATTTGTAACTGGCAGTGCTGATGAGAAAATGTCACTGCAATTACAGGCAGACTTGGGAGTTAACACTGTAGAAAGCTTTTCACCAAGTCCAGCCACCGGAGCTCATTAGCAAAATAAAGAAAGACAAAGGAACAGCCAAGGAAGTGAGTCAAGTTGGTAATTATTTAGACTAAACTGACCAAGACAGAAGGAAGAAACTGCATATGCATCAGTAGCATCACAAAAAAAGCAAGATCTGCTGTAAATAAATGTGTTCACAAACCATTGCTGCAGCATTCAAAGTTCATTTCCTTCAAACATTCCTCCAGCTATGTCAGTTAGAATGAACACCCAGTCCAAACTGCTATTTTCCAACACAGAAATAACTCAGATGTGTGATAAAAAAATTGTGATGCAAATAATTGCATTTTTCTGTGAGTCTCTTTTTTTTCTGCCAACTGAATAGGAATTTTTGAGGTTTTGTTCCAAGATCAGTATCAACAGCATGTGCAAAGTACATGTAAACACTTGCTGGGTTGCTCTTCATAGCTCCCTGAAACACTCCTGTGGCTGTTACATGCAGTGTATTTGTACTACTGAACATTCCACCTGTATTGCTGAAGTGACAGAAAATTCCCTGGTACTGCAAGTGACAGGACAAACCTGGGACCTGGGGACAGTCTTATACCTGGAAAACGAGGTCCATATGATGTACAATTTGTTTATAACACTGAGACTTCAGTGTTTTTAAAGAGTTTTACACAAGAATGAAGCCAACAGAAGTGGGATCACTTGCAGCAGGGAATGAAGTGTATGAAGCTGTTCTACAGCCAACAGGAAGGACAGACTTGGGCTGTTTTATCTACTTTGGAGTAGGAAATACACTTCAAAATACTGTACTGGAAAGCCAAGGACTGGAAGTTACCTCCAAGTAGTCTATTCTTTCTTGTACAAAAACAGGTGCTTGATTTAATTTGGTTAAAAGAGCCAGGACAGGATCCCTGTGACAGCCTTTATGCATTCTCCTCGCCACCTGCCCTTCACTTGGAGGATCATAATCCTAGAACAGAGAAATTTTTTAAAAATCCACATAATACATGCTCCAAAACTGGGTTTTGGTAAGAATTTGAATCATTCTTACTTTAGTTCACAACTTAGCTTTTTTTAACAGTAAGTTTCCACACTGAAAAATTATGTTATGAAAATTCAAGCATTTAAAAATAAGCAAACAGATGACACACGGTTTTCTTTTACCCACAGACATGCACATTCTTTATCTGATACAAAAGACTGCAATACTTAAAGAGGAACAAGGCCCTTCAGGCCCTCAAAGATCAGGGAAACATTTAAATCCTCACACATCCCTTGCTAGCAACAATCTAGCTGCAGAGCTGCTCTCACCAGCAAGGAATTACCTTCCTCACCAAACAGCCTGGATTGAAGATGGAGAAATACTAGAAGGAGCTACAGTCCAGCTGACAAAGAGAGGGAAGAACATCTCAGCAGGCAAATGTTCCTCTGATGAAGAGAACTTTAATTTAGGTTCATCTGATATCAGAGTTTTAAGCCCAGATTTTAGGGGAGGAAGTGTGGCAGACAGAGGAAGCACCTAAAGATCTGCCAGTCCAGGGCACAGTTTCACAACTGTGGTGGTTGTTTTGGGGGGTTCTGTGCAGAGCCAGGAGCTGGATTTGATCACTGTTGTGGGTCCCTTCCAGCTGAGGATGTTCTCTGATGCTGTGACTTGAATGAAATCATGGATATCAGATGGGGAGCTGTGTACAGGTGAGGTGTGCCCATGAATGTGCAGAAATGTGCAGGAAGGACAGGCCAGGAGAAGAGGACTCCTGCTCCAGAACATTAAACTTGCCTTGTGGAGCTTGGAAGGGACCTCTGGAGGATGTCTAGCCCAACCCAGCTGCCCAAGGCAGCCCTTCTTCCAGTGTCTGGCCACTCCACAGTAAAAACATCTTTTATGTTTAAACCAAATTTCCTGAATTTCAACCTGTGTCCACTCCCTCTTGTCTTTCACTGGCTCTTTCTTCGTTACCTTTTGCCACCACATATTTATACATTGGTAAGGTCCCCCCAGAGCTTTTTGTTCTCCATAGTGTCTCCTACAATTTATGTCACAGCCACATCTTACCAAGAGGCTTTACACAAAGTCAGAGAGGGGAAATCCAGGCATTTGAGGAATACCAAAAGAGAAAGGGAATGGAGAATACCTTGACTTGGAAGGTTTCCAGAACCATGGACTACAGCAGTCATTGGATAAGAAACTATTCTGATGTTTTAAGCAGCTTTAACTAACTCCAGCCTCAGCTAACCCACTTTAATAATTTAATCACACAAGCAATTAAAAGATGGCTCAAAGCTGCAACAGCTCAGAGCATGGCAATGTTCTATTCTGTTTAAGATGCCTTAAAACTAGAAACAATTAAGAAATGAAATTGCATAATAGCTATCTCTCACCTACAGAAGTATATAAGTTATCCAACTTTCTTAAAACATAAATTAGTTTGTATAATGTGCTTTTTTTTCCTTTGGTGTTCTGAAATTCTAACATTCTTTGTGAATATGCAATTTAAAAGTGTGAATTTTAAAAGCTGGTGAGTGAAAATGTTTAAAGCACATCCAATTCAGCAGGATGCCCAAGGTGGAACCCACATTATCTCTGATTCCTTGTGGAAGAATTCCTTACCATTTCATTGGCATCTCGTAGAGTACTGGATAAGCTCTCAGTGAGGTTTGGAAGAGACAATCCTCCTTCTGCTAAGGCTGAAAAATATTTTATGTTACAACTATTAAAAACATTCAAGTTACACGACAGAAAACCCAAGCCACATTCTTTAAGTGCAACACTGTGCTTTAGTAAATTTGGAAATTCCTACTGCAGGATGTCTATTATAAAGACATATTTTCATATTTCTTTTCCTATTTCTTACACTTTGCTTTCAATAACAACTTAGTACCACATGGTATTTAAGCAATACAAGTCCCAATTATTTTCCAAGTTGATCTCATGACAAAAGAGCAGACTGAATCTTTTTTTCTTTAATAAACAGCAGCGTTTTGTTCAGCGACGGGAAAAAGAACAACGAGGTCTTGTCAATCTTCACAAACTGGAAATTAAATGCTCGCAGCTTTGTAAGAATAAGACACAATTCAAATTCTAATTTCCACAGCTGGTTACCTGCTGCAGGCAGTGGCTGTCCATAGGGGAAGAGCACCTCCCCTTCTGAGAGGGGTCTGTCCGTGGTCTCGGTCTCGGTGGGGGTGAGGCTGCTCTCCTGCGTGGACACCCCGGAGCTGGCCGTGGGCACAGGGGATGGCACCTGGGCACTGCAGGGAAGGGGCTCCGAGGGCCTCACTGCCACCTGCTGACATGGTAAAACCAAGGCCTCTGGCTCCTCATCGTTGGCCACTGACATTTCCCTGCAAGGTCAGAATGTGCACTGTGAACACACCAAGACACACTGAACAGTGCAGACCAACATCTTAATTCAATGCTGAAAAGAAACTGATTTTGAAGTATTTTTTTCCAATGCAAGAGCACAGCATTTTACAGAATAGTTCAAGAGTTAACATGGTTAAATAATGTTATCTGTGAGTTTCTGGTTATACCTAGAAATTACTATGTGTATTCCCAAGGAGGTAATACAAAAATTACAATGCTAATAACACAATATTTCATTGTGACTCTATGTGTTACTGGCAGGAGTAGCAATACAAGTTTACTAAGTACAGTGTTCAGCAGGGCAATGAATAAGGGCTGATAAATCCTGAGAAAGGCCCTGATTTCAGATTTTTCTCTAAACTGCCCCTCAAGCAATTAAAAAAAAATGAAAACCCAATCCTGGCTTATCTCAAATGCCTCCTGATACATACATTAAGCGTTTCTTTCTGCTGAATTTTTGAGCATATATGTAGAAAGAACATGCATTTTTCAGTTTTTAAGGAATGAGAAAATTGTGCAGCCTGTTGAACTCACACAGTCCTAGGACAGAATGGCTCCTCAGGGACAGGACTGGGGTTCTCTTCTTCCAGAGGAAGTTCTGCACCATCCCACGGGTTTGGAAGCTTTGGACTTTCCCTTTTTTCAGCTTGGAAGTTCCATTCTGAGTCAGGAGGGCTCGGTGTGACTACTGGGGGAGGTGTGGTGACAGGGGTGACCACAGGGGTGACCACAGGGGTGACAACACGGCCCGTGGCAGCTGCAATCTTGACTCCTGCAGTTGGGAAGCCAAATTTCAGATCTGAAAGGCAAGCAGGATGTATATCTCAGACAGAGAGCATCAGTTCTACCAAGCACTTGCAGTTTTTGTGATATCTTCTGATAGTTATAAAGACTAGATTAAGAATGCCTTCTTTCAAGTACAGTGCAGGCACCTGAAGAAGTCAGAATAAAACCTCAATTTCTTCCTCCAGGGAGACTGCTCCGCATTTTAAAAAACCAAGCTGCTTTACTTGAAGAGTGTACATTTGATTAAATTAACATTATAAGCACAGGAAGGAGCAAAAGACAACTATTTTTCTGATGTGAGAAATTGTGGAGGGGTTGGGAGGGGTGGAAATCACACAGACCATAGAAATGTGCATTAATTTTGAAAATAGAACTGTTACCAAATAAAAGATGTTTGCTTTCTATATAAATTAGCCCATAAATTTTTGTAGAACATGAGTTTCCACTTGAATTATAGCCTCAAGAATATTTATCTTGAGAGATAACATTTCTTTGAAGAAGAAAATTAAAGGCAGTAGATTAAAGCATATTTGCTACTTCTAAACTTCAATTATTATTTTCAATACCTGTTTCTTTAATTTTTTCATGTTCATGAACATCCTCACTCATCTCTGGAGGAGATGGAGACAAATCTGGAGTTTTGACCTGAAGCAATTCTTTTTCTGAAGGTGGTGTTGGTGGTGGTGTGGCCTGGGGTGTTGGCACTGGAGTAGGCACTGGAGCCTCCTGAGGGGAAGAAAAATCATAAGCACAGTTACAATGTCAGTGCAGAATTCCTGCCTTCCCAGGAGCCCCAGAGTGAGCTGAGGAAGAGAGGGAAAGGCAGCTCCTCACAGAACAGGAACAGCTGCTGCTTCCATGGATTGAACTCCTCCAGGAAGCTGCACCAGGACAAAATTAATTAAAAGCAGTGAATTAGGCATTGGAATGATTAAATTGAGAAATCATTATGTATAGAACAGAAGAGATTCTTTTAGTTGGAAGGGAACTACAATCATCATCCAGCCCAACTGCCTGACCAATTCAGGGCTGACCAAAAGCTGGAATTTGTTGTTAAAGGCATTGTCTAAATGCCTCTGAAATACTGACAGGTTTGGGACACCAACCACCTCTCCAGGAAGCCTAATTCCATGTTTAACCACCCTCTTGGTAAAGAAATGCTTCCTAAGGTCCAGTCTAAATATGAATTCTATTATTAAATGGATTTTAATAAAGCATTTGAGACAATGTTAAGGAAGAAAATATTCCATGACATGGATAAAATTGAGTCAGTATGATGATTTTATGGTAAGAAGAATCAGCTAAAAGAAGATTACCAACAAAGCAATAACCAAGACAGCAAAGCACTAAAAGAAGCACAAACAGAATTGGGATGTTCCTTAAAAAGATGACAGCAATGGCCATAAATCTGACAAACAAACATGATGGCTGTTGTTTGGCTGCTGTGGAGGAATATGCTAGACCTCTGCAGGCTTTTTCCAGACTTGTTTTCTGACATTTCGTAAAGAAAACAAGGCAATGAGGCTATAGGAAGACTTCCAGGCTAATTTCTGAAGAGTTTGTCTTCAGGCCGAGGATTTTTATTAAAATTTCTCATTGGAAGTGGAACCTGCCAACACATTTGGCAGCTCACACCCAACTGTGTGACATTGTGAACACCAAAGAACTCAGTAACAGCTGAAATTCAGTTCTAGACAGGAAAATTCACATTGGTAAAGGAGAAATCAAGAATCTACATAAACATGCATAAACTACATATTCAAGAACTACTATGAGCTGAGTACAAATGGAGAAAGAAGAATTCAAAAACTTTGCTAGTTATCCTTTAACTTGTGCTATCATGCTACAAAATGTGGCAAGACTTTAAAAAACATAATTAGCTACCTGTGATTCCAGTGAAGGCAGGAGAGAATCACTACTACAGCTCAAGGCATTGAGGAAACCCCATCTTGGAGACCACATTGTTATTAAAAATGTCAATTAGCATTTTAGTATTACCTGTGCTTGAAACCAATCTAAACTGGAAAACATCAAAGTGCTGCCCAACAGCAAGAGTCAAAAATTGGTCCACATATGGGTGGTTGCTTTCTTTAGGCTAATCAAACAAAGGCCAAAGAGGACAAAACTAATCTCTTCAAGTACACAAATATATATAGCAAGGAAAACCCAACCACTTCAGCCAAAGGATATTCCAGTTTAAGCTGACAGAGAAACAAAAGGGAGATCAGTGAACGTAGAATGGACGACAGAAGAGGTTTCTGAGCATCAGAAGAACAAGCTGAGAGGAACATCAGGCCCTCCTCAGTCTGTAATGGAGTGCAAGAGATGCTGGGGGGCTGAGGTTGAGCCCTCAGCAGTGAAACCTTCACTTCTCCCCATAGAATCACCTCTTTGTCCCTTGAGGCAGGCAGGAGGAGGTGTTTCAGGCTAACTGCACTGCAGCACAACAGAATGACTGATCCCACTCTCAACAAAGCCTTCCACAGTTGGATTTCTAAGCACAGCAATTTCCACAAGCATCCCAAAGACATTACACAACACCAGATTGCAGCACAGTCATGTTGTTATCAAAGCAAGAGCCAGCTGTCATTTGATTATCAAAGGGAACACAGGAAATTATCCTGTATTACAGGAAGCTCTACTCATCAATTAAGCATTTATTCAAAACTACTGAAGTCAAAACTCAGAAAGAATTAATAGTCATTTTAACAGCTATTAAAGAATGGCTGCAAGCCCGTAAGACCAAAAATAGTATTGCTCTCAGCTTCCATTTCTTCTTAGATGAGGAAATTAATTTCTTCATCTCCCATTTGTTTGCAAGAAAGCAGAATAACTATTTTTGGTTGAAAATCACATGAGCTATCTTTCAACAGCATGAAATCAAGTTCCAAGTCCATCAGAACTTCAGTAGAAAAGCTTGAATAAAACAGACTCTTACCATCACTGTGGCTGTGCTGGGAGGAACACCTGGATCAGGAACTGTTCTCTGAACCCGACTGTCACCCAGCATGGTTGCAATGGTTTCACTGAGAGCTTCCTTTACAAAATCATTTATCATTTCTGAGTCCACAGGGACACCAGCATTGACAAAGAGCTGAAATCCTCCACCACCTGCAACTTCAACTGAAAATGAAGGAATGTGAAGCACACAGCCAGGTCTTACTTCCTAAAATCCATGTACTGTACTGCAGCCACTCACTCTCTATGAAAACATTCCTTTGCAAAAAGTGGTTTTTTTTAACCTTCCAGATAAACAACAGTAGAGAAATCAGAAGAATAAAAGAAGGCAACAGCAAAGGGCAGTGACATCACAGGAGAAATGCTTTTCTCTCCATTCTCACACATTCATAAGAAAAGTAATTTTTGACGTATCTATTAAAAAAAAAAGGCAAACAAACACTACAGGCTCAGCAAAATGCCAAATGTGATTTAGGTGGCCAATAACAGGAGGTGATTTGTACATAGCTGTTATTCTAAGTATTCTTTTTATTTTAGATAATTTCTTTCAATGGCCTTGTAATACTTGCTCTGTCTCCACATAAATTCAGGTGTGCACTGCTGCTTTTCACAGTTTCAATGGTTCAGGATTATCTACCTTTAGGCTGAGGCAACAGCCACCTACTCAGCTTGTTAAAATTAACCAAAAATTGAGATAATCCATTTGAGAACAATAATTCCTACTTACCAATGCCAGGGGTTTCAACCTCACTGTCTTCACTCTCTGGGCTGGTAATGGTGGGCACCGTTTCTTTCTGAGCTGGGCACATCTCACTGATAATTTTTGCCATTATTTCTTCTTCCACCCTGGCAGAATAAAACCCATTTAAGTATCAGCAAACACCAAGACACCTAAAAGCACACAAAAGAGCATTCTTGACATAAAATGCCAGACAGCTCAAAGGACAATGGATAAGGGAATGGAGGCAAGAAAAAAGGGAAGGATAATTCAGGAATCATTCCTTATTCCCCATCTATTCTTTGTCACTTTGTTAAATTGCAACTCACCAATTTATCAGCTTGTTTTCTATAGTTTCTCTCCTTTCATTCAGTTCATCCAAAATATCAGCAGGCTGCTGAGGAGCAGGAGCCACTGGAGGAAACAAAGGACCATTGTATTGTGGCGAGGCATCTTTAAACTGGCCATCAAGCTCCAGAAGAGGCTCACAGAATTCTGGAATTTCATCCTTCTCCTCTTCCTGATCCTAATAAATAAGCAGTAAATTAAGTTATGGTACATTTCTGGAAGGCAATGTCATTGAGGTAGCTGTCAGGTTTTTTCTTTAAGAAACATTTGTGGATGTTATGACAGCACACAAACCACATTCTCCCTCCTCAGTGTGTTGTAGTTAATTGATACAACTCTAAGCTTAGCAAATCATAAATCTGTAGAGGTATAAAGCCATAGGAACTGCTCAGTAAAACATGATTTGGCTCATATTTCCTGCCTGTGCTGCACAGGGCAGGGAGCCAGTGGCAATGCTAATACTTGAAAAATTTACTTGTGACCTTCATCAGGTTTCTTTAATGTCACACCAGAAATGTTCCTCCTCTGAACAAAAAACTTTGGGAAACATTTTACAGTTACTTCTTGGGTTAGGGGGTTTTTGTTTGTTTTAGTTGGGTTTTTATGTTTTGGTTGTTTTTTCTCAAAATAAATCAAATTTGTTCTTTAAAGTCTCCAGTCTGAAAAGACAAATTCAAAGTTAATGAGCATGTAATCAATCAAAACTCTAATAAACCTGCCAGCACTAAAAACTAGACATTAATAGTTTACACATATGTCACACGTGTGTCTACACCTCCACTAACTTCAGCTGCTGAAAGTTAGAAGGTATTTCTGGGCACTAATTCAGACAACCCTCACAGACATCTTGATTTTAATGTTAAGGTGCTATTTCTAAAAAGTCAGAGAAGTGACTTGGTATGTTAAAATATTTGGGTTTTCCCAAAGATGCCTCCCTCCTTTTCCCCTGGAGCACAAACACAGAACCAAATCCCAAAAAGCAGCCACTAAGGCATCATATTGCAATGTCTCCTGATGAATGAGAACCTGCAACCTCCACTTTTAATATTAAAAACAAATGTCTCTAATAGTAATAGGACTCTCTAAGAAGAAAATTTGGCATGCCAGAAAGAGATGAGGAGCCCTGAATTACCAGTGAGAAATATGTGATGGTGCATAAAAGCTCACTGTAAATCCATATTTACTAAGATTAATCTCCAACACAGTGAAAGGATAAAAAAAGTCTCCTTTTCCCTTATATAAATTAAACTTACTTTCAACCCATAAAATAAGAAGGCCCCATGCTATATATTATCTATGAAAATAAAAAGAAAAAATCACTGAAAAGAGAAAGAACAGAGAAAGGGAGAAAAAAAAGTAACATTTCCCTGTCTCCTCCCCTACCCCAACATTAACACTTCTCCAACTTTAACACATTTTAAAACTGCAAAGTCAGAGAGGTCCCTGATGGGCATTACACAAAGAACTGCTGGATTTTTCTGGATCTTTAAATAGTGGTAATCTCCAAAGAAGGGAGAAAAGCAGACTATGTGTATTTGGGTGACAAACAAAGATTTTTAAACCATTCTATGCATAGAAATGAGCAGAGAAGTTGAAATCAGAAGGCCCTGGGTGCCTTGCAAGCTGCTCAGCAGTTCCTGCTGTTGGGATATGTGAATTGAGAACAATAATTCATTCTGACAGCAAATGTAAAGATGTCTTTGTCCAGCATTTCATTATGCATTTTCCTCTGCCTGCATTACTCCATAAATTTTCTTTGATGTTGCCTATTTTAATACCTCTGAAAGTATGCAAAATACAAACATCTGGATTAAATAAAGCAAGTACATACTATACATCTTACATCTATTTAGTAACTCTGACAAACTTTTGCAGCTCTACTGCATTTCTGAACTATTTTATATTTTATAGCACACAAATCCACAATAATGCACAAAATAATATTCATTTGGGGGTGATATATTATCTCTGCTGAAATAAAAAAATAATGTAATAGTCAGTATTTAATTATAAAGATTGAACTTGAACATATATGAACTTGTAGACCAATCTTGAATATTCTGCACTCAATTCTGCATTTTGCTTCCCTGGAGACTGTTGAAAATACCTATCACAATCCCCAATCAAAATATGGCATAAATTAGAAAGTCTTTCAGATATGATTGGAATATTAATCACTGTATTTTATTATAAAGTATCAAGCCAAAATTATATTTCCCAAATTACATTCAGAGAACTAAAAAAAAAAAGTTTGAAATTATTAGATGTTATAGATTAGTTTTGTTCCGTTACCAAACATGTACATGCAGAGTCTTTTATTAAAGACTCCTGAAACTTAAGCCATGGATTTCTTCTTGATGGATTTCTAAAGCAATTCTCAGGAGCAAGGTCAGGCTGCATTGCAGGTGTCACCTCTGAGCTTTTGTCTGAAGCATGAAGTGTAAAAATATCAATGTCCTGCCCAAGAGCATCAATGGGAAATGAGAGTTAAGGAAAATACCTTTACATTTATAATACCTGAGCTCTGCAGGTTCCATATTTTGTTGTGACATTCAAATTGGAAGTAAAAATTCTGAGAAAAAAGCCCCTACCTTGCAATTAGGGCATATTCAGAGAGAGCAAAAAGTGCATTTAATCTGAAATCCCAGGAAGTTTGCTAAAAGAACTGCAGGATGTGGCTGCTTGTAAGAATTTGAGAGCAGACTCAGTAAATCTGAGAGTCAGTTGTGGGCACATGTGAGCTGAGCAAGTTTGTCACTCTGAAATAATCCCAGAATCACAGAATGGTGTGGCTTGTAAAGGACCTCAAAGACCATTTTGCTCCAAACCCTGCCATGGGCAGGGACACTTCCAGCAGAGCAGGCTGCCCCAAACCCTGTCCAACCTTGCCTGGAACACTTCCAGGGAGAACAAACACAGAAAAAGGTAACAAAAACAAATCAAAAAGGAAGGTATTTCACACAAATACTTATCCTACTCAGTTCTAACAGAATTGAGCTTTCATAATAAAAAGGGAGTGGGGGGAAGACAACAAAAGCTATTTTTTTGTATAGCATTTTATGCACATTTTCATGAATCTGAAGACTCTTTTGTAACAATAACTTTGCTTTCTTTTGATGTCTTAAATACCCCTGCCACTCCTGAGACTGATTTTATGCTTCCCCATTGTGTTTGCCTTGCACATTTTTAAGAACATTGTGTTCATAGGCCAAACATATGTTTCACTTGGAACATTTTTGGTATTGTGGTTAAAATATATCCCACTGCCAAAGCTAAAAGATAAAAGCAATCCAGGAAAAAAAATAAAGAAAAAAGAAAAGATGAGTAACTATTATTCACATAATAAAAATTTAACATTGCAGCATTTTTTAATAGTTCCTAAAATAATTTCTTTAAAGCTTTTTTCTTATGCTAACAGAAGAACAATGTCCACAGAGATTTAACTCCTCCCCTCCAATAACATAATTTTGTAATTTTGAAACTATAAATGAATAAAGCATTTGCACACTTTTGATAGACAAACTGTCAAATTAGGGCTGTTTTAATGAACTGATAATGATTAACTCATTTTAAAAATAAATCTACATGTAAGCACTAGGGTTAATATTTAATGTATACTCCAATCCTGGGATCAGGAACACAGAGAAGAAGTAAAAAGAGTAAGTTTTTGACTAAATTTTGATTACACACAGTAAGTTTTGTTCAGTAAAGTGAAATACAGGCTGGTTCACCAATCTTGAGTGTTTTTCAGGACCCCCCAGACAAGAGGTCAGCTTACCAAAGAAAGGATTTGCCATCTAAAAATTTAAACTGTGAAAGAGGATGTCAAATAAACCTGTGTTACCAGAAACAACAATAGCCAAGAATTTCTTTTTAAGATCTAATTCTAACCCTGCCCTGTCAGTTTGAAGCCATTCCCTCTTGCTCTGTCACTCCAGGCCCTTGCCCAAAGTCCCTCCCCAGCTCTCCTGGAGCTCCTTTAGGCACTGGAAGGTGCTCCAAGGTCTCCCCAGAACCCTCTCTTCTCCAGGATGAAGAACCCCAGCTCTCTCAGCCTGTCACTATATTCATTACATGCAGAGTTTTACATTGTAAAGTCTAAGTGCTATAATCACTGCTGATTTTAGAGAACTACTTGTAATTCTAGTGGATTCCAACATATCCAATTAAAAGCTAATTTTAGCTTTTTACTCTAAGTTTTCAAAAGCTTCTCTAC
Organism: Dicaeum eximium; assembly: GCA_013396995.1. Lineage (NCBI taxonomy): Eukaryota > Metazoa > Chordata > Aves > Passeriformes > Dicaeidae > Dicaeum > Dicaeum eximium. Next base: position 129,929 of record VWZP01010284.1, on the reverse strand, counting down.
TCACCAACACACAGTAATTTCTAATATCCTCTGTAACACTGTAAACAGTTCAGTATTGCTCACAAAGTGTACTTCTAAAGCTGCTAGGAAATCAAAATACTTTCTTTACATTGTGTCTCCAGTTTTGACAGAATAATATTAAAAAAAAACATTACAAGGAAAAGGCACCTTTGCAATGGGATTACCTGTGTGACATCAGTAACATCAATGAAGTTAGTTCCTGGAAACTTTGTGTCTTCCTCTTCATTGTGTACTTCTTCTGGACTCTTACAAAGACAGATTGTAGTTGTTAGGTATTTCATCTTGGGGGGTGGAAATGAATTAGCAGAAAGCCTTCATGACAAGAATCAATGAAATCACACCTTCCACTATCCCAGATTGCTCCAAGCCCCATCCAACCTGGCCTGGAGCACTTCCAGGGATGGGGCAGCCACAGCTTCTCTGGGCACCCTGTGCCAGGGCCCCAGCACCCTCACAGTCAAAGATTTCTTTCTAATATCCAATCTAAACCTACTCTCTGTCAGTTTGAAACCATTCCCCCTTGTCCTTACTCCTCTAAATAGTCTCTATGTTTCTTGTAGGGTCCCTTCAGGTACTGGAAGGTTGCAATGAGGTCACCTCAGAGCCTTCTCTTGTCCAGGCTGAACAATCCCAATTCTCTCAGCCTTTCCTCATAGGAGAGGTGCTCCATCTCTCTAATCAACTTGCTGGGATGGAGTAATAGAATTTTAAATACAAATCACTATTTTAGTCCACAGTCTCTGTCTGATTCAGTGAATACCTGGATCACAGGACTCTGGAGGACCTAACTCCTGAGGTCAGGAAAACAGAATGTACAATAACCACACAAAAATAATCACTGCCTCACCAAGCCTTCACACACTCTGTCCTCATCCCTCAGCACTCAGCAGTTACCCTCAGAGCTGCACAAAAACCTTCCTTGCTGCTCAGATCAAGATTAAAAACACTTCTGAAAAGTTGTAGGGAAAGAGAATAGAGTGGCCACCCTAACACCACAGGCTCCTGGGGCTCAGTGCCCACACCACTGATCACTCCAGAAGAGCCAAGCAGCAGAGGGAGGCATGAGGAACATCCTCAGAACACTGAAGCCAGTGAAAACAAGACAGGCTTGGGCCAAGAGGGATTGTAATTCTTTACAGGACACATGAACACTGTTTTTCTTAGAGTTTTACCATGGTGATCATTGAATCTTAGCAGAAGAGTGTCTTTCTACAACTTTTCATTTTTTTAAACAAATATCTTGTACTATAAATTCTTTAGAATAATTACTCCATTTTTCCTAGAACTGTCTCATTTCTCTAACTAAAGAAAGACAGTGAGAACTTTGCAGCAATTTAACATGTTTTCCTTTTGAACAAGTTTGAATTCCCAGACAATCAGTACCTGTATTACAGCATTGACAGGAGGGGACAGAGCTCTGTCCTCAGAGTCTGGAGGAACAGGAGTGATAGTCCCACTGGCACTTGAAACACTGTCAATATCAACATTTGGTAACACCTAGGACAGAAAAAAGAAGCATCAATATAAAAATCTATATATTAGCTTGGCGATTATCATTGAACTTTTTACATTTTTTTCTTCCACCTGCTTCTGAGCCACTAAAATTTAGTGCTCTCCTTTTCCCATGCTTGTATCTGATATCAACTTGGTTCTGAAAATCAAATTACTGTAATGTCAAAAACTAACACCAGAAATAGCCACTTCTTCTCTGGCAGTGCCTGATTTCTCCTGTTCTCTAATTCCCTGACACTTTGTCTTGCATGGAACAGAAGGTGAGTGTATCTGTAATAATTATCTATACTAGTTAGAGCAGAGGTGTGTTGGACCTGCAAAAAGTTTAGAAGATTGTAATACAGTTTGTAATTAAGGCATGTCCATTACAGCATTAAAATGTGTTGTGTTTCTGTTAAGAACAAAGATTTCAATGCTTCATTCCTTTGGGAAAAGAAAAATCACCTTAAATATTTAAGAACTGGGTGAAATAACAGCAAAATGCAGGTGTGTGGAATGAAGTGACACAGCAAGGGAACAAAGCACAGAACACCCTACCTGTGTTTAACTCTGAGTTCCTTGAATCATTTGTGTCTGAAAGATGTGTGGGGGAGAGTGAGCAGTCTCAACAGTTGGAATCCAAAACAATGAACACATAAGAAACATTCACTTCCTTGACAACAGACTCGTGTCAAAAATTAAAGCCACAAATCCCAACCCACAAGGTAAGGACTGAAAGGGTTGATTAAGCAGGAGTGAAACCCTTGGGTTGACAATCATGCTTGAAACAGAAATCTTAAAGGCCAAAGCAATCATCCAAGAAAACTGACATTTATATTTATACTTCTTTTATTCCAAGTTTGTTCTGGCTCAAAAATCTCATTATCAAAAAAGAGAATGTGACATAGATTTTACAAATGCCCTGCATAGGTGACTTAGGGAAAAATAGTTTTCTGTTTTGGTCAAATAATAAAGATAATTGTTAAAATATGAATAAATATATTACTATAGCATGAGAACTGCTTGGTCCCTCCATTCCATATTTTTCTAATTCTTACTGAAAACCATCTGCTGATGTCAAAGTGTGTTACTGATGGATCAGGCTGCCTGTAGTTAGCACTCATTAAAATAAACAAACAAATCATCATCACTCTTGACATGTACCTGCACAGAGAGCTGAGGTGGGTCCTTTTTCTCTGATCTCATCTCTATTACAGCTATATTTGGCTTTTTTACCTCGACTGGAGGCTTTGGTGGCTCTTGAGGAAGGGAGGTTGTAACTGTGACAGGGTGTGGTTTATCTATGATAACTCCAGAAGGCTGCTGTAATGTGCTGCTGCTTTGGGTTTGACCTAAAGACAGTTGAAAAACAATTAAAACTCCATATATCCATCCCCAAAGCCAGTAAATTAATAAATTAATTTAAATTATATTCTGTGTGTTTGGAGATTGTGTGCAATTACAGACCAATTAAAAAGCCCCCTATTAACCTTAGCTAAACTACAGTAATTGACCAGCTAATTTTAAGGTTTCCCAGCTGAAACTGTAAACTCAACACTACCTGGTTTTAAAATGATTCACTTTTCTTGACTCTGGTGACATCTACTGCTGAAAACAAGAATTGTGTTTGCCATTCAAAAACTACAGACCATCACACCCAAAGTACTATTACACTTAGTATAACAACCCACAAATTTTTGTCTGAGATAGTCTTTTAAAAAAATAATTGCCTTATTTCAACGCCTATATAATACTACCCCTCCTTAAAACAAGCCCTATATAAAGGTTCTATTGAAAGTCTAAAAATGCAGAAGTCATGACAAGAGATTTAGTGTGCTTGGCACAGTCCTACTGAAATTGTTAGGCTGAAGTCATTGCAAAAGTTGAATCCAAGGGTGAGTGATTCAGTTCCTGCTTACATGGATACCAAACTGAAAGCAAGAACATAAAACCTAAAACCAAAATGAACCAAAGAAGCCACAGCTAAACAAGTAATTGCTCTGTCAGGGTGTCATCCAGCATGAAGGATGAGGAAAATCAGAACATTTTCGATCATCCAATTCATTCAAACATTTTCATTTTCTGAGCTCTCAGATTTCCTATGAGAAGGGCAGGTGCAAATCTCATGGAATGGTTTGGGTTGGAAGGCACCTTAGAGATCATCTAATTCCAACTCCCAAACCACTGACTTAAGAAGATAAAAGTTGCATTTCTATGAAATAGCAGCAATTAACCTGCACACAATCTGCTCTAGGTTATTTGCTCCTACCTAGTGGAATAGCCATGGGAATGAGGTGACCTTCCAGAGGACCAGAGGCAGCAGGGACATCTTGGCTGGGGCTGAAGATGAACTGGTTCTGCTGGGCAAGGCCATACACAGGTGGCTTCTTCTTGGGGCTGGTGATGATCTTCTGTGTGTGAGAGCAGGTCTGGGTCCTTGCTGACTTCACCTTTGTGCCTGAAACAAGAGCAGATAAACTGTAAAGGTCACACTGCTTGCAAAACCCAGTGACAACACTCTGCTGAGCCAAGCCTTCCTACTGAATCCACTGCAAATTTTTGCTGTGGGATGGAGGGAATGAGGGAGGGAGTCCCAAAGGGCAGAACCTGCAAGTGCTATAGGTAGATGACAGACAGATGTCTCAGTGTTGGCAGCAATGAAGGAGTTAAAATTGCAAAATTTTAATTTGATAAGGGCACAGAAACATGAAAAGGACCAAAGGACAGCAGTAAGTTGGAACAAAATGTGTGATTTAGCAGCTAAAAAGAAATTCATAATTTCAGTTTGAAATTTGGAACCAAATATGTGATTTAGCAGCTAAGAAGAAATCCAGAATTTAGGTTTGAAATGCAGCCACAAAACTGACAGGTACTCAGAGGAACAGGTATAATCTGTAAATTCCTGCTTTAACAACTCAGTGCTACTGCAAAATCAAGTCATAACTAATACCCAAAAGTTTTAACTTCCATCCTCAAGGAAACACTGATTTTTTTGGCCCAGTTTTTCAACTGTATCATAAATAGCCAGCCAGAAAATAATTTAAATGTAAAAATGTCTTAAGCAAAGAGCAGAGTAGAGCATTTATTGCAATGTGCATTTCTCACCATACAGTCATGCAAGGTCTTACTCAAGACTTACTTACAGCAAACAGTTAATATTATTAGGGAAATTATTAACTTTAATATAAACAGATAAAACTGCATGAAAATTCCCCCCAAAAAGGTGTCAACAACTGTCAATCAGGCAGAAGTGCTTCTACTGTTATTCTCTAGGTGTTAGGATAATGAAACTGGAAAGAAACATGCAGATAACCAACTCCATACCTTTATTACAGCCAAAAAAATGTCATTTTACTCCTCTGTTGTTTCTAATAATCACCTCCCTGTACCTGCAGCCAGTTAGCACTTTTTAGCTCTGTTCACATTTAACAGCCTCTTAATTAATTGAAGAATGAAAGTCAATGATTATAAAATATAGGGATGAAGATTGATAAGGTGACTTTTGTTAGATGCAGACAAGCAGGTAAGGCAGTTCACTTGTAGAGTGGTGTTTTTGTACAGACAAATTATGGGTTGTAAGCCTGGAAACAAGTCATAACTCCTCAGTGAGAAAATACAGGTCAGAGAGAAGCATCTATAGAAAAGGGTTTGTGGTCACGTTGGGTAAGCAATGGAATGAGGAATCACAACACAATGCTCTGGCCAACAGGATAAATGTAACCTCCAGATGTCAGCAGGAAATCTGAGATGGAGCAGGACAAGACTTCCATAGATGATAACACTGCCTTCAGCACTAATTCTGTATCTCTGCAAGTATTAAAATAAATTAGACATTAACAGGCACTCTTCATTTTTTAAGGAAAAATCACCTGGAAAGTGAAGTAGCTGTAAACTGAAGCCAAAACCTCACCACGAATCAGATAATAAATCTAAAGTGTCCTATTTGCTTTTGAAGCACAAGGTATTTTGCCATGGGAAGAAGCAGAATTTCTTCTGCCTTTAAAAGATGAGCTTGTGCCTTTCTGCAAAGCACAGGTTAGCCAAAAGAACTGTTCTACAGTCAGACAAATTATTGGACTCTGTAACATAAATAGATACAGTTCAGAGGCTTGTGATTTAGAAGAGGTCATACCACATGATCTAACAGTCCCCCTTGGCCTTGAACTTTTGAGTAAAAGCAGAAATTGGCAGCGTATCTGTAATGCTGCCAACTTGTAAAAACAAGGTTTTCACAGCGAGAATGATTAAGTACTGTATACACACAGCACCTCATTTTAATTACTTTCAACTTTTCATTTTTCCCTGCAAAGTTTATTTGCACTGGGCAGAAACTAGACATTTAATTAAACTTAGCTTTAAAAAAGCAGTGTTTTACATGTATTTATCAGTTCACATTATGCAAGAAAATAATTCCAGCTTTTTTTTTTAGAAATGATCTCTTACTCATAAAAGTGTTAGTTGAATTTTTTCCCTAACTTCCCATAAGAAACCAAGCATTAGTCACCATAGTTTATTTGCAAAGAAAATGGTTGAGAGTTATAAAATGACTGAAAAGAGACTCTCCAGATGGCCATTTCAGTCTTAAATAAACATCCTTATTCTAACACTAATTTAAAACAAGCTCAGTGGACTGCTCTAACAAAATAGAGTCATTTAACAAGTCTGGATTTTTCAGCCAATCAAACCCAAGGCCAAAGACTTCCAATAATTTGAAGCCTTTATCACCTGGTACATCAAGGCCAGGAAGGGAATCTGTGGGTGCAGATCTGTGAAGGGAAGAACTCACCATGCCTAAGGTGAAAGAGATTTTTTATTTCCTTCTTTGTTGTTTTTAAGAACCCGGTGCTTTGAAGTGCTCATTCAACTTTGGTGCATTTTATTTACACTCCTCCAATAGAGGAGCACAGATCTGTTCCTAATTTTATTATTTGTACTTTGCTTTGCCATAACAGCTTCTCCCATAGCAGCCCCCAAAATGATTGAACTGTTTTTGTCTTTGTGAGACCCACGTGAAACACTGCGGATTATTTTTCCAATTTTTTGGCAAGGTATAGGAAAGGACAAAAATGAAGCAGTTTGACCAATAATCTTACCAAGAGACAGATAAATAATGCCAGCATCAAACAAACCTCAGTCTCAGTTAAAATCAGAAAACCTGGGAATAGGACACACTCACTGGAGTGCTGTTCCTTTACACAACGTGCAAAAAAATTCCATTCTGCCCTCAGATAAGAACACAAGGAGGTGTCTTATTTTATTTACTGTCAGGATGGAGACAAAACCATAACTTCCCATTACTCCAGCTTGATATTAAATAGAGAAACAAATTTTATGGTGGCTTTACTGTTGCAAACACACGTTTTGCTCTGCAGCATGACTTCATGGCTTGGAAGGGAACCACTGTGGGAAAAGGCTTCACTCTGTTTTCCAGCAAAGAGCTCTGAAGCTGTTTGTCACAGGCAGGAGTTCTGCAAGATTGAAGGCAGCATTGATCCAGTGCAGTTTTCCCTTTCATTTCTATTTGCCTCCAACAGAAAAAAAAGCAGAAGCACAGGAGCAGCTCGTTCCAACTGCACAGAACCTGCACTTTTCCATTTCACTGACACCGCTGAATTTCAACTGGTGGTTTCAAATGATCAAATGACCTGTTTGTTATAATTAGACTGGGGAGGGGGGCACTCTTTCTGCCACTTTACAAGATATTGTTTCTGGAGAGATGAAATTGGCCTCCCTGGAAAGGTTATGACCTTCTGTAAAGGACAAGAGCCCAATAAACATAGAAGAAAAATCATTTAGGACTCAGCAAAAGCAGAACTGCTGATTAAATATTTTTAAAGTGCCTGTTCTCAATCCAAATCTTAGTGGTCACTGTATCACTGTTATTACTACCCTAAGTGCTTACTAGCACACATTTAATCCAAAAAGATCTATACAGAAAAAATTAAATTATAGGTGTACAGCACAGCCAATAGTCAAAACCAGTCATATATCATGTTTCAAGTGAGTATACCAGAGATTTTTACCAAAGAAAAGACATTTAAGAGAGGGCAAACAAAATACCTAAGTCACAAGGCTGGCAGTTTTCATGTAACAAGGTCTCACCTTTTAAAAAATTATGAGTTTTGAAAAGTTTTCTAGGTTTTTGCCAGGACTATAACCCACAGAACTGTGAATACTTTCTACCAATAACACTTTCTCTTCACAGATCACAACTGGGCTCCAGAGCACAGGTAAGGAAAGTGCCACAAAGACCATGTCAGACCAAACAAGAGTTTCCTGTACTGTTTTGAGGACTTGCCACTGTGGATGAACATCATAACCACAGAATCACAAAAGGGTTTGGGTTGGAAGGAACCTTCAGCATCAACCAGTTCCACCCCCCTGCCATGGGCAAGGACACCTTCCACTAGACAGGTTACTCAATAATATTAAAATAACAGTAATAATAATAATAATGTAAAAAAATCCCCAGCCTCAAACCCCAGCAGTGCCTGTTTTCAAAGACATAGATATGTTTTACACCATCCATTGCCATGGCCTAAAAACATGATTTCATCAAGTGACTGCCTGCCTTCTGATGTTAATCTCTCCTATTTCACATGGAATATAATGTTTTGACAGCTGCAATAAAAACCCAGGCTGCATTTTTAAACATGGCATTTAAGACTACATCAAGTATATTTTCCCTGCATGGGTAACAACAGCCTAAGTGCAAGAAGCTTGAAGGGAGCCAGTTAATATTTTTCCATGGATGGACATCCTATTAATGCCCACCACCACTTTAACCACCTCTTCCTCTTAAGCCTCTCTCCCATCTCCACACTTTCCCTTCAGCATTATTTTTTCTCATGTCATTTGCTCACTTTCTCTCCAGTAAAATGATCCACAGTTTGTTTTTTTTAATACCAGTTAAAGATTATTCTTAGTTTTTGTATTAAGAATCAGGTAAGTTTTAAAAATGTAACTAGGAAACAAAACAGATCCAATTAAAACATTACTGTTTACTAACCCTAGATGAAGTTTATCTACATGACCTATGTCAGATATCATATAGTGTCCCTTTGTAATTATTTTTACACATTTTTATTAGGTTAGAAAATTAGGACCCTCTTATCCTAATACTTTGCCAACAAAACTAATGAATAGAATACATTATTAATCAATTAATAATCTTTAGTAATTAAATAACAATCTATCACAGAAAGGATTTCTACTCTGCTTATAACTCTAAATGGATGAAGAAAAAAAGTTACTTGCACTTAGTGAACTTAACCAGTGATTCTGATTACATCTTTCAATATATTCAAGATAACAGATGTTATCTTCATGTCCATGTATTTAATTTTTCATATTTCAACTGATGCATTTGAAAAAGATATTAAATATTGGACTTCCTTCAGTTTTCAAGTCTCAGTACATTTCTGAACTCTGAATAAATTAAATATTTATATGAAAAATCAGTGGATAAACCTGACACAAAAAATACATCTCCCAGTGACCTTTATCAAAAACTAAGTTCATTTTTCAACACACTCACTTGTGATTAATTTTAGCAATTCAGCTCATTAAACCTTGGACAACAACAAATACCTACTGATACATTTATCATTTTTAGAAATAAGTATTTATTTTAAAATCTAAAATAAGTGAGAGACACATTAAGCAAAGTCGAAAAACTTCTGATATATTTTTGTTTTGAAAAGAGGATCTTAAATAGAAATAAACTATTTCAAATGGACAGGACCTACAACAACCATCTAGTCCAACCGCCTGACCACTTCAGGGCTGGACAAAAGTTAAATTTAAGGGCATTTTCCAAATGCCTCTTAAGCCCTGACAAACCTGAGGCAGTGATCACCTCTCTGAAAAGCCACTGCAGTTGCTTAAGCTTTACACTGAAGAGCAGATGAACTACAATTAACAGATTCATTTTCACAAGGAATTCCTGGTAGGAAAACTGGGAGGGAACACCTTGTTCCCATCAAAGAATCACTTACCTCTAACAGCCTCTATCACCTTGGGTCTGGGAAGTTTAGATTTGGGAGAGGGGGAGTTGAATCTCAGGTAGGGCCCTTTTTTAAGCGTGCTCCGGTGGCCCTGGTAAATGGGTTTCCCATAAACTTGAGCCAGATAATCTTCATTTCGGACCAGTGCAGTTCCACCTGCAGCTCCCTGATGGACACCAAAAAGGAAAAAATAGTAGTTTTACAATTCTTCATTTATGTAAATTGGAGCAGGACAGAGCTATCACTTTCATTTCAACTTAGTACACCTGCACAAACAATTTTTCACATCAATACTGAACTTTTTTTCCAGAAAAGAAACCAACTGCTTGGCAACTCACATCTGCCTTTTTTTCTTTGCTCTGCACACTTTCAGAAAAGTTAGTTTTAAAACTCTGTTTTTTTGTGTTATCCTCCACCTCCTTCTGCAATGGCTTAGGTGCAGATAAAACCTTTTTTGTCAAGCTTCCTTGGATGTTTTGAGTTCTCTCTTTAATTTCACTCTTGTTCTTCACAGCCCTGAGGTCTTGAGGTTTCTTGTTCCATGAGGCTTTTTGATCATATTTCCCTTCTTCTGAATCAGTTTTTGCCATTTCAGCCTAAATAGAAAACATAAATGTAATAAATGGAGATTTTTGTCTTCAAGGCTATCAGCAGAGTGTGTGGATAACTTTGAAGCTCTGAGAAAGGGCCTGTTTTTCATGTTAGCCAGCAAGTGAGACCAGGGATTTTCATTACACAACTACAGTTTTAAAACAGAGTCAAATAGTAAAATATTTTACTCTAGCTTACTGCATGCTAGCAATAATAGACAGCTTTCTCATGTTTTCAAGAGGTGAGTAAATCACTTTACAGTGGACATGAAAGAACAAGGCAAGGTAGAAAAACCTAACAGAAAAAGCTGATCTCATTTTTCCAGCCCTACATGGATTTCCTCACTGATTGTCTTGATCCACTCATCCACAGTCCTTCGGATACGAATCTCCTCCAAGACATCTCTGAAACAGAAGAAAGAACCATTTTAGGTCACTGCTCCTCAAATTGCACAGATTTGTTCCTGGGAAAGTAGTGACCTTTAAATGCTCTAAAACCAGAAGCCCAGAAAACAGACAGTGAGATTCTGCATCTCTACACTCCCCAAAAGACACCAAGCAAATCCCATTGGGAGTCCCAATCCTGAATCTGTTCCTGCATGGTGCCACCTGCAAACCCCACTCCCTGCTGGTAAATACTGACATTATTACAAATATTTTAGGAATAAGAGGCAGCCATGTGTCACTTCCTACTTTGATCACAACTGAAAAACCAAGAAAACAAAAATATTCCAACTTAACAAAAAAGCAGATGACAAATTACTACATCCTCTAAAAGATAATGAGGACAGGTAACATGCCTCAAAAATACCCTTATACATACAGAATAGCTACCTTCCTCAGGAAAATGCAATTTAGACTGTATTTTAATAGAAAATTTCCATGATGATTCAAGCAGGAGTATTTAACACAACTAGCAAAGCAAAAGTTCAAAAGCCAAAGATCTATTGTGAGGTGATTAAATTCTGTAAATTTACAGGCTTATGAAGCCTCTTCTGCTCTGAATAATTAAATTAATCTTCTATTTTCTTATTAATGCAGGTTGGCATGGAAACAGTTAAATGCCCTGGCTGCAGAGCAGTTTGTCCAGCTGACAAAGCCTCAGAAATCAGGTTTAGGCACCTGACAAAAATCAGTTCACACCACGAGGGTCGAAAAACATCTGAATTTCAGGAATCAGACAATGATTGCTAGAAAGAGTCAATAAATCCTTTTTGCAGAGAAGAACACAAGTTCTTCAATGCCCAGATGTGGAAACATCAATGTCACAAAGCACTGAATTGTAGAGTCTGACCTGTTTGTAGTCAAGGAGTTACTGAAAGAATAAATGGCGCCTCCATCTTTTGCACGAGTAACAGCTTCCAGATTCTCCTCAAGGACTTTTTTATTGTTTTGCACTCCTCTCAAAACCCTTTCAGCATCTGTCACTATAGACCTTGGCACTTGGACATTTTGAAGGATGGATGATGGTTTGTTGGGCAGATGGTGTTCGGGAAGCTCAGGTGCAAGAGGAGGATTTTTCAACTAAAATTGAAACAGAACCTCTGGTTTTTAATCAGAGACTGTAATTTCCTATTAATCTGTTATCACATCAATGCCATCATATGAAATACTGCCCATGTGCACTATCAGCAACTCCAATTACTCAAGGACGTTCATTATGTTGCAAATATATTTAGAGAAGTGAAAGACATCCAAAAGATCTCAAATGGAAAATGAAGTATGAGAGGCAATGCTAATGAGGCTAATAAGCATGTGAAAAGATGGCAATTAGATACATGAAGTATCACAAGCAAATCTCTCCATGTAACAGTAATTAAATATAATTAAGAGCCTAATAAAAGCCCAAGCCCTCTAAATATATGCACTTGTTTGGCATCAATCTACCCCAAGAAACACCAAGCAATACTTGTAAGTTTTAACAAGATAAATCCCTCAGCAGCCCCTTGATCCTCTTTCACTTTTACTCATTTTCACTTTTCAGAAGGAACAACAAAACCTCTCACTTTGCAGAACCCTTTCACAGAGATAAAAATCGAGCATAAATTAGCTGCTAAGTTCAAAAGAAAGGGACACAAACACAGGAAACAAGTTCTCACATTCATTCTCACACCCCTGAGGAAAAACCCAGAGGCCCCTGAAAACTTCATTAAAAAGTAAAAAAATTTTAAAAGTGATAAATGTACATTAAAAAAAACAAACTCTCACACCAAAACCAAAATACTCAGACTCGAGTAGACTGTGAAAACATCAACTGAATGAACAGAAAAAAAAAATCTCACAAATCACAACTCAGTTTTGGCTTTAAGGCTACTCTTTTGTCAAAACAGAATTAACCAAAAGTTTGTTTGAACAGATGCACTGCCACAATGCCATAACAAAACAGGAATCAACACTCTGATCCCATGACCTGGTGAGAAAAAGACAATATACCAAATTATTTAGGCTTTCATTTTAAAATGCAACTTTTTGACAAATACTAACTCAATAAGGTAAAATCTGTGAGAAAAGGTAAGAAATACAGACACATGATCAACTGTAAAATGATGTAGACTTGCTAGTGAGACCCAGATCATGAAATGCTAACTGGATCTGTCAAATATGTAAAAAATGCTGGTAGCAGCAGCCCACACAGTGCCAATCTGACACAGCAGCTTCCTGCCTGACATGATCCCCTCAAGGGATTTCCTAGGACTGAACCAGACAGGAGTAATGTGATTTGTACAGGAGCAATCCTTTAACAAACATCCAGGTGTGCAACAGGCAGGCAGAGAGATTTCATGGCAAACACACTCAAAACTGCTTCAGCATTAGAGTATTTTATAGAAAGGCCAAAAACTCACAAAAGAAACACACACAAAAATTTCAAGGTATACCTTAATAAGATCATTCTTGTCAGATTTCCATGAACTTGCTTCCTAAGAAGACAGAAGAAGAGCTGTTGAAACGTGAAGATAAAATCCATAGGAGATATCCATGGCCACAATGAATTCCTTGGGTTAGAGCACCACCTTCTGTCCTCAGCTAATTCAGACCTTTGCTTTATGACAGACCTGGTCTATCATTTACCCAAAAATTTATCATTACCTCACTCTACAAACCTCTCAGTGATGAGAAGTCAGTAGCTCAGTGTTTAACTGACCCAACTCTCCATTTGCTAAGTCATCACATCTCTGTCTTTCTATTGACCCTTTTCATAAGAGAGATTTCAAATCATTTCTGTAACTGCATCTTTATCCCATTCCTTATCCCACCTCGTCTTGTTCTGTTCCCTGTACTAAGGTATGTTACTTGTTTAAGTTTTTAGAAATAGTGATAAGAAAATATTTGCAACCTCAGTGGGGCACAAGGCACCTGTTCCATTCCTAGTAAGAATAGTTAAATGTAAAGTCCACAAAGTGTTACAAAATCTATACAAAATGCATCAGCTATGCTGTAAGATATGACAGATGAAGCTGCATTTTCCTGCATTTTCTACAGATATAGCAACAAAAAACAGACAGGTAATGCAAAGTATTTTTAGGGAAATATGCAAGTTGAAACTTTCAGCCACAGAAATGAACCAGCAGAATCAGTTATTCCATTTCAAGCCAATTCACAGAGGTGAATTTTTCAAGCTTTCCTTCTTTCTCACTGTGTATACTGACAAGGATAGAAAGGACCACAGCAGACAGGTGGAACCAGGAATGGCACCAGCTTAAGAGATAAAAGTCTCAGTTGTCAAAAGCTCCACATTGCCAGCACAGATCTTGCACCCCCAAAAGTACAAAATCATTAGCACAAGAAATAACACAAGGATTCTCTGCCAGGCAATCCCTTGGAAACAGCACTCAATACAAAAAGAAGTGGCAAAATGAGAAAGGAAATGCTTAAATCAGCCCTAAAGCTGACTGGAGATAAATGGAACATTGATCTTTCCCAAATGAGAAAATTACATCAGCTCTGTAGCTCTGCAGAGAACAGGCACTGAAAATAGCCAAAACCTTAAAACAAACAAATAAACAAACTTCTTTTTTTTCTCTTTCTGTCCTTCCCTCTCTCTCACCTATTTTATGTCTGGGACAATGGCAGTCAGAGTCCATTGCACACCCAGAGCATAATTCAGGCTCAAACCTCTTCCCCACACACAGAGACTCCAATATTTCAATTAATTGTAAACAAATGTGGATCTTTTTACAGGTGTAGAAGCAAGAGCAACACTTTTACTGATACCAGCCCTCTATGTTTTTCTCCACAATTTTTATTCCCCTTCTTCAAACTCCTGCTCACTGTGATTTGGTTGAGTTTACCTGCAGAATGTTATGCATTTCTCTTCTCAGCTTGCCAAGATCTTGAAGCAAATCATCTGCCTTTTGCACTGTTTTCTCAATGGAATTGTATCTTTCAAAAGAAGGCATTGAGTCTGCAGGCAAAGCACTGTGTCTGAGGGGAGAAACACTCCAGGTTACACCTCTCATGGCTCCTGAGGTGGCCCAAGAAAGGATTCAACTGTGAAACCAAGCAGGAATTTACAGACAAGTGCCACACCCTTAGATAAACTGTAACTTGCTTTAGCATCTGAAGTTATAGGCAGATCATTGGGTTTTCTCTGTTTACCACTTAACACCTCCAGCCCTATCCTTTTATTTTCAATAGTGAAATTACATCTAATAAAGCTACATTTAAACTCTGGATATCTTTCCATTTGAAGCTAATACTATTTTTGTGCATACTGCTCTAAATTACACAGCACATATGAGCAGTTTCTCACTGTATAACTGAAATTACAACTTTACATTATTGCCTGGGGAAAATATGCTTCAGACTGCATTGCTAAGAACATTTTTTCACCCATTTTAAAGCTCAGAATTGTTAGGTGGATGCTGCTCCTGAAACACACTCCAAGTGCAACCCTGACCTCTGAGAAAGGTGTTGTGAGTTATCCTTAGCAACAAGCCTTCATCTGCCTGCAGTTCAACAGAAACCACAGAATTGTGGAATATCAGAGCTGGAAGGGACCCTCAAGGATCAGAGTCCAACTCCTGGCCCTGCACAGACACCCCAGCAGTGCCACCCTGTCCCTGAGAGCATTGTCCAAACTCTCTGAGCTCTATCAAAGTTGGGGCTGTGCCCATTCCCTGGGGAGCCTGTTCAGTGCCCAGCACCCTCTGGGGGAAGAACTTTTCCTGATATCCACCCTGAACCTGCCCTGGCCCAGCTCCAGCCCTTCCCTCAGGTCCTGTCAAAGCAATGCCAAAATAGAAATACTGCAGTCAGACTCCAGGACCACAGCAGTGCCTCTGTTACACCATCAGGGTCTAATGCCCCTCTCCCAATTTCACTGAAACAGAAACTCCTCCTCAGGTTTGGATTGTTGTGTTTATCCACCTGTCTCTCTCAGAATGCCAGATCCTTTCATTGCTGCCTAATGATGCCTTCTTGGGATATTCAATTTGCTTTACTGGTATTTCTTGAGAATTCAAAACATGTTCCAGACCTTTCCCTTCACCTAAAATGAAGTGAAATGAAGCAGAAAAAAAGAAAGTTAAGTTAATTCCATATATTTAGTATTTTCTTTTCCTTTCCAGGTATTTCACTATTATATGATACTCACCAAGGAGAGTAAAATATTTTTAAATTTAAATCTATAGATCTATTTCAGATAAGGCAAGTCACTTATAGCCACTCACACTGATCTGCCTTTCTGAGATTGCTTTAAATTACCAAAGCTAGATGGAACTGGGATGGCAGTGAACTGAGTCACTGAGAACAAATCTGTGACATTATGGACAGAATGCTTCTTCTTTTATCTTATTTCATTTATTCCTGGACCACTGAACAGTAGGAATACCTGACAGCTTTGTAACAAAGTCAGAACCTGATCAAAAGCAGTAAATTACTTTACATTTGCTTTACATCTGCTGCTTTCAATACAATAACCCAGAGACCATGTGGACCCATGAAAAAATAAAATAAAAATTCAATTTAACCAATGATAATGACAAAGTTATTGAGTAGCTTCCAAGTTTTATGTAATTCTGTCTAATATTCCTGAAATTTGACTTTGAAAGAGTATTTCAGTGAGCAGTCCTGCTGAAACTTCATAGATTAAATCAGCACTGTCTTTAGGTCTCTAATTACTTATAACTAAGTGACTTATACACAAAACTAACCCTTCCCAGATGTAGATTCCAAATATTCTGAATATATGCACTTTAGTGCCAGCAAGCCAACAGAAAAGGTCAGAAAAGGTGAGGAATACACAAAGTAACCACCAGGCCATACTAGTTAGGCCACTGGAGGACAATACCTTCTCTTGTAGGTTTGGGAATATTTTCTTTTTCTACTGCAGAGTTTTCTTTCTCTAAGATTTTCCCATTTTTGGGTACAGGTTCTGGAGCATATCTTCGAGGAACTGGAGTCTTTAGAGAAGATTTTTGTGTATGAACACCATGACTTGGAAAATTGCTTGAATACGCTTCAGGAAACGCTAAAAAAATGAAGTTGTTTAAATGTTAACAATTTTCTTCAAAGGAAATTATATCATAGAATCACAGAATGGTTTGGGTTGGAAGGGACTTTAAAGATCATCCAGTTCCAATCCCCTGCCATGGGCAGGGACATCTTCCACTACCCCAGGTTGCTCCAAGCCTCATCCAGCCTGGCCTTGGACACTTCCAGGGATCCAGGGGCAGCCACAGCTTCTCTGGGCATCCTGCGCCAGGGCCTCACACCCTCAAAAGAATTTCTTTCTGTCATCTAATCTAAACTTACACCCCTTCAGCTTGGAGCCATTTCCCCTTGTCCTGTCACTACCTGCCCTTGCAGACTCTAGGGAAAAAAAATCTAGAAAAAAACCCCATGCCAGGTCTATAAATTCTGCACAAAAATGCAAAACTTACTGCACTAGTCAAGTATTAACAGGAAGAAAATTTTATCTTCTCCCTGCTGTCATAAAGGGATTAAAAAAAAACCAAAACCCAACTGTAGTTTATCACAGGCTTATGTCTCAAAAAGATTATTTTAAGTCCAGGCCCCTCCTGGTACAGACCTAGTAAATCAAAAATCTCACTTTTATTTAAACTGGAAGATACTGGAACATCTTCAGAATGTCATAAAAATTATAAAGAGCTTTGGGCAATAAAACAAATTACACAGCAGAAATGTTTACTGCTCATTACTGATGTGATGCACAATCCAATATTAATGGGCACAAAATTAATGCAAAACTGTCAGTGAAAATAAGACTTTGTCTCCACCTTGGGCAGGGGCAGCAGTGGCAGGGAACAAACCCCTGTGAGTCGAAGGCGCTTCGTTAGTGAGAGATCTCTGCTCTGGCTTCTCCCAGGGTCCTGCCAGGGGCCCAGAGGCAGGCACAGGGCCCTGCTGCAGGCCACGGCTGTTCACTGCAGAGCTGATGAGATGGGACTGGAAGACAAAATTACAGAGTATTTCTGGTCATGAATCACAGAATTGTTAAGGTTGGAAAAGACCTTTAAGGTTACCGAGTCCAGCTCTTCTCCCAGCACCACCACGTTCCCCACCAAACCAAGTCCTCCAGTGCCACATCCATGTTTCCTGAACACTTCCAGGAATGGTGACTCCTCCATTGCCCTGTGCATGTTCCAATGTCTGACCCCCTTCCAGTAAAGAATTTTCCCCAATACCCAACCAAAACCTACCCTGGTCCTACTTGAGGCCATTTCCCTTTGTCCTGTCCCCTGTTCCCTGGGGTAGAGCCTGACCTGCACTAGCCCCACCCTCCTGGCAGGGACTTGTGCAGAGCCACAAAGTCCCCTCTGAGCCTCCTTTTCTCCAGGCTGAGCCCTTTTCCCAGCTCCCTCAGCCACTCCTGGGGCTCCAGACCCTTCCCCAGCTCCACTGCCCTTCTCTGGACATGTTCCAGCCCCTCAGTGTCTTTCTCATTGTTGAGAGCTTTCACTTTCTTTGATCCACTTCCACTCAACTTTCTTTCTAATACTGAGAAACAATCCAAATTATTATAACATTAACACTGAGATACAGAAGAAATAATTAACCTGAAGTTTCTGCATAGTGACTTAGATACCTGAATATTCATTTGTTGCTCCTGTAGCTTTTCCAAGTGCTGAATCCGTTGCACCATGAAAGAATTCATTTGTTTTTCAAGCTCGTTGACTCTCTGGTGGTAGTGGGGCTCCTCATGTTGAGCCTTCATGTTTTTCTGCTGTTCAGATACTCGCTGCATCTGCCTGTCTGTCTCCTGCAGTTTCTGAAGCAGTTCTGAAACTGAGTTCACTTTTGCTTCCAAATCATTTTGAACCTGCAAGAAAAGATTAAGGAAAAAAAAATAAAAGGGGAAAAAACACCCCATGATTGCAGAAGATGTGTGAGTAGGAAAAGAATAAAACATCCTTCACAGAATCCTGGATTTGCATTCCAAAGGAAACAAAATTCTATTTAGCCTTAAAGTTTGGTGGTTTAGCAATATTTTGAATTTCTAATAGATAAATAAAATGTTCTCTGTCTTCTGACCAATTAGTTAAATCAAAATTTGTTCCCTCTGGTATATTGGTCAGTGAGTGTGAGATGACAAACACACAAAGCAGTGAGCAGACACATTCAGGCTCTCTGGAGCTGCTATCAACAACTTCAGGCTTGTTTGGAACATGTACTATTTTAAGAGGACAAAGAGCTGCTGCTCCCAGAGCCACCCCCTCACCTTGAGCAGTGGAGCTGTTGTGGCAATGGCAGCAGCAGTGGCTGCTGCAATGGTTGCTGCAGAGTCAACTTCCCTGGCTGCTGACTTGGTGTCACCCCCAGCACTTTCCCTTTTTTCTGTGGAGGAACTTTTCAAGAGCTGCACCTTCACCTCCTTATGAACAGGAATAACCTGAGTTCTATAAAAATAAAAAAATGCCTGTAAACCTTTTTCCCATATCTCCTCCAAGCAAATGATTTCCCACATACATTGATATCACTGTATAAACATTTCTCCTGGAAGTTTTGACACAAGATACTCCAGGGAATAAAATCAACTGAAAACACTTTCATACACAGAAAAAGAACACTGACAGAGAACAGTAAAAAATCACTTCTTCCTTACCAGCTATGCATTTCTGGCAAAAAAATGAAGTGGTGTAGTTGTACAGAAACAGAACAGCTCAGACACCAACAACAATTCACACTTACTTTTGCATTAATACTGCTCTCAGAGCCTCCTTCTGGCCACTAGCATACTGAGAAATAAAAACATCATCTGTGGGGAAGGATAAACATCCTTTGTTGAGATAATTGGCACAAAATGTCTATTCACAGGTAGAGACAAAGTATTATTTCAATACATTTAATTTTGCTGTGATTAATCTGTTGCCTGCAGGAACCACATCTTCTACTGCAACAACAAATTGCTTCCTTTCAGTAAGTAGAAAACTTAAATAATGGTAAGAGTAAGAGCAGGCTTCATTTAACACAATTTTTATAGCATTGAATGCTGATATCAATAAAGTCCAATAATGGTGAGTAAATGATAACACTCAATGGTAAGTTGAGCTCAGACAGCCTAGTCAATAAAATGCTGCAAAATCTTGAAAAAAATTTGATTTAGAAAACCCCAGAAACAAGTATTTCCCTACCATCATTATAAATTACAACAAATTTTCTTAATAGGTGCAAATCATGCTAAAATGATTGCAGGCTCTCCCTTACCCACTGTTTGCTGGGCAGTGAAGCAAGTGCTGGTAAGTCAGGTACCTGCTGCCTGTGAGGGTAAAAGTATTGATTTTTGGGCTTAACTAGGGTATTGATTTGTATTTTTTCTCCTCTACACAGCTCCAGATATCCAAGAAACCTGCTTAAGTGTGTTTTCTTTTAAAAGCCTTCACTTCCCTAAATCTGATTGAGATTGGCAGATTCAGAAATTAAAGGAAAAGACACTGACATTGTGATTTCCAAGGATTCTTAAGGAGTAGAAATACACTTTTTTGGTATAGGCTGCTTGAAGAAAAATATGCCTTTTTAGTACAATAATTCATGAGAGGAAAATGGATTAAAACAAGCCCCTTCCCCAGACTGTCTATTCAGACACATTAACAGTTTGGTTAACAAAAGGAATCTCAACACTCTGGCATACTGGGAGAAGTTCCACTCAGTTAATTAAAAAAAAAAAAGTAACACCAGCAAGAATGAAGTGAAATTTGCAGCATTTAAGAATGTTTGTTACAATTATTATCTTTTTCTCAAAGCAACCTTTGAATATTTTCACTCAGAAGTTTCTATAATGAAAAAAATACCTAAAAGCTCCCTTTTCCTTTGATTAATCAGTCTCCTTACAAAAAAAAAGTGACTGATGTTTTACCTTCAGGTCCTCTGCTATCTTCCAGCAGCAGCAATGGACCATTTTGTGCTACAGCTTCTCCAGGATGATCCTTCAGAACAAGAGCAGAAAAAGCAGAGATCAAAGCTCCTGCCAACAGCAGCCAAAATTTTAGAGGCAGATGGAATTGCTGAACACACAAAGGGAACCATTTGCACCCAGCAACACAAAGATCTTGGCACAAAACATGTGAAGATCTCTGCTACAGAAGGGTCTGGACATTGCTGTCAAGAATTTACATGGTATTTTAGGGACTAAAACTCCACAAACACAATTCAAATTAAAGCCATATATTTTAAGTGCTAAGTAAGTTTATTCTCCTCATTTGTGGCCAAAGCAGCCGTAGTGAAACCATACCTGCTTAAGTTTAGAGAAGTTACTAATCTTGGACAATTCAGGATTGCTCACACACAGAGAATTAAACACTCAGTGTTAAATAAAGCCCTCCAAAAATATTAGCAATAACACCACATTAGCAGCAACTCAAAGAGAAAAAGCAGCTGCACACTTGTGGTGCAGAGGCTGAGCCAAAATCTTGTGCTGCTTTTAGAGGAGCTACAGCTTTTTGAGGAAAATGGTGTTCTCTTAGCTCAGGATTGCAGGAAGGAACAGCAGCTTTTCTTACCATTTGGGATGAAAACATGGGCTCTGCATTTTCCACTGGAAGCAGACATTCTGCCTGTACTTTGGTGCTTAGGACTCCTAAAATAAAAGCAGTTTTACTGTGGTCAGAATCATTTGTAGTGCATTTTATGTAAAACTCCACATTTCCCTTATCCCTGAATGCCTAAACATCATGACCCTCATAACACAAATGACCACAGAGATGGATCTGAAGCTGAAAAACATCACTGAATTCTGAGTCAGAATGAGAAATTTGATTTACAGCATGGGGAAACCTCTGAAAAACAGAACATGACTAAACATCCTTTAATCAGGGATGTTTAAGAGGGATTAAGCATTTCTGCCCCCATGGAGAGGGACAACTTCAACTGTTCCAGGTTGCTCCAAGCCCCATCCAGCCTGGCCTGGAAAACTTCCAGGGATGGGGCAGCCACAGCTGCTCTGGGCAACCTGTGCCAGGGTCTCACAGCCTGCACAACTGACATTCCATGTGCAAAACAGTTTGGGAAAACAAAGAGCTCTGTGTCCAGTTCTGGCCCCTTAGTTTGGGAAGGACCTTGGGACACTGGAGAGTGTCCAGAGGGGGCAATGAGGCTGTGAGGGGCTGATAACACAAACCCTGTGAGGAACCACTGAGTGAGCTGGGGCTGCTCAGCCTGGAGAAAAGGAGACTCAGGGGTGCCCTCAGCACTCTCTGCAATCCCTGAAAGGTGCCTGTGCTCAGCTGGGCTTGGGCTCTGTCTCCAGGCAGCTCTGACAGAACCAGAGCACACAGCCTCAAGCTGCACCAAGGGAAATACAGGCTGGACATTAGGAAGAAGTTTTTCATGGAAAGAGTGATTATGTTCTGGAATAGCCTGCCCAGGGAGGTGGCGGAGTCACCATCCCTGGATGTGTTTAAACAAAGCCTGGATGTGGCACTCAGTGCCATGGTCTATTTGAGGTGTTAGGGGTGGGTGGACTCGATGATCTTGAAGGTCTCTTTTAACCCAGATATTCTGTGATTCTGTGAGTGCTGACAACTGCAGTGAGAGAATGCAAAGATTCCTTAACTACACAACTCCTCCGTGGCTGGAATGGCCCCTGAGCACTCCCAGCACAAGCCCGAGCTGAGCCCTGCGGTCACCGACGCACCTGGAGCGGCACCGGGAGAGTCGCGGGGTGTCCCTGTCCCGCCTGGAGCACCGCGGGCAGCTCCGTCCGCAGCCGAATCCGCCGGGCAGGGCGAGCCCCCGGCACGGAGCTTCTGCACCGCCTCCGCCCTCCTGGCCGGGCCGTTGCCCGGGGGCTGCTCCCGGCGCACGGCGGTGGAGCGGACCAGCACATCGCCCGCCGTCAGGCTGCCCAGCGACTCCCGGCTGCCGCTGCGGCCGCTCTCCGCTTCCATGCGGGACCGCACGGCTCCTCACAGCACCGGCGGGGCGGGCCGGGCGCTGAGGCGGCGGCACCAAGGCTCCGGGGCGCGGGTCCCTCCCACCCCGCGGGCACGGCTGCCGGCCCTGAGAGAGCCCCGCTCCCGCTGTGCCGGCCCTAACCCAGCACCGACCCCGCTGGCTGAGCCCCGACCCCGGTGTCCCGGCCCCGACCCCGGTGTCCCGGCCCCGATCCCGCTGTCCCGGCCCCGATCCCGCAGTCCCGGCCCCGATCCCGCTGTNGGGCACGGCTGCCGGCCCTGAGAGAGCCCCGCTCCCGCTGTGCCGGCCCTAACCCAGCACCGACCCCGCTGGCTGAGCCCCGACCCCGGTGTCCCGGCCCCGACCCCGGTGTCCCGGCCCCGATCCCGCTGTCCCGGCCCCGATCCCGCAGTCCCGGCCCCGATCCCGCTCTCTCAGCCCCGATCCCACTGTTTGAACCCCGATCCCGCTCTCCCAGCCCCGATTCCGCTCTCCCAGCCCCGTTCCCGCTGTCCCAGCCCCGATCCCGCTGTCCCGGCCCCGATCCCG
>VWZP01010284.1:46243-106855 GCA_013396995.1 Dicaeum eximium | reverse complement strand
CCCGATCCCACTGTTTGAACCCCGATCCCGCTCTCTCAGCCCCGATCCCGGTGTCCCTGCCCCAATTCCGCTCTCCCAGCCCCGATCCCGGTGTCCCGGCCCCGATCCCGCTGTCCCAGCCCGGCCGGCGGCACCGGAAGCGCGCGGTGCCATGGCCACGGCGTCCCCTCAACCGGCGTCCGGCGGGAAACGCGGGTCCGCTGCTCAACAGCGTCCGGCGGGAAACGCGCGGCCCGGGAGGGTAAATCGAGCGGCGGGTCCGCGCGCGGCCGATTCGCCGGCCCGTGGCGAATCTGCGGGGCCGGGGCCGGGACGGGCCCTCCCCGTGCGCGCGCGCGTGGCGAATCTGCGGGGCCGGCGCGCGGGCGGTGAGTGCGCGCGGGCCCGGAGCGCGTGAGGGAACGGGCGGGAACGGGCGCGCGCTCGGGAGGGACCGGGAGCGATCCTGAGGGACCGGGAGTGATCCTGAGGGACCGGGAGCGTTCCTGAGGGATCGGGAGCGATCCTGAGGGACCGGGAGTGTTCCTGAGGGACCGGGAGTGATCCTGAGGGACCGGGAGCGTTCCCGTGGCCTGGGAGGGACCGAGAGGGACCTGGGGAGCATTCCCGTGACCCCGGGAGACACCGGGAGCATTCCCGTGGCCCGTGAGGGTCCGGGAGCGCTCCCCAGGGCCCTCAGTGGGGAAATCCCCGCTCTGTGCCCGGTGTTGGGCCGGGGCTTGGCCGAGGGAGTGATTCCAGAGGGAGAGGAACTCAATGTGCCCTCCGATCGGGAGGGTGGAGTAGAAGGAAAAGACCAGAAAAATAAAGCTCGACCTGTTAGCCTCAGGTTTTGGTTTTGTTGGGCGAGAAGCGTCAGCCGGGTTTGATCTCACTTAAACAGGAGAGTGCTGGTGGGAAAATGTGTATTTTCCCTCAGGCCTGAGGCCCATACTGGTGGGTGCTCAGAGAGGCTGTCCTGGTGCCTGAGGTCAGGCTGGCTCCGGTAATTCACCTTTGGTGTTTCATTTCTACCTCTGATCCCTTCTCCTTCAGAGCAGGGTCCAGGCCAGATGCAGGAGGCAGTGTGTGATAACAACCTGAGCAGCAGCTACACCTGCTTGTCCAGCTCCGGACTAGCCCCTGTCCTTCTCACTTTATTAAATGCCTCTGGCCTCTTAAAATCAGTTCATTTGGGCTGCTTTTGAGTCTGATGGCAATCCAGCTGTAGCCTAGTAATCCCCCATGATAAAAGAACTTTCCCTACAAGCTCTAGGGAGTTGACCTTGACACAATTCTTTGACTTGAGATTTTTATTCTTTGAGACATTTCTTTGACTTGATGTTGTTACTCTTCTTTTTCCTTTCCAGAAACACTTGCATGGTGTTCTCTGTGTGCAGCTGGAAGCAAAGGTTTAAGGAGACATTTCAGCTTTCTTTTTATGGAGTAGGTGGTAATTTCAGCTGGTTCAGATGATTGGTGGGGATTACAGGTGTGAGAGATTTATAGTCTCTCCATCACTCTTCTTCCCAGAAAAATGCAGCTCTTCTCAAAAAGATGGGGGAAAAAATCCCAAACACAGGGCTTGTTTATTTTGCTCAGAGGGACTTATCTTAATGTCTCTTTAGAACAAAATATATTTGGAAGAGCCCCAGGGCCTTTCCAGAAGGGAGATTTCCCAGATTCTTGCTCCTTTCTGATGAACCAGCACACCCAGACTGGGAGTCCCTTGCAGAGGTTTATTCTGCTTCCTGCAGTGTGAATGTCCTTGCTTAGAGGGGCACTGCTGAATTTTTAAATCGTGTTTAGCCCATGGCTGTAGGACTGAACCTGAGCTGTGCAGGAGTGGTGTGAACAGCTCTGCAGGAAGCTCTGGGCTGAGGTGCTGAGCACTTTCATCACCCTTTTAAAGCTTTTTTCAGAGTTGGAGGGAAAGGGGAGGAGCAGCAGGAAATCTTGGAATAATACATTTACCAGGCTCTGCAACAAAGCAGGTTTGCACATTCCTGGGAATGTTCAGCAGCTCTTTTTAGATGTAAGGCTGATTTATAGCTGAAGGTGCAGTAGAGCCCTATAATTTCCCTTGGGAATGTGTGAAATACCTGCACAGGGACAAGAGCTTCAGGCACTTCAGATCAGATGGTGCCGTGGTGCTGATGTGAATCAGAGCCTTTCCCAGGTGTCAGAGCTCTGTGAAACTGCAGTTTCGATCTGCCATTTCCAATCTTGCCAAATCAGTCCCAGAAAGGCAGGGATCAGGTTTGCTATAAACACAGATCATGGAGCAACGCTGAGTGTGGGAAAATGGCACCGAGAGCTGAAACTTTGAGCTTCCTGCCTTTGGCAGAGGACAGAAGTGTTCCCTGCTCCCTGCAGTTTCTGTTTAATTATCTACATACCCTGCCCTGAGAGAATTGTCACTGGGCTTGTTTTCTCACAGGCTAAGAAATGAGAGAGTGGAGTTGCCATCACTTCTCACTGGTTCCTCCATGTGATGAGCATGTCCATTCTCCTGAAACAAATTAGGGGCTTAGGATAGAGGAGAGAGGCTGGAGAGGGACTTTGGACAAGGGCATGGGGTGGCAGGACAAGGGGTGGTGTCTTTGCACTGCCAGGGGGCAGGGTTAGATATTGGAGAGAAGTTCTGGGCTGTGAGGCTGCCCAGAGGTGCTGTGGGTGCCCCATCCTGGCAGTGTCCCAGGCCAGGTTGGAGGGGGCTTGCAGCAACCTGGGACAGTGGGAGGTGTCCCTGCCCATGGCAGCAGGGTGGGATGAGATGATCTTGAAGGTCCCTTCCATCCCAAACCAGTTTGTGATTCAGTGACCACCTGAATGAAGCCTGGTTCCTTGTTAGCCACCATATCCTGTAGGTTCTCCTTCAGAATAACCTGTGTGACCTGTCTGCCCACGAGGAACTCTTGCATCTTACATCCCAGATCTTGAAGTGCCCTTGGCCCCCAGTCTCTGACCTGGCTCCCTGTGCAGGGCTAAAGTGTGATGGCAGGAGGCAGATGTCACCATCCCTGTGCTGCTGGGAGGGGTGCAGGGACAGTTCACTCTTGGGAGAGCTCCCTGATGCTATTTTTAGCTGCTTCATTTTCTTTCTGTTGTAGAAATAATCGTTGCTGTCTCTTTGTTCATGTTCAGGCAGCTTGTGTACCCCTTCCCTTCCCCCTGCTGAGAGACTGCAATAGCTGAAGCTCTCTAAAACATGGTGTCTTGCCCAAAAATTGGCTAAGCATAATAGAAGATTAATTGTAGGTAACCCTTGCTAAAGGACTAAAAGAACTTCTTTTTTCTGCAAGTGATTGCACTTCAGGGCTCATTTTTTCTTCCACAAGTTGAATCAAACTAAGGAGCTCGTTCTTGCCAACATATGGTATTAGTCTGCATTATCATCTTTGATAACAGGTCTCAGATAACATGGAAGTTAAGGGGAAAGGAAGACTAGGATTCAGTCTTCTAGGAAACCTGCAGGGATGCTTTCAAGCCTTAACTTGTTCAGTGTGTTAGGTTAGGAATGGATTAGGAATCCTTCCTTGAGGATGCTTGTTTAAATTCTTGGATTCATGTTTACTTCTTCCCTTTTTCTTTGTCTGTTTCATTCCTTTAAGGCCATTTTCATTGTTGTTTTTCTTGCATTTAATTCACTACAGTGACCACAACATTTGCTGTAGTTCAGGTGTTTGGTGCAGCTACACAGAAACCAGGCCCTGCACCTTGTGCTGCTGTTCAGTGACTGCCAGTTTATATTTGCCTTTTCTCCTTACTTTTTACAGATCACATCTAAAGTCACTGAAACTCTAAGGCTGGAGGGTGTTACGACTTTGCTTCTTCCCCAGCTCCCACCCTAGCTTATTTAGTAAGCTTGACAGCACTTACAAAAATAAATAAGGTATTCTGTGAGTCACTTTAGCTGTGTGAAGTGCACTAAAAGTCTTTAAAGGACAGCAATTAGCAGGGGGATCTGGTAAGGTTTCATACCTGGAATTATCTTGGATGGTTTTTCTAACTGAATACATTCCCAACATTCTCAATAGGTAGCTTCCTTTTGAGTGAATGGCTTGGAAGTTTGCTAGCAAAGCTGCATTTAAATACACTTCAAGGATGCACAAAATTCCATTCTGATGTAAAATGTGGCAGTTCATATTTATGTTTTTTATTTAAAACTTGACTTTTATCCTCACCTTTAGGTGACTGAGCCACAGCTGGTGGAACATGGCTGGACAAATATCAGAGTCTGATCAGATCAAGCAGGTGAGATGCTGCATTGGGGAGGGGTGGCTTTGAAAGTCTTGTGCTGCTCTGTCACATGGAGTGGAAGGTGTAGGGCATAAGGACAAAAACTCTGAGTTATCATCTGAGTTAACACAACCAAAATTTCAACAGGTGACCATTGACAAACAGAACATTTTGTGTATAAGCAGCTTTTGGTGCTGAAATATTCTGACTGAGAGTAAATTTTTCTAGTGACTTGTCCTTCAAATTTTCTTATACCATGCAGCTGTATGTAAGAAAAATAAACACTGATTTTTAATTTTTTTTTTTTTAATACTCATTGTCCAATTCTTATTTACAGTTCAAGGAGTTTCTTGGCACATACAATAAACTTACAGAAAATTGCTTTGTGGATTGCATAAAGGATTTCACTAGCAGAGATGTGAAACCAGAAGAGGTAGGTGATGGCTTCTAATGACCCTTTAGTAGAATTGCTGTGCAGCATTCCAACTTCAGAAGCAACTTAGAGAGTTTTGATCTTTAAACTAAGATACAAAGCCAGGCAGCAGCCTTCAGTGGAGTGTGGGTGTCTGGCACGTTGCTGCCAAGTGAGTGTCCCATCCCAGAGCAGCTTGGACAGGGCTTGGAGCAGCCTGGGATAGTGGAAGGTGTCCCTGCCCTGCAGGGGGTAGAACTGGGTGCTCTTTGGAGTTCCTTCCCACCAAAACCATTCCAGAAGTGGTTGTCACACGCAGAATCTGCCCAGTCTCCACTGAGTATTGGCTGCTCATTGCAATTCCGTGTGTTTCATTCCCTGAGCTCTCAGTGGAGGTTCTTGTGCCTTAACTTCTCGTGGATGGTAACTCCATGGACATGGAAGCTGCCCACCTACAGCCTGCATCTCATTCTTTGAGGAGTCCTGCTGAAATATTTGTTTACCTGCCCACGTTCCTGCTTTGTAGTGAGTGATGGGAGCCGAGCTCTGGCTGTTAAATCCACTTCCCTGCCCTGCAGGGAGCTCTCTCACCTCATCATCTGCAAAAAGATTAAGCTCTCCATAAGATTAGTTGCATGTTTTTTGCTTCTCCTCACCTGTTGAGAGGCTGTTTCAGAGCCTAATCACTTTGGTGGTTAAAAATCTAATAACCTTTTCTTGACTCTGCTGGCAGGAGAAAAAAAGCCTAAAATTTTAAACTAACCATTGTTTTTGAGCCTTTTCTGCCTCCTTGGCGTTCAGCTCCTCACTGCAGGCAGAACTCATGTCTCCTTTCAGCTTTTGCTCTGCTGCCCTGAACAGAGCTCTCTTAGCTTCCCAAGACAGATTTCTTCTTGCCCTGACCTTCTCTGCATCTGCTTTAGTGGAATTCTATTACAGGTCATAATTCTTCTGGATTAAAGATTACTTAGATCCAAAAAATATTCTTAGATTCTTGGAGCAGCCTGGACTAGTGGGAGGTGTCCCTGCCATGGCAGGGGGTTGGAATGAGATGATATTTAAAGTCTGTCCCAACCCAAACCATTTTCTGATAGTGACCTGCCTTTTTTTGCTTCTGTGGATTGCAGATGGTTCATGTCTGGTAGCACAGGAGCCATCTGTTAACAGTGGAACTAGGAAGAAACTTTCTTATGGGAAGTTCTGCCCATATTGTCCATGATGGGATTTCTTGCAGAGCACCTGTCTCTGGAAACAGGACACTTGTCTAGATAGACACTGGTCTGTCTGCTGTGGAAATTCCCTTGTTTCTCTTGAGAGTTGTAGTTCCTTATTAAATAATTGAGATTAATACCTCCATGCATCCCCTGTGGGATCCTGCACTTGAAAAATCCCAACTTCTGAGCTCTTCCTTGCACAAGTCCCAGTGCAAGTCTGGACTCACACGCCGCTCCCTCGGGCAGCACAGGCTTGGAGCAGTTCCAGAAGTTGTTCCCTAGGGAGACTCCACTCCTGCTCAGCAGGTTTAGCTGTAGCTGGTGCCAGGCTGAGGACACAGAAGGGCAGGTGCTGGGTGCTGTGTGGAGCTTACTGGGGTTTTGTCTGGTTCCTTTTCAGCCCTTCTGCTTTTCACATCCCTCTGTACTGAGCAGAACCAAGCAATGTCTGCTTTCCCAGGCACAGGGGTTGGCTTTCCTTTACCCAAATTTGTTACCTTTGCAGTGATAGCAAGGTTTTGAGCCATGGCACAGAATATCCAATTAGTAGGACTGTAGCTCAGAAATGATCTCACAAGTCTTTCTCTACACTTAAACAAAGAAACCACTTTAAATCTGAAAAATACTGTGGATGGAATAGGCTCTGGTATTTATTTCCCAGTCCAGCTGACTGATGTACTCTGGTGGCTTTGCTGAAGGGCAGCAAGGCAGGTACCAGAGGGCTGATAGAGCCAATGGGAACAAGGGTAAAAAAGGGTTAAACTGAGTCAGCTGAGAGCAGATCATATTTGGCTGTCAAAGCCAGTATGTGTTTCTAAACAGAATCCCAACAAAATTTAGTAATTTAATAGATTTATTATTAATTTAAAAATATATAGTTCAATTCTACAAGAGGAGCCCCAGGACAAAAGGATGGCATCTCCTAGGTCCAGGGTGTTTTCCATGGATACTTTTAATAAGAGAATGAATATTAGGAGATGTTTCAGGCATACCTGAAAAACTCAACTTTACATTTTCTACTGCCCTCGAGGCTTGACAGTATGAGATGCACTCACCTAATTGTTTATCCCTGTCTGTGGTGGTATTTTGGATCCTGGTTGCAGATGTGTTTGACTTACTGTGTGAAGCCCTCTGTTTCCCTCTTGCTGTAGGTAACTTGCTCAGAGAACTGCCTGCAGAAGTATCTAAAGATGACACAGAGGATCTCCATGAGATTCCAGGAGTACCACATCCAGCAGAACGAGGCTCTGGCAGCCAAGGCAGGGCTGCTCAGCCAACCTCGTTAGACCAGAGCACTGTGCTCAGACTGAAGCTGTGCCAGTGTTCCTGGGCAAGAACACATTGGGGGATTCCTACTGTCAGGATGTGTGTCCAGCAGCTCACAGCAGAGCTGTGGGTGCTGCTCAGGCAGTGGGAGCCATGAAGGGTTAAACAGGAGCTCAGTCCTGGTGGCCTGGCAGTGGAGTTTGTTTCCACAAGGGAATGATGCAGATGTAACTTTTCCCAGGGCCCACAGACTGGTGTCTGAATTTCAGGGGTGGTGGGAGGGCTCACCTGCCTTTGGCTGAGACTGGTTGAGATGAATCAATTTAACATGGGGAATACACTTTTTTATTTAATTCAAATAAAATCAACGGGAGCCATATGCACATGTGTGTTCTTTCCAAAGAGCCATTTTTTGGACATTTGAAAGCAGAATTTTGTTTGCTGGGGGCTCTTTGCTCAGCTGCTCCAGGGTTCTGTTCAGTCACTGCTGCTGTAGGAGCTGCCAGCTGCCAGAGGGAGCTCAGGCAGGGGTGCCCCAGGTTATCTTTGCCTCCTGCCTCACCCTGTCACTTGGAGGGGACAGAGGGGCAGTAGCAGCACGTGTGCCTAAGGCAGCTCCTGAGCACCCTTTGTTTCCCATGGGGAGCCCCGTGGGCTCTTCCCCTTTCTGCTGTGGATGCCAGCAGGAGCTACAGGCTCTGCAGAGCACAGGGTCTGTCCTGCTGCTGCACCAGCCCAGAGGGAGGGGTGGGTTAGGAAGCTGGGTTGGGTTAGGAAGCACAGCAGGGCTTTGGAAGGATCCTGACAGCTGAAATCCTGCAGTCAGGGCGTTAGTGCAGTGCAGTGACAGTCAGCAGGCACCCTGTGCTTCAGCTCCAACTCACAAAATACAGGAATAGCAGGAACTGAACATCAGGAACACCAATTCTGAGACTCCAGGTGATGAGGAGTGAACCAAAGTTATTTCATATCAGCTGCCAGGTTCTGTTATTTACAGAGAGGCAACAGCAAGGAACAGAAAGAGGAGGAGTTTTCTGTTGTTACCTTCTCTACACCTTTTTATTTCCAGCAGCAGCTCGAGTGAATACTCAGCTCTCCAGGCTGTGGATTGCTGGCCCCCAAGGGCAGCACAGCGCCCCTGCCATCTGCACCAGGCACTGCCCTGTGCTCCATCTCTCCCTGGAACCCTTTTCTGTGGGTTTCCCTTGTTCCTGTGCGTGCAAAGGTGGAAGGAGCCAGTGGGCTCCTCCAGTCCCACATCCCTGTGTTTGTACTCGCTGTCTCACAGCCCCTTTCTCCTTTGCCTGTGCCTTGTTACTGTGGAGATGGATAAGAGCTTGCTCTGAAATACTGAAGGCTAAAAACAAGCCCAAATAAGGCAGCAAGTCTCCAATGTTCTGTTTTTTCAAAGGAATATCAGGCCAAAACTGTCCAGATTGTTTGCTACAATCAGGCCACAAATGTTGCAGCCAATTAGAATCAATACATGCATAGTAACGACTGAAGGCTTTCCTTGAAGCAGCTTTTTTTTGTTAAACATTTGAAAACAATCCATGATTGAGATTTTCCACTGGATATGGGCAAAGAGGTGCTCAGAAAAGTGCCTGAAAAGTTTAACTGATGGAAGTGGAGGATTTTAATGTCTTGTGAACAAATCACCTTGGGGCTGAAGTGAGAGGGGTTAAAATAATGGTTTTATCTCATTTCAGTATTTGGAGCTAAGAAAATATTTAAATATCTATTAGGACAGATTTCCTGAAAAAAAGGTTAAACAAGTTTTAGAGGGACTTGGTTAATAAATTACCCACTTTCAGGTTTGGATAACCAGTTTTGTCAAAGTTCTGTTTCTCTACAAGCATCTTGTGGTCTTTCACATCCAGGTGACAGGTTGCATACAGACAATACAAATATATTTGAGCTTGGAAATAAAATGCATCCGTGTAACTAAAGCATACAGGTGATAAAAATAAATAAAATAGGATAAAAATGGTTTTACTCTGGATCCTAACAGAAAGATAACAGCATTTTCGTAAATGCCATGAAAGGGTGTGAAGAGGTGGTGAGGCACAGTAGGTGCAGGAATGGATCCCACTCTGATGGAAGAAGGAGCAAAGGGTGAAAAATAGGAAGTTGCTGAGGAAGGAGTACTGAGAAAGCTGTGGAAATGTGAGCCAAAGTGGAGGAGGGAGGGGAGGGAGCAGGAGGGCAGCCTGCCAAAAACCAGCTCCAGGAAACTGAGCGGGTAAACAGACACTGGTCTGGAGATGGTCCCTGCAGCAGCCACGGGAACACGGATCCTTCCGGCTGGAAACACACACAGCTCCTCCTCAGCCCACAGAAAGCAGAACCATTTCAGCAGAAGGGTCAAATGAGAACCTTGCTCCAGAGTGCCCTGGACAGCACAGGGCTGGCACAGCCATCAGATCAATCAGCTGGAAGATTATAATAGAGGCTCCTTGAATTCTCTCCAGGATAAAAGCAAAGCCCCAATTTATGTAATCCCCTGCTGAGAGCTTCAACTGCTGAGCTTTGGGAGGCAAGGAAAGGAGTGACTGCAGTGCTGTCAGGGAGTGTGGGTGAAACACTGAGTGTGGCTGTGCCTTCAGAGCAAGGAGCAAATCCTGTGTGCTCTGACATTCCCCACTCTGGGAACTGGAGCTTAGCAACACCTCTTGTTCAGCATCTTCTCTTGGCTAGTTGGGAAGTCAGCACATGGCATTTGAGGAATCCAGTTCACATCTTAGGAAGTCCATTAAGCTCAGCTCCAAAATTCCTTCAATGAGTCCGGCCCAAACTCTAAAAGCTGTAAAAGCAATTAAAGCCTGAGAAACCTGAACCTGCATCATGCCTGCACCCTGAATTTCCAGAGAAGAGCATTAAAAGAACTCAAAAAGTTACAATTCTGCTTCATATTGGAGGGTTTTTAAAATTATATTTTACCTTAACTTCACACTCCTTTGTGTTTTGGTGTCAGAGAGCAGCAGGTTCTTCACAATAAATCTCAGGTAAAATGCACATTACAACATTTTTACGGCAACAACTGGAATTAGATCAGAGGAAGTACATTAGTCACTGTTTCTTCAGATTAAACTGTTGTATTCTTGGCCATATTGCACCAAAAGGCAGAGGGAGGTGGCTGGGTCACACCAGAAGGCACTTGGAGGATGGATCCTGGGGCACCAGGAAAGGGGCAGGGTCACCCCTGGAGTACTCAGAGACCACAGAGGCTGCTGGGGCACAAGCAGATACCCCTGGGGGATTGGAAGTAGATGATCTGTAAGAGTCCCTTCCAATCCAAACTGGTTTTTGATTCTCCAGAGACATAAGAAAATGTCTTATGGAAGCTCTGGAAGAAAAGATAACACATTTCACTGCTTGCCTGCACATCCCCAGCTCCAGCAAGGCTCTGGGGCAGGCAGGACATTGCAGGGGGTGCAGTGCCATGGCCAACTGGAAAGGTTTTACATGACACCAGCTCTGGGCTGAATGTAACATCAGCTGATTGTTCACAGGCACAGAGAGGTGTCACCCTGCACGGGATGCTGCCCAGTGCCTCTGAGCCAAAGAAATCTTATTCTCATCAATTGTTCAGGGCTCTCCAAAGGAAAAGCAGGAAACAAGAACAGCAGCAGCCAAACCACAGCCACAAAGATCAGCTCCCTCCTGCACTGCCTGTGGATAACATTATTCCATAATTATTCCCACAGGATTGAGTGGGGCTGCTCTCACATTCTGAGTTAATCACATTCAAATAGCTGCACAAACCAACATAAAATTTTACCTCTCACTGGTTCCACTGCCAAAACATTTCCTTATCAGAGAGGGACTGTCCTGCCCACCTGAGGGCAGCCACTGCCCCCAAGCACCTGCCCCTCCATCCATGCCCCTGGGATGGCACCCAGGGGTCACCTGCAGGGTGGGAAGCAGAGCACAAGCAGAAGGAATCAAGGGTTGGGGTTTTTCTTTCCTTTAAAATAGCTTTATTTATTCATAAGGGAAATAAAGGAGCATCAAGAGAGATGGCTTGAAGTTATACATACACATAAACAAGTTCCTAGTTAAAGCAGAAATTAAAAACACTCTTGTGCAATATAGCGAAGTGTCTCATACAAATTCCACATCTTACCCCTCCTTATGAAACCGGCATAGCTGGCAGGAGCACGGTAAATTAGGTCAAGCTGTACCCAGATGAGGGATTAGAGGAGGAGTTTAGTAAGAGCTGAAGACACTGACAGTGCTGGAATGGAAATGCTGGGTTACTGTGAACAGCAGGAAAAGTGAAAGACATCACCCAAGCCACAGCACCAACCCAGAGCCGTGTGTCCCTCAGCTGCAGGCTCAGGCCCAAACACAGAGTGACAACCCCCTGCAGGATGTCACAGCTGTGCAGAGCTCCAGAGCAGCTCTGCTTTGCTGGCAAACACTGCAAGAGGGAATGTGAAGCAAAGCTTCCGTGGTTAGTGCAGTGAGTGAGCTGTGCTGGTGCACTGAGGCCAAGTGGCACCAAACAAAGACATTTCTCCTGTTTGAGAGCTCTTGGTGAGGGATAAGCAGCAGCAGAGGGGTGTTAGCCAATGCAAACAGCTCACAGCTGGAGCTGAACCAACCAGCCAGAATTTAGGGTTTCTCTGAAATGGGAAGGAGCAAGAATAACAGCATAAATAGCAAAGATAATAATTCAAAACAAAGAAGACACCAGACAAGTCCTATTCTTAGAAAAACTACTTTCACAATCAACAGTTTTATCCTTCCAGTTTTCTTTAAATGACAGCATGGTGAGTATTTGTCATAGGGCTGTGGTTAATCATAAAATCCACCATTCACTGGCATTAAAACAAACACACCAGCAGACCAAAAACACTGAAACACAAAAAAATGAATTTACATATCCATCCAAAGCAATGGATGGGACTAATAAATACTTGTGGAATTTGGGGAACTCACAGATCTCCAGAGCAAACAAAAGACCCCAAATAAATCCCAGCTACTCAGAGGTAACTGATAAAGGAGAATATTTTCAAACACTGAGACCTTTTAAAATCCCATCCTATTTGGTGTGAGGTAATTTGGGAGAATGGCAGATTTTCTCAAAATTTGAGAGCAATAGCTTAATAGTGTGAACTGATTACAAAATGTCATTTTCCTTAGCCCTGGAATTACAGTGAGTCAGCCTCTGGCAACATCCCCTGTGGTTCCACTGTTTTGTTATGTCCCCCACATCTACAAAGCCTCACACTGTAGCAAATAATAAAATCCCAAGACCACAGAAGGAAAAACAACCAAGATTTCAGTGCATAATTTTTGCAAAGGTAGGGGCACAGTGAAGTAAACAGCTCAACATCCTTTTGTGAACACATTAATCTTGTATTTCAGCTGGTAAATCTGGCTCCTGGCTCATGTCAGATTTCTTGCAAGCCATCAAACCAAACCTGCTCTTTTCTTAAAAAGAAGACAACTGCATTTCTTAGACTAACTGCTGTAAAAGAATTCCAGTAAGTGCTGCCCAGAAAATCCATTTGGCTGCCTCAACTGTCCAAGAATATTTTAATGGGAAAAAAAAAGAACATGTTATAAAAGTATTAATTTTTTAATGTAACATTCCATCTGGTTGACAAACCTGTCTGCAGAGAGAAGGTTCTCTCAGCAGTGGATTTTCTGGCTGAGGCACAGGAGTTGACATCCTTAGATTCAGATTCTCTTCCCAGCTCCACATCAAGCCATCCTGAGTAATTTTGGTAGCCATTTCTGCATGGCTCCCCCTACAAAAAATGAGAATATGTAACCATTTTAAAAATTTCTGTCTACTCTAATACTGCACCTTCTAAAAATTAGATTGAAGCATACACAAAAGCACAAAGAGTGATTTAATCACCTTTTCTGCTGCTCCCTGTGAAGGTCAGATTCATCATCCTTCATGAAGACACACATTTCTTTGCCTTGTTATGCTTTTCATTCACTGATAATTACTACTGAAAATCTGTTTAACCTCTGTCAAAACAATGACTTGTTATTATTGTTCTGACAACTCTGCTTCTCTTGCCTGATCTCTTCAGGCTGATTAAACATGAGAAACTTTCCCAGCCACCAGCAACCTGATGGAGGAGCCAAAACCAAGCAGGGATTTAACTGGGTGTTGCAAAACTTTCACATTAGAAAATAAAAATTCATTAGTACAAATGTGGCTGATACACTCGATGGAAAGAAAGTGAAAACTAAAACAAATAAGGAAATTAATCTTACCTTATGTCCTTTCATGGAAACATTCTGAGTTTTTCCATCTTTCAGATTTTTGCTAACACAAAAATAAGTTATCTGCCAGCAATCTGACAGTTCTTTGTATCAGTTGCAGAAAATGAAGAAAGAGTCTGATTCTCTTACAACCTTGTTCTTTTTAGCAGTGTTGGATCTCCTATCCTAATTTTTTTTTTTTAACCTCCTAAGGAAGCTTGAAATAACAAGTACCATTCTGAGGAAAACCTGTAGGAGATCAGAAGGCAGGAGAACAGCACAAAGACTGCCACAAGGCTGCTTTATTTCTGCTTGGTCTCAGAAACGCAACACCTTATCTCTTATTTTAGAAATCCCAATTCTGTATAACCATAATTACTGTGTCTTCAACAGGATAAACTTTCAGCCAGTGAAAGACACTCTGGAATTTCTATCAAAAAGGCTTCAGTAAGGAGATTATTATAGAGTTAGAAATCATAGATTTTATTAGGGTTTCTTCTCGATTTCACCTTTAACCCAGGACAGCCCAATGATTCCAGCTAGTTTTCTTTTCCCTGTGATATTTTTAAACAACACAGGAAACTACTGCAAACTTCTACTGAATAATCTGCTATGCTCCTTCCCAGAAGGATAAAACCAGGAAATCAGTGACATGCTGGAGGCTTTGGCAGAAAGTGCATCTTCTCTTGCAGGTTCAGTGCTCTGCCAGAGTAACACCAGCTGTTTTTGGGGTGAGCAGTGCAAGGGAAGCAGGTGGGAGAGAAGCAAAGGAGGAAGCTCCCCCTGTCAATGGGCTGGAATGGGTTTCCATGTTCCATGGGAGCATACCTGGAGCCTTCCAAGCAGGGCTGCAAACATTCCTGAGACAGGAGCAGCCGTCAGCTGAGAACACACGTGGGGAACAGCCAGGCCAGGCAGCAGCTCCTCCATGCTCTGTGCCTGTTTAAGATCTCACAGTGTGCACACAGGTTAGACATCAGAGATCTGCACAAGGTGTCATTAATCCTGTTATTTCCCTGGATTTTAGATTGCTTCTGCAGATATTAAACATCTGACCCGTGTTACTTCCTTTTGAATGAGTATTGCTTTTTATTCGTAGCTATTAGAAGAGTAACAAGTAAAAGTTTAGCTCTGAAAAAAGTCTTTACAGTAATTTATGGAGATTAACTTTCCTATTTAGGGTAAAGTCCAGACATTTACAAGAACAATCACTTAAATAAAAATAGAATATAAAGCCTATGTTTAAAACATGGCCTTTATTAGCACTGTCTAGAGAGCTCCATATTTATCTTACATTGAAGTAATTCTGCTTTGCTTAAGAAAAGACAGAAAAAGTGCATTTACAAGAGTACTTTTTCTTTAATTTTCTGCAAAAATGGAAGGAATTGGAATCACAACTTGACAAATGTTGTAAAATGAAATTTCAAGAAACATCAATTTTAGTAATGCTACGCCATCACTAGTGTTTCCTCCTGACCTTCTGCCGTGTGGAACCAGAATATCCTGATATACAGTCTAGAGCATCTATGTTATTACTCTACAGCATATTAAACACAGAAAAAGGGGCTCAGACCCCCTTTCAATGTACAAACATGAATAAAAAAATTGTTTAAAAAATCACTTTTTATACATAATGTATATGCAAACTGCTTTAAATACATGGGTTTGGAAGAGTTATTTACAAACTGCATCTGCCCATGGGACAATCCACAGGCAGAGCACACACAGTCACTTTTACTTTATTGGTGCATCTCAACTTTGGGAGATATAAATTTATTCGGCAGTACAGCAAACACAAGAACTTGTGACAAAGCATCTTAAGGGCAACCCAATAAATTTTGTTCCTCCAAACAAGGTAAAGTACTAGGACTGCCAAAGTTTCCAAATAAAGTTTTAGTTTAACCCAGATGCCTGCTGGCAGATCTGTGTGGTGGAGGATATGTAGACAGACCCATTGCAAGTACAGGTTTGGCTACTGGATAACTCCTCCTGAAGAGCCAGAACTGATAAGGATGTTTTGTCCAAAGAGTGAACTAACCTAGAATTTTTTTTTTCCAATTTTATTAATATTTTAAAAAATACATAAAAATACAACATCCAATGTCTGAATAAATATATTTAACAAGTTGCAAGATACCTTATTTTACACAAAAATTTCAGCTTTAGAAATCTTGTTAAATAACTTCATTGTTGTTATATATTTCATTTTTCGTCTTTTTGTAACAAAATAAAAACTCTGAAATTACATAGAAAAAAGACAAAATATTTTTGTCAAGGGATAAGATAGTCCACTGAAAACCTATTCACAATTCCACTGTAAACATTAATAAACATTAAAACATTTGCATAATTGTGTGCTCAAAAATCCTATAAAAAGTGGAAGACTTATTACAACTGTAGTTTTCAGTCAACTACACTTCCTTTCACAATTTATTTTGTCCCATTTACAGCTTTTAAACTGGGCACATTGCTGAACACATACTTTGGCAGTTCTGTATAGCAAGTGCTTCCACAAAGAGGAACTACTCACCAAGAGTTACCCACAGCTGGGTGAAAGTGCAGCAGTTACTCAGTTCTTTTGGATAATACTCTGATGTCTGCTTGGTGCACTTGCTTTTTTTTTATTTTAAGATCACCCTCGAACACCTGAATGCTTCATTGGACATAACTTTGCAAATTTGATAAGTGCCCTTTCTCTGTGTTAGGAAAAACAAAACAAAACAAAAAGAAACAAACAAGAAACAAAAACAAACACAATGACAAGGATGTCACGTTGTGCCTACAAACCTTCAGTTACCAATGAGCTTAAGTTCTCTGAACAGTAAATTAAACAAAAGAAGAGGAGAGGAGGGGGGAACAGGTACAGTCCAGCAGTGGAAGTGTGTACAGGATATACTTGGCAATGTCCAACCAGTTGAGTGCTTCTGTGGCTGAATTTCAGGGTTTATGTCCATGGCAGCGAGCTGCTGGCAAGGCAGAGCAATGTTCATCACCTGCATTCCACAGCCAGCACGTTCTGGGGAGGAGAGGAGGATGAGGGGCTCATTCCAGTGTCTGAGGAAGCAGATGACATGGATGCTCCTGTATGGGACACTGAACACACAGAACAACAGGTCAGCATTTAGTTATCAAAGTACAGCTCACAAGGAAGGTTTCCTTGGTTCTTAGGTTGTGTAAAAGACATCAAAGCACAGGCACAAAAAACTGATACAAGGGTTTTGCCAACTGCTTTCCCTGCTGTATTCACAGACACATGATTAGCCTTACCCAATTATTGAAAAGGTAACTCAGATGAGTCTAATGGAAACACTTGCACTAGGAAGTCCAAGTTTCTACTACACAGTTATAGAAGAGTCAGCAAACATTTCTGTCAGGTTCAAGTTCCAAAAAGCCACAAATATTGTTTCTAAATACATATGCAAACAGATGGTAACACTTTCCTTTATTTTAAAATATCAACAATTAAACTCACATTGCTGTGAGTTACACATTTCCAAACAAATTAACTCCTCATGGGAAGCATAAAGCAAATCTCAGCCTCACCTTCTCTGTCTTTCTTTTTTAATCGTTTCCTTCTCCTGTCTATGGTTGCTACTTCTGACTTCAAGGACATGTAGTATTTCCGTATCTCCTGGAGCTTTTCTTGTAGGAAGGAGATCCTTTCAGTGCTGCTCATATTGTCCAGTTCATCTGCAAGTGGAAAGAAAAGAAAAAATAGCTTTGTCAAGGTGATTTTAAACAAATGAATGCAGTTCTTAAGAGGACCTAAGAGACAGCATGGAAGAGAACACATTTCCATAACTATGCCAGAAAAGGCCCACACCTAATTTAGAATCCCAAAATTTCCATGTTTTTCTTTCAGACCAAATTTTCTCACAAATTCCCTGTAATCAAATCATTTTAAGAATCCTTACTGAGCTGGAAGCTCCATTTGTACACTCTGGGTGAAGCATTCTGGTGGTGGTGCTTGTCCCTGTGCTTGTCCTTCTCTCCATCTTTGATGTGAGGAGAAATCACCCTGGCAGGGGAGCGGGAAATCTTCTGTGGTTTGGATGCATTGATGTGTTTGACAGGAGTACATTTACTGGAACTGTCCAGGACAGGGAGATCTTCACTGTCACTGCTTTGTCCTGCAGGAAAAAGAATTCATTTGGACTTAAAACCTCCACCTTGACATTTTAAAAATTGTGGTTATAGTAAAGAAACAACAATTAAAAAAACTCCTGCTGCTTCTTGCTCCAAAGATCCCCAAACATACCCAAGGAATAATGATCTCAGATTCCATGGATAACCTGATCAGACACAAAATGCACTGAACTCTCAAGTGTAACAATCATGGTTGATGCAGGAGAATTCAAGGGCAGACTAGGCCTAGTTAAAAAGTAACAGCCAAACTTCTGTACAGAAATAACAAATAAACTTACCAAAACTACAATATTAGAGCACAGATAAATTGTCTAACATCACCTATTTTAGCTTTCTAATACAAAGCAGACACTAAAACCCCTTTCTTAAAGATTAAGCCTGCATTACTCTGGGTAGGTAGCACATGGTTGTATTTAGTTATCAAACTGCTTTACACATCTAAAGGAACAGTTCTGAAACATGACTGAAACAACAGAAGTTCAAAATGTAACAGAAAATTTTTAGCTCGTATATTCAAATATTTTAGATTCCCAAAATACCTGCCAAGTTCTCCACAGGCATGTTAAATATATCTGAATAGTGTATGTCAGATAATTAGTATTTTAGATTGATATTTAAAAATATAACAGTGTTGCCACAAAGCCAAAACCACTGATTCATTCATGCAATGACTGTCAAAAATTTTGTGACAGGACAAGAGGGAATATCTTTAAGCTGAAGGAGGGCAGGGATAGATGGGATATTGGACAGAAATTCTTTATTATAAAGATGGTGAGGCCCTGGCACAGGGTACCCAGAGAAGCTGTGGCTGCCCCATCCCTGGCAGTGTCCCAGGCCAGGCTGGATGAGGCTTGGAACAACCTGGGATAGTGGAAGGTGCTCCTGCCATGGCAGGGGGTTGGAACAAGATGATTTTTAAGGTCCTTTCCAACCCAAATCATTCTATGATTCTCTGAAAAATGAGCTACAGAAACACAGAAATCCAGATTTCTATAGCAAGTTATAAAATAGCCAGATGCTTGAGAGAAAAACTAGACAAGATTCCTTTGGATGAAAAGCTTCTTTAGTATACAACATTTTTCCATATTTCAAAAATGTTGAATTTTTACCCAGGAGAAACATCTGTTTTAAGACTTTAAATGTGCCCTCTGCCAAATTCATAACCAATCCAATATTTAAAAATCAGAATAATGGTAAATATGTAGTGGCTGCTAATATAAATAATAATTTAGACATTTTCCCTAAGTAAGTAATATAAAACAGCCAAGGGATTTCCCAGTTACACTGCTAGTGCAGAGCTCAGAACTCCTCTCCAGTTTATCACCAATAATCTCGATGAATAAAAATGAAAAACCTTGAGAGGGAAGCCCCATCCACTGGAAATTGTTAGTAACATGAGCACAGTAGGTTCTCACACATATTTACAGGACAGGATAACCTTCCCCCTCCTCTCCCTGCAGGAATATACCTGTTCCATTCTTTTCATTTTTGGCTGCAGCACTGGTTCGCTTTGGAGTTCGCTTTTGCTTTTTTGCCAATGTCCCACTATTGCTGTCACTGGGTCTTTTTTGACCTATGAGAGGAGGAAAAAAAAATTTAAAATCAAATATTAGACACCTCAAATACTTCTGCTACAAAAAGCTTGTTTTATAAGCAACAAAGAAATCTAAAACCAGACAGGTTGAGAGAGTTGAGGCTGGCTCACAGCCTGGCAAAGAGGAAGTTCTGGGGAGAACTTAAGAGCCCCTTCAGGGTCTAAAAGGGCTCCAAGAGAGCTGGAGGGGGACTTGACACAAGGGCGTGGAGTGACAGGACAAGGGGGAATGGCTTCCACTGCCAGAGGGCAGGGATAGATGGGATATTGGTAAAGAATTCTTCCCTATGAGGGTGGGCCCTGGCACAGGTTGCCCACAGAAGCTGTGGCTGCCCCATCCCTGAACGTGTTCCAGAACAGGCTGGATGGAGCTTGGAGCAACCTGGGACAGTGGAAGGTATGGGCTGGAACAAGATGGGCTTTGAGGTCCCTTCTATCCCAAACCATTCTGTGAATCAATAACCAGCAGACAAAACAGACCAGTAATTTTTAACCAGTGTCAAGACACCTTCAGCAAGGACCAGAGCAGGAACAGCTCCTCCAGGAAATGACTCCTCCAGGAAATGCTCACCTTTCTCTCCCGTCTCCCTCTCCTGCCCGGCGATGCTGCCATTGCTCGAGGTGGTGCTGGCTTCGAATCCATTGGCAGACTCACTCTCACAGAGCCCTTCCTGAGACTCCTCTGCCACACTGTCCACCTCTATGGTCATGTCACTCTCGCTCTTGACGCTGCGCGACTCGTCCTGGCTGAGGGCCAGCGGAGAGGCCACCGGGAAGCTCGAGGGGACGCTGGGGGCTAAGGCAGAGGGGGCAGAGTTGGAAGCATTGGGGTCTGGCTTTTCTGCTATTGTGTCTTCACTGCTGCTCTTCTCCTTCTCATCCAAGTCATCCAAGTCTACCTCATGGCACAGCAAGGTTTCAGGACCAATCTGAGGCATTGTGTCATCCTCATCTTTCAAGGGGACGCTGTCGCTGGCCTCGGCCGGCCTTTGGAAGTTGTCGTTCCTCAGCTCCGGAGCGTGCGGAACCGATTCCGCCACCAGGGATGGCATCTCCTCGTTCTCAGTTCTGAGGGACTCCTCAGCATGCAGCCCTCTACATTCCTCTGCTCCAGTACATTCATTGGTCCTCTCTTCAGATACAATATTTGGCACTTCCATCTCACTCTCTCGCCGATTTCTCTTCTCAGGTGACGCCTGTTCCAAAGTTTTCCTTTTCAGAAGCTTCTTATCTTTAGTGGAGGGCTCTGTTTCACTTTCAGTAGTGCTGGAAATGTCTTTACAGTCCAAAGAAGACACATCCAATCTTTCAGGGTCTGTAAGAGACTCGTTTGCCACCTCCTCCTGGCTTCCTGGTGCAATCTTTGCATTCTCCAATGAAGGATCTTTTGTCTTGCTCCTTCTCCCTTTTCCCTTAGGTGATTTTTCAACCTCTCTTTTGATTTCTTCCATTTGATCTGTTTTATTTCCAAAAGTTTGAAGAATTTGTTCACTTTCCTCAACTTCCAGTTTCAGTGTTTCTAGTGGCTGTACTTGAGTCCTGTCGTTTTCCTTCAGCGCGTGAGAAATCTTTGGGTTTTCCTCATCCAGCTTCCCATCACGGAGTTTTTCACTTTTTTCCAGATCTGAAGTTTCTGGAGAAAATTCTTCATTCAAATTCTTTTCAGATGACTCATCTCCTTCGCTGTCAGATGTGCCAGAGTCTAAAAAAATTTTAAAAAGAAGCAAACAGCACACTAAATAATTAATTGCAGCACAACTTTTTATTTGAACCTCCCAAAACCCCTTTTTTCAGTAATCTGATGGTGTCAGCATCAGTTTACAGTAACAAACTTGAAAAATCCTGCATTACTCAACACACTTGCTACAGTTCTTATTTTTACCTAAAATTTCTATGAAACTGCAGTAGTGGTGGTGCTCAGAGTTCAGGAAGCATCTGGATGATGCTAACTCAGGTGATTTAGTTGAAGTCTATGATTCTCCTACTATTTCCCAAATAAGTCAGTACCAATGAACTAC
Organism: Dicaeum eximium; assembly: GCA_013396995.1. Taxonomy (NCBI): domain Eukaryota; kingdom Metazoa; phylum Chordata; class Aves; order Passeriformes; family Dicaeidae; genus Dicaeum; species Dicaeum eximium. The sequence goes on along the minus strand of VWZP01010284.1, from coordinate 85,756 downwards.
ATTTTATTGCAGCAAAAATAGTTTTATAGATTCCCCTGATCCCATGGATATTGCCTCTCCCATGTGACACTACAAAACCAAAAAAGAACACTGCTCCCCTCCATGCAGAGAAAAAAACCCAACCCAAACCCAAAAATAAAAACCTTCCAAACCCCAATATGGACATTTCATTGCTAAACTATTGTACAAATGATGCACCATACAGAGAGCAAGCATTAGTACATTACCAGAAGATTATTCAGGGATCTGTACTAAAAGGAGACAGTGAATTCACTTCAGTTCTTGTTCACAGAGGCTTAGAAACATCCAAGATGTGCTGCCATTTGTGTATAATTAACAGCTGTGCTGGATGATGGAGTATTGAGGATGAGGACTTAATTAGCACAATAAAGACTATCATTATAGCACTGGATTTGGTCTGTTCAGGACTGAAAGGCTCTGGCTGAAGAACATGGAATGACCTGTAAAGTCACTGCTCTTCTGTGAGCAAGCTGTGCTCCTCAGCAGGGTCAGCTCAACTGCTTACTCAACAAAATTTACAAGGAGAAAGGAAAAAAAAACAACAAAAAAGAAGGTAAAAAAAATAAAAACCAAACTTCTTTTCAAAAAGGTACTGAAAAAGCCTCCAAAGCATACACAGGGCTGAGATCACTCACCGTTTGATCCTCTATCAGAATCAAACATTCCTGAGCTACGTCTGGTCTGCCTGCGAGGTGTTGCTAAAATTAAAATCGAAAGAATTAATTTGTATCGAGCGGAAGCAGCGCCGAGCTGGGTGCGCGCCCCGGGGCGGAGCGGGAGCTCGGAGCTCACATGCAGCTCCAGCTCCACCCTGCTCCAGCGGGAGCGGTGGGGAGCACACGCCGCTCCCTGCACCTCTGGAGCCGGATTTACCTTCGCTGTTGGGCGTTTTGGGGAGGCTGCAGGATGTGTTGGATGGCAGAGTGGATTTCAGAGGGGGCCGCCCACGCTTGGATTTTTGTTTCTCCTCGTCCTTCTTCTCGTCCTTTTCACCATCTTCTTTATTCTGCAGGGGAAACAGTGGATTTTTATTAATGATTCACTGCTGATTATCAAAGCTTTTGCTTTACTAAAAACTAGACTGTGGACTGAATAACTTGGTTTTTTTTAAAACAAAAACAGTGCTAGTCAGTAAATACAGTACTACAACAAACTTATTGAAATCATTACTTTTGTTTTTTTCTTCTGTTTTCTCTTTGGTCCTCCTTTTTCCACTGGCCAGATAATCCGATCAGCTTTCACCCATTCATCATACCTGAAAGGGAATAAAACCACACAGTTATCACTGCACATAAAAATGTTGTTTGAATATGAGGAGTTAAAAGATTTGAATTACAAAAAAAATTTACTAATGAGGTAGGCAAAGGCCAACAGCAGATTGGATGGGGCTCAGAGCACCCTGAGATAGTGGAAGGTGTCCCTGCCTATGGCAGGAGGGTGGAATGGGATGGGCTTTCCTTTCCAACCCAAACCATCCCACGATAGCAGAGCATGGACTTACAACTCATGCAGTATCTGTCCTTAGAAAGGTGAATGACATTTTCAGTGCATAAAAAACCCCTATGGGATGAGGGAACGAAGGTACAAACTTCCCTGTCTCTCACCAGCAAAGCACTGGAACACTGAGGGGACTGAGTCAGCTCTAAGGTGTCAGTTATTCCACATCACACACACAGGACAATTGTCACCACACCATGCCTCAGCAGATTTTCAGTGCATTTTTTTGTTGGGTTTTTTTTTTTTTGGTTTGTTTTGTTTTTTTAAATAGGTAAAGATTTTAAATTATGGCAACAAAGTGGATGAGATGCTGAAAAGCACAAACACACTGATGCTCCTCAAAATCTCCTAAAGATATTAATACGGTAAAAGGAACCTGTAAACATTTGGGGAATATTGCCACACTCAAAAATCATGTTGCCACATAAAGAAATTTGCTTATGGATTTAGAACACCACAAGTTACATACCAGAAGTATATAAAGTACTATAAAGACTGGCTGCCATGAGAAGCATTTTTACAATCCTAGTTAACATTCAATACAAGAATATATTTTATTGCCAAAATTCCAGTGCTTAATACATTTCATTGTAAATACCTTCACCATTATCCATGATTCCCTTAAAGGAAAATTTGCTAGTGCTAACACTGACAGACACAATAAATATCAGGGATACTTCTGGAAGGGGTGAGGATTACTAAGGCAGATGGACACCTTGAAAAACACAAGTAGATTCTGACATTTCAATGCAACACCATGACCAAAATCACCAACATTGAGAAGTGAAGAAGTCAGAGCCTGTCATGTTGATAATTCAATATGGAGCCACATCACTGACCATCCCTCACTTTACTTCCTTAAAAAAAAATTGCTATTTCTTTAGCAAATAAGCCTTTGAACAAAGAAATGAAATTTGTTATCCTCACCTTACATTCCAACCGTAGTAATGAACTAAATATAAAACCTCTCCATCATCAATTTCTGTGCTTTTAATACTGGCTTCATAGATTTTTTGAGTCTTTCCACGTCCATATTTTACTTTCACTTTGGTTCCAGTCAGGCAGGGTTCTGCATCCTCCTCATCCTCTTCACCTTCTGTTTCTCCTTTGTTCTCAATTTCTTCCCTGCAGTAAAATGTATTTAAAATGCCCACTAATTAGTGACAATAATATTTTAAAATTTAGAGAGTAGTCAAAGTAGAAAAAGGCTGCAAGAAAAAAAGAAATTTCTTTTCTGCACCCTGTCCTGTCTCTGAAGCTTGCTCAGAAACAGATTTTTTAAATCAAGAACAGAGCTTAGAGAGAATAGGGCTAAGTGCCAAAAATACCCAGAAAGTTTTATTAAAATTTAAACACGATTTATAAAGTATACAGCTACCTCAAAGCTTAAAGATTATTTTTTAAATTTATATTTTGATAATACAAAGAGGAATAAAAGTTAACTCAAGTGTGTGTCTCCTAAACAGCATAGGAAGGACTAACTTCAGTTTTTGAAATATTTGATTTTGACACATTATTTATAAAAAAAGGTACTTTTACAATTGGCTTAACATGCTACAGTTTATTAACTGCACATAAGTGTGAACTCCCATCACAATGATCCTCTCATGGACACAAACACCATTCCACTGGAAAAAAACTTCACAAAACTTCACTTTGATGACAGAAGTTCAGCCAAGCTTAAAAGTGTCTGCACAGCTCTTATTAGATACATCCACCTCTCATTACACCTTTAGCTACTGTTTGAATATTACACTCAAACATATTTTGAAGAACTACAATCTAACCTATTTTTAGCTGTAATTTCTCCCCTATTTAAGGGAGAAATTAGCATAATTTAGAAGTTACTCTACAAAAAAGTCAGCAAGAAAGAAAATACTAAAAAGGAGTATGAGTTTGCTTTTAATGAAAGAGATTTCCTGGCTTTCAGTGAAAGATCAATTGTCTTGTGGCAAGCAACTCAGAGGACAAGTAACACTCACACAGCTTAAAGAAAACTCTGATATTTTGATCATCTGACACACAACAAAAACAAGGAGCCTGCAGCTGCACCAGCCATCAGCAAACCCTTAAAAGCACAGGAGAAGAGGGATTCACCATTTCTGTTTCAACTGCCCAGGGAAGTGTCCCCAAGCTGTTCCCATCCTCACAGCACCTGGGAGACTTCCAGCCTGGCCAGCTTGGTGTCTGGAGGTATTGGTGTGGTAAAACACCAACACAGCCTTGGCAAGTAAAATGACAGTGAAAAATACTGCCTGGCATGGAGCACAAAAAGATGTTTCCAGAAAGTACAGCAGGCTCTACAAGCTTGAAATGAAATGTTCCCTGCCCTGCCTGTCTGAGTGAATAAGACTTCTGATTTTTACACTTTAAGATCAAGTCTGTATCCTCCTGCCTGGAGAACAGCTCAATCATGGCACAGAAAACTCAAAGACGGTGATACAAGTTAGTGTTTACCTCTCCCTCTGCCTCTCTTCCTCTTCATCTGACTCTCTATCAGAATCCTCCTGTTTTTTAATTTTCTTCTCTTTTTGCTTTGGTGTGCTTTTCTTCCCCAGTGGAGTTTCATTTTCTTTCTTTTCTGCATTTTCAGGTGTTTCCTCCACATCTTTGTTTTCTTTGTTACTGTCTTTTAATTTGTCTTGGGTTTTATCCTCTTCACCATCTTTTTTAGCAGGGGCTGCATCGCGGGCCAGTCTTCTCCGTCCCTGGAAAAGAAATAAGATCAGTTTAATGACTCCTGTCACCTGCTCTCTCCATAACCTCTCCAAATCTCAGCAAAAAAGTGACACATGCAACTCCTGTGGAGAAGGCTGGAGGTGAAAAAAAAGTGCAAAATACATTAAAATAGTAAAATTAAAGCTTCAAGTTTTTATGTCTGCGTCATTTGGAATAATGAGGATGAGTTTCTGATTAACTGATGGAGGATTTCAGGACATTTGTTTGGACCTGTAATGTTTGCTCCTCTGACAGAAAGGGCCAAAATGTCTTGTTAACCTACAGCAATAGCATTCTTTGAAGTGCTTGTATGGGACTATTGAGGGGAGGCATCTTCAATCCTGACAGTCACCTGTGGACAGCAAGGGCAGAAATTTGTCACCTTTCAAGTATCCCATTTTTAAAAGGCACTTGGAGTACTCAGGCAGTTGCTGCCTGGGACTATCTGCAACTGATTCTTAGAGACCTAGCACAGGATTATAATTTGATTTATTAAAAGTCTCTTGATAGGATCATTGCTTTTTAGTCAGAACGAAGAGCTAATTATTAAAAAGATAAAAATTTCTTACATTTCTTTATCCTTTTTTTGAGTGCTCTCTAAAAGAAAAAAACAACTCAGAAATAAATGAACAAACTAAGAACAAAGCTAATGCCATGTCAGGAAGTTCATTGAGGCTGATGCAGCTCAGAACAATCACTTTCATTTTAACAGAAATATAATACATAATAGAAATCTCAACTTGTGTTTACACCATGTCCTTTCATCTATTAATCTATAAGGCCATATATTTGCTTGAAAAGCTGCTTTGCAAGAAAGACTTCAACAGAATGACATTTTAGTCAAACAATCTTTAGAACTTGAACAATTTAAAAGCAGCAATTTTTGTCCTTCAGTAGTCATACTCTGTTGAAGACAGAACACAAAATGTTCTTTTAAGGTAATTAAATAAGTGCTACAGTCATATTCCAATACCTTTAAAGTACTGTCTGTATTCCTCAAGGTGTTCAGTATCCTTCAACTGATGAGCCACTGATCTATGTAGCTACTAACACAATCCTCACCTCTACTGCATTTAAAGACAAATAAAACATAATTGTTCCTCCCTCTACTTTTGTCAATATACTCTAATATTTTAGTATTTCTTCAATTAGAAGAGAAACTGTGATAAAAACCAGCTCAGAGAAATGGGTCTTCCTTTGATTCTTAGATCCATAGCAGGTTTTTGATATTCCTGTTCCTTGCCAGAAGGCTCCAGGTTCTGTGTGCCTGTGGAAATCCTCCCCCACAACCAAGACTGTCCTGCTGTGTTTCATTGTTCTGATGAGAGCAGCTCCAAGCAGCTCCCAAGCCATCCCTGAACCACAGCACATCCAATGGAGCCTGAGCAAATCCCACGCATGGGGTAGAACATGAAGGAATCATCAAACCTGACTCTGTGTCCAGGTAGAACATAATTAACTCCACACTTGTACAAGTGCACCAACTCCAATGTGCAGCTCCTCCACAGGGAAAACTCATTATGGAAACTGTTTCCTATACAAAGGGGCTTTGTTAAGGACTAAACACAAATCAGTTCAAACCACTCACCCTTGGGGATTTTAGCTCAATTTCTTCTTTCTCACTTTCACTGCTGGAATAATTTTCTTCTGCTTCTTTTTTAACTTCTGTTGGGGGCATTTTTTGTTCCTCTTTCACACTTTCCTCCATTGGTTCCACGTGCTTCTGTGTGTCTTCTACCACTTTTGGTTCATTGTGATGGATGGTCCTAAACTGAATGTTTGCAGAACGGCAGTACTCTTCGAAACCATAAAGATACCTACAGGCACAAGGAAGGTCCCATTTATATTTCATGGTTTATTTTCTATTTATTGAAGTGCAGAAAACCTATTTTCCTGCTCAGTAACTTCAGGAAAATAATAATAATAAACAACCAAACAAACCCAAATACAAATATAAAAGCTGGAGAAGATTTTGAATTTAAACAATTTCAAGTCAAACGCTGACAAAGAATACACACAGGTGCTTCCCACATATTTAACTTCATCCCCACCCAGTAAAGAATTCATGACAGTAATGCCATGCATGAGCTTGTTCTCTGCAAACTGCCTCTGCACACTCTAATCCAGTTATAGGTGAGAGAGGTATGAATTAGCTTATTCCTCAAAGAATTAATATGCAAGTTACAACACACTATCACTGTCACAACATATTTTGGTGTGTCCAAACAACCTCATCATTATTTCCACTGTAACAGCAACCCAGTACACATTTACCAATTATTCTTTCCAGGATAAACAATCTTCTCTGTGAAATACAGACCTTAAGCATGTGCCCAGTTCAAATCTCACTGAAGATAGTCTCAATATTGTCATCTTCATTGACATTAACATGAGTTGAGTCATTAGTCATCCCTATTTCCAAATTTCTTTAGGTCTGAGTCAAGAGAACCTCATTCTTCCCTTTTACTCAAAAAGCCCAATTGTTTCTTGTCAAACTTCCAGGAGGATAAATAATAAAATCAGTTTTTATTCAGGAAATGAGCTTGGAAAATGTCATTCCTGAAAGATTTCCAATTTAAAAGTTACAACACAGCTGAAAAGTGAGGGTCAGAAGAAAAAGATTTATGCATTTGGTCATTGTAAATAATGATTTTACTATTAAATAAATGTCACATCCACCATAGCAATGCACACAGTTAAGCCCTAATGCCATTTTTCTACAAATTCTGCAAAGATTATATGTAAATATACAATCTGAAACATGTCTTTTTTTCAGTCAACACCTTTCATGAAGTTAAAGCAACTGGTGTAAAATTCTCCTCAATGCATATGAGATCTAAAGATTAAGGAGTCTGTTACTGTTAATTGCCTTATCTTGCAAAACTGAATCTGCCAAAGCTTATTTTATAAATTTCATTGGTGTACTCTGAAATGCCATCATCACAGGAGGAAAGTGAAAGTTTGGTAACAAACTGACCACAATTCTGATGTATTGGAGCAACTGGAACTTACAGCCGTGACTGCTCCCTCCTCTCCTCCACATCAGCACTGGAAAATGCTCAGAACTGTTCATTAACTGAAGAATATCAGCTGCTCTCTATAACTATCAAAAATCTCTTGAATATTGTACAAGCTACAACTAGGAAAAAGAAAGGAAAAGTGTTTTCACCATTATCCAATATAAGAACTTACTTTCTATAAGCAGTTTTTACATTGTAGGAAGCAGCCGAGTTCAAAATAGGAATGCCAAGGTCCATATAAATTTGCTTCCATACAGCACCACTCTCAATCTTTGAGGGGAAAAAAAAAGAAAAAAGGAAGTTTACGAGTTTTGTTAAATAAGAACATTAAGGAATAATATCTAACAGAGCTAAAAGCCAAAGCCTATTATAAGCCATGGGCAGGGACACCTCCCACTATCCCAGGTTGTTCCAAGCCCTGTTCAACCTGGCCTGAACACTTCCAGGGTTGGGGTATCCACAGCTTCTCTGGACAATCATTCATAGATATGAATAAACAGACATATTTAGTTCAGGGAACATCCAGCACTTACATTGTCACACCCACCCTGCTGATAAACCAGCCTAAAAAGTTTGAAGAGATTAAGGTCCTTGTAGCCCAGAACTGGTGGTTTATTGATAGGAGTACCTGAACAAAATAAAACAGAAACCAGTTATCCCAAAGAACAGCAAGGTACCTCTTCCATTCCTTTAGCACACATTTGATTGCAAGTATTCTTCTGCATTTTAAAATCTGTATTCAATGGCTTAAAGTATGTTCCCAAGTCAGTAAATTCCAATCACCAGTTAAGACTTCACCCTCTTTTGAATGCATCATTATCTCTGGGTGGTTTATCAGCCTCCCAGTTTTATTAACAACCCCCATCCACCTGGCTGCATCCCACTGCTCCTCTCCTGAGCAGGGAGGACAGCCAGAACTGCAGGAAGCTCCACAGAACACCTGAGGAATGCTGGAATAGAGCAGTGTGTGAAGAGATTGACTACAACCACTGTGGGCTGAAAGGAACAAGGAAGAAGCAGAGAGGTTGGATTAGGAAGAGACACTCAGACAAATTGTCAGAATGTGGAAAAGCACAAGGCCCTGACCAGACATGAATATTTGGGACAGTTCCAGGGAAAAGAAAGAACTCAGATCAGCTGGGTGGCAGTGACATAAAGAACAGTAATTGTGACATGAAGAACAGTAATTATCTGCAAAAGGAGAAACCAAAAGTGACTTAGGGCAAGTGGCTACATACGTAGACAATAATCCTCCCAGCAAGGACAAATACCAAACCTCCTCCCTGCTGCTTTCTATCTTCCCTCATCTTCATGCAATTATATTTGGAATCATTAAAATAATTTTATAGAACTTTGGGAATACTGTCATGATTCCATGAATCAAAACATTTACACTGAGAGAAGAGAATGTGGAACAAATCTGGTGGGAACAGAAATCTTGCTGTAAGGATGAAGAAGGAAAATAAAAAGCAAAGAGGCAGGAGGAAAGTCCCACTCCTGAAAAAGTCCTGCACATTGCTCAATCCACATACTGGCTTTAAGAATATTTCATGGACTGAGTCTTCAAATTCAGCACACAAATGCTTTCTTCTTCTGCCTTCACAAGGTCCTGACATCCCTACTTGTTTTGTAGGCTGTGAGTGTTTAAGAAAGAGAATGAGAAAGGAAGAAAAGAGGAAAGTAGGAAGAGTCAGGCCACGTGAAAAGAAAATTCTGGATTAGCCCAGCAGCAGAGTGATTTCCTTTTTTCCCCCCAACTTGGCCTTTTATTCCCCTAAGGCAGCTTATTCTCCAGAAACACTGGTTATATACACAGGAGGCCTTCAAAATTATATTGGATGAGCTCCAGAACACTTTGCTAAAATACATACTCAAGTTCTAAACCTATGATAAGAACTGGCAATGTTGAACAGCCTTTGAATTGTTCATTTATGATTCTGTGGTCTAGAATACACCTCATTAGAAGCCATACAGACCCTCTTTATAAAAGGCAGCTTGATTTCCCCATTAATTTTAACAACCTGCTCCACTCAAAAAAAGAAAGGGGCAAATATTCAGACTCTGCAAGTACTTCATGTTTTACCCTTAGCTCTGGTCATTTCAAATTCAAATACATCAACATTTGCTGCACTCTGTGCTGCTATAGAAATATCATTCAGGTAACTGCTGTCAAGAGAAAAGAAAGATTAAAAAAAGGGAAAAGGGCAGTAGTTACACCTGTAATCTACCTCCACACTAAGGCTACTGCAGGATGAAAACAGTATTTGAAATACAGGATTGAAATGGTGACTTCGTGAGTAAAATTAATCAAACCAATATACTCTAAAAGACAAAACTCTCTGCAGGTTTGAATATATATTTTTAAAAAGGAGCATAAAAGCTTCCATTTTCGTGTCAGTCTCATCACAAATGCCTTATGCAACAGCAGCTCTCCCAAGTCTGCAGGTACCTCCTGCTTCCTAGGCAGAGCACGTGCACTTCTGATACAGCTCTGAAGCCCAGACTTCAACTATTCTAATTTATTAAGTCTCACTTAATTCTGTAAAGAAGGACATGTAAAATACACTATTTTATTGTTCCAGTTTTAGGATAGAAAGAATCTTTTAAGTTGTCTCTTCAGGTATCACTGCTCCATTTGTGGCACATTTCCATTCTCTGCTGGTTGGATTTCACCATCCATGGACAGATTCCACAGCTTCCAGCCTGGGATTAACAGCAGCAGAGCCCTCAGCCATGGCTGTCACAACCAGAAATCAACCAAGGGCTTATTTAACAGGCATTGTGAACATAGAAAAGGCTTTGTGAAAGCAAAACAAAGCCAAAACACCTCAGGGAGGATTTGAGTTCCCTTTGAGTGCTGTGTCATTAAAAAAGTGGACTGGAGATTAAAAAAAAGCAAGAAAATTCAGAAAAGTGTTACCTCTGTCTTCCATAAACTTGTAAAGCTGTTGGAGGAAGTTGTCCCTCTCTTCAGGATCAAGCTCTTCCTCAGGCTGTGAAAATAAATGCAGTCACAAATGAAAACAGCAAATATGCAAAGTAACCATTTATTTGTACAAAAGCCTAAAAGCAAGAACTAAACCCAAACCACTTCCCATTTGGCCCTGAACCCAGGTAATGGTGAAATATGCAGAAAACAAAATTTACTCAGGAAGTCTGAAGTGGTACCTCAGGAGGAAAGAAAGAAAATGCAGGTCAGGGAAAGCATTAGTCCATGACAGAATGAGTGAGTGACCCTCAGAATGAAAACACTAATACATGTAGCATACCTGCCTAACCCAGAAGAGGTCTGGTATTTACAAGACTGAAAGAATCCACAGGAATTCCAGGGGGTTTTTTGGTTAGGTTCTTTCTGTTTGTTTGAGGCTTTTTTGTTTAACTCATTTTCCTTATCCCAGCTTTACCTCAGGTTGCAGAACAATTCCTTCTCCAACAGTACCTGTTGGAGATGCTCCAGGCAGTATTTGTTTTGTAATTAAGCTCCAATTCTTGATTTCAGCTTATTTTTGAAACACCTTTAAAGTCACTTCTATAATTTATTTTTATTATAAATTCCTTAGTTTTACCTTTACAACGTAAAGCCTCAAAGAGATAAACACTTACTAACTTTATGGCAAGTAATCCACAGCATGAAATAAAGACATTCCTTTTATTCCAGTGAAAATTATTTAAAATAAAGTAAATTTACTGAGGGGGGGTGGAAGGGGCAGGCAGAGGAAATAATGTCTATGGATCTTAATGGAATTTTTAGAGTCTAGCAGAGATTAAAAAAAAGGAAAAAAAAAAAAAGAAAACCTTTTCCCTGCAATGCTTTCTGCATGCCACTTTCTTCCTGCCAGCCTGGCAGTTTGCACAAGGCAGGCTGCAGCTGTCTTGAAGGAAAGACGTACAGTATGTGTCAAAAAATCTTATCATTCCTTTATTAAAAATAACAGGAAAGTGACAAGCAGTTCCAGAAGGAAACCAGCACAACAATTTAGATTTCAGTCATCTCTGCATTCTGTAAACTTCAAGCTTCAAGGCAAGGAGATAGGCAGGGAAATGGGGATGTACATGCCAGTGCCCTGCTAACCAGCAAGCAATCTGCCCAGCATCAGAATGAATCCCAGCCCTGCCTGCTTCACTGAATTCTGAGCTTCTAAACCCAACAGGGCTCTGCTACAATCAGGCAGGGACAATATCTGTGTCTTGCTTCATTAATTTTTTTGGAGAATAATTGGAGGAAATTAAATGTGTAATCACAACACTGTACAGCATCAGTTACCATTTGCTCAGCACATTACAGGGATTATATAAGGAGAAACAGTTATCTATAGAATTAGCACGCTCTTCCAGGTTATCCAGTGAAGTATTGCTATAGAAACCACAGCTTTTTTCTCTCCATCTAGACTGCAAAATAACTTCAAGATCGAGAAATTTCTACCATCTACTGTAATGTTTACTGACTGAAGGCAATACCGCTCAAACTGTGCAAACTAAATACATCTAGTAACAGTAAACATTCAGAAATACTTCTGAATAGTTAAATTAAAGCCATTTCTTCTGTGTGGGCACAATGCCAAACCAGAACTGTGGGTCAGAACAGCAGAAATGCAAGCTAAAACAGCAATCTTGCAGCCAGAATTAACCCTTCCACTGAGACCAAATATGTTCAGCTGAAGAAAAGCAAGAAAGAAGGATGAAAAATGTTATAGGGTGGGGGCATAAAGCATGGCTGCAATAATCATCCACCTGTGTGAGACATCCAAAATTCTGCACCTGCTTCTCTCTGTTGATGGTGTATGAGCCCCTTGACAGAGGGAGTGTGAACTGTGCCTGGTACTGATGCCAGAACAGGCACCAGATCCTTCTGAGAAGTCACTTGAGTAAGATCTGAGTGACTGACACCATGGAATATATCTTGCATCAGTTTTCTTTTGCTTCTGGCAAAACCGAGAAAAACCAACCCTTCCTGGATATGCTTACTGCAACATGAGGATGTCATTTTTTTACCAGTTATCTGCTTGGAACTGGACATTAAAGAATTCCAAAGAGTGTCTGCTGTTCTTTTCAGTTTTGAGGTTGAGTTTTACTTTAAATATATCAGCCATCATAAAATTACAGAATGGGCTGGGGTGGAATGGACCTTAAGGACCATCTAGTCCCAACCCCCTGCCATGGAGGTTCATCTAAGCTGCTGTAAATCTGCACCCAAATCAAGGGAACACCTGAGAAATGCTGATGCCACAACCTGTGATCACCATCAGACAGCAAATGGAGAGCTGAAATTCCCAGCACTGATTGCCAGCAGGAGCCAGGATGACAGTGCTGCTCTCCAAAACTCACTCCAGACATTTGTGCCTGTTTTAGACTGGGCATAAATAAGTTCAGTGATAATTGTTTAAAACCAGTTACTGAAGAGAGTTCTGTCTCTCAATTTCATTTTTGCCTATAGAGATGTTGCAAAAAGAGGGAGAATGTAGCCAAAGGTAAGTCCAAGTGAGAGGAAAAACAACATGAAAAATTTAAGCTGCAAGAGCTCAAAACTGAGACCTTTCTTCTGTTCATCCAATACCCACAGATAAATGCAACATGAGAAAAACTTTATAGGTTCAGGATGAGAGGCTGAATTTCATTTAAATGAAAATAAATAAAAATCTCCAAGATGCCCCTTTTCTAATTACAAGATTGAAATTTTATGGGTTTGATATTTTTTTCCTCCTTTCTGACAAGCAGGCCACATCTGCTAGGGAACACTGCAAACAGTAAAACAATAAAATCAACCATGAACATCATCTTTTTATCTTTGTATGAAGGACATGTTCCCTTCCCAACTCCATTTCTTATGGTCTTCCAAACATCATTATGAGCATTCATGTATTTTCTAGAACTATATGGTAAGCACCAGCAACACGAAGCACACAGGAACGTGCAGAACACTTGTAACTGGTTTTGCTTCATTTGGTTTTGAGCCACCTAATTCACCACGAGCTTTGCCTGTCCTTAGCATGATTTTAAACAAGAATGTGGCTCTGTTAATCCTGACTCATCATTTACTCTACAGAAAGATGTTAAAGCTTCTGTGGGTGCCAACCTTTAGAGCTGAGTGGGAGCACAAAGGATGAAATAGTTTCTTTAGAAAAGAAAGAATGAATCTCTACCTCCAAGCACGTACACCCTGAACTCAGGCAATCCAAGGTGGAGCTACCAGGGAAAGACCTTTCTTTTATGTTATAAATAGACTGACAAGACCACAAACGCTTCTGTGACAGAAAAGCAGGTGAAGAGGAAGAGCAGCATACACAGGATTTGGAGTTCAGAGGAGGAGATGATCAAGACAAGCTGCCAGAATTACAGTTAATGTAATTTTGTTGCTTCACAGTACTTCAATGAGATTTCATCACTCGCGCATTTGCTTTCTAACTCCAAGCTTGAAACTAATTAAGGAAATGACAAGAATTAAACTGATTGCAACAAGTTAACAGCTTTAAACCACGTGGAGATGAGCATGGTCTTAAAATGTTAATTTGTACCAACAAGAAACCAGAAATTCCACAAACCAACAATGACTCACTGGAGAGCTGCGCCTCAGTTTGCAACTTCTCTTGGAGTGACATTCTGAGAATGCCTCTTTGCATAAAACTGTGAGCAAGAAAGTCTTTAAAGAACATTTGTGCATGGCATGATGCAGGCTGTGCTTCACAGTAGCCAGAACTCCTACAAATACACACATGCATGAGAAGGAGGATTAGCTAATCAATGTTTGGCTATTTTTAAAGCCTATGCTGTGCATTACACATCACAGCTGCTTAGGGGGTTTTATATAGATAAATCACAGAATCTTAGAATGGTTTGGTTTGGAAGGAACCTAAAAAACCATCTTGTTCCATCTCCTGCCATGGGCAGGGACTTCTTCCACTAGACCAGGTTGCTCCAAGCCTCATCCAACCTGGCCTTGGACAGTCCCAGGGATGGGGCAGCCACAGCTTCTCTGGGCAACCTGTGCCAGGGCCTCACCATCCTCACAGGAAATAATTTTTTCTTAGTATCTAATAAACCACTTTTTTCTGGATTTCACCCTTCATTACCTTTGAAATTACTGTTTTCCTGTATCTAACTTCCAGAGTCAGCTATTTCAATGTTATTTTAAAATACAAATAGGTTGCAACAGACATGGCAATTTGGGTATGATTTTATGTGATCTCCCACAGTTACTTAGAGCAAAACCTATCCAGGGAACAGGAATTATTTTGAAGCAAAATGTAAATATTTTAATAGTTGACTACTGATTATCTGTAGGAATTTCAAGCCTCCTAAAACACATCACGGATTTCTCATCCTTCCTTTATGGACTTAATGCTAATAAAATATATGGTAATAACTTACCATGAGAACTGAAATCCTTGCTTATTTGCAGAATAGGAACACTGGAAAATGCCTCTGGCATCTTCCCTTTTCAACAATGTAAAGCAACTGTGACTGATTTTTTTGATGCCGTTGTGATGCAAAAACCTTGAAAAGGTTAAATGAATGTACCCCATTAAAGATGCTACACAGACATCCTCCAGGTGACTGTCAGAAATAAGCCTTGAAGAAAATCCATCTTAGCAAACACCTGGAGGTGCCACAACTCTTCCCTCAATGAGCCATGGAGATCAGCTAGCTGCAATTTTTTTCCAAAGAAATTCCTTGCCTTGACTTTGGTTTTAAGTGAATGTATCTGTTAAGAACATGTACTGAAAAGATATTTGAAATAACTGCATGTTAACATCTTCATTCTAATGGGATTAGAATGGCTCACAATGAGACAGCCAATTCCAAATGTTGCTTACACATCTCCTTGTAAAACAGGGAGTATTTGAATATTTAAGCTTGAGAATCAAATGTGATGGATTGCAGTGGATTCCACAGCTTCTCCTACCAGCACATTTACCTGTCTGGAATCCTTCACTTCACTACTTTATGTTTAGATTAGATTCTTCTTCTTCTTTCCTGACAGCACAACTTAAAGACAAGCAAATACAGTAGTAGATACAACATGTTTTGAATCAAAATCAGGTAATGTTCAATGTTCCAAAAGCTTTTGTTTCTATGTGGAGATACTGGAGTTAAGATTTTCCTTCCTTCTAGCTGCAGTGCATAGACTGCCAAATGCACCCTCCAAAGACAAGTGACTATCTTACTCTGACATGTTGAAAACCGGGTAAGAAGCAAAAGCAATATCCAGATTTTTATCTGGATTCAAATTAATTGAATGATTCTTTTAATTTTCATTCAATAAAGAATTTTTTATAATACCTCTGGATTTTTTCACTTTTTATGAAATGTGTTATTAAAATCTTAATTGCTAATGGAAAATAATCCTGAGTTGCACCACGTATCACCAAAATTCCAGAATCTGAACATGCTGAGCAGCTCTGTGTAATGCCATCCCTGTTAAGAGTCCATGACAAGCAATTTCCACATTGTCTTCCTTCCCAGTCAACTCTGGACCACACAAGTCACTCACCACGGGTGAGGAGGAGGAGCACCAAAGCAACCCAGTGCCTGTTCCCCCTCCTTAGCTTACAAAGCCATGTAAAGCCTGGAAACCCAGTGGTATCAATTCTACCACTTCTTAAAGATGTCATAAAGGCAACACACTTAGAAATATAGTTTCTGTCAAAACAAAGTTGCAGATTTTTAAGCCAGCTACCGGAAAAATGGCAGGATCTAATGTCACCAGCTACAGCAGATCTCTCTGCTCCATTATCATTATAAAAGATCTTACTTCAGAAAAATAGGATCCTTTCCATTCCAGAATTAGACTTTTCTGACTGACTTTATCCTGTGATTATATATTAAGTAGGTCTGTGTCCATTTGATTATTTAATGATGGCCTATCATGGCTGGGCAGCAGCTGGACAGGCCCTGACAGCAAAGCTGCTGTGCCTACCAAAAGATGGGAATGGGGGAAAATAAAAAGGTATTTTTAATAATCTCACTCCCATCTCTAATAATATAACCAATCACAGTTCTAAAACAAAAAGCCCACTGAGAATATTCTGGGAGAGGATGGACAGAAGCAATTTTTGACCTTGATTAATAAAAGGAAGCACTCTATAAAATGTAAAATTTCAGTAATTAGACATCTGTATTCAAATACAGGCAAAAAAACCCCCAATCACTCACTTGTCGATTCTCTGTGCAGCTACTATTTCTGCCTTTCTAATGGAAAAAACAGAAATTCCTGAAATTCCCTACATGTTGTCTGTTGCAGTATCTAGCGTGGCCCACAATTAAAAATATGTATTCTAACAGCTGAACCAGGAATTTGATTTAATGGGCCATCATGACAGTTCTGCTCTGACATTATCTAAAAAGATTCATATCTACCCTCTGCTACACAGCTTCAGCATGAAGATGCTCACCTTACATTCCTACTTGTCACCTGGAAATAATGGATTCCACAGCTTCTCCTATCAGCACATCCACCTGTCTGGAATCCTTTGCTTCACTATTTTACATTAACATCCTTCTTTAAAAATAATCTATATTTCTTTTACAGGAATGCCTTTTTTTTATTTTTTTTTAACCACCAAGCTTCCTCCTCCCCCTTCTTTGTTTGAAACACACAGCATTTTATGCAATAGGCATGAAAAATGATAATAAAAATGGATACTAGAAAACTAGTACAGCAATCCTTGATTTTCAGTGACTGATACTCTGAAATTTTAACCAATGTTAATACAGACAGAGCAATACAGACTGCAACAGTTCACACCCTGCAAAATGTGGCCTATTCAGTCTTTTTCACTGCAAACAGAGGGAAAAAACCCAGAGGATTTTACACTTCTGCACACATTTATCTCAGATTCATCTTATCACACCACTATTCTTATACAGACATCTACTCCATTTTCCAAAACACTGACATCCGAGCATAAAATTCACACCTAAAAATAGATTTTTATTGTCTTATTTTTTTTTTTTTAAACCTGGAAAGATCTCCCCTGGCTGCAAGCTCCACCAGACAGTTCCCAGATCAGAAACCCAAGTCAAACCCCCATCCCCAACCACCAGGCTCACATCACAGATTCAAACACACGATCCTTACCTAGCAGCTGCATTCTTTCAAACGTAAAATGGTTTTACTTCCTTTCTATCTAATCTGCCCACTGCCTGGACATATTTTCAGCCTGACTTCCAAATATTCGCTCGCGCTCGCTCTCTCTCCCCGCGCGGCGGCCGCGGTTAACCGGCATTACTTACATTCTCTTCCGCACGGGGGGGGAAAAAAAATTAAAAAATTAATCGAACGAACTAGTAGCACTAAGGAGAACGCGAGGCATTAGATGAAAGGCAGAGGGAAGGGCCAGCCCATCTCCGAGCCCCCGGCCAGCCCCGGCTCCCGCGGCCGCTCCCCGCGCCTGCGCCGCGCCCGCTCCCGGTTGCCCTGGGAACGCCGAGGCCGCCGCCAAGCGCCATCGGCCATTCCGTGTGGGAAGGGAAGAGAAGGCAGGGGAAAGGGAAGCGGCCTTTGACCTCCCTCCCGACACACGGCCCGCACCGGGGGGTTACGGTTCGTGTTTTCGGGGTGTATTGTGAGAATGGCGCGGCGGGGAAACAAATAAATCCCGCAGTGCCTCCGCTCCCCGCCCCCCACCTCCGCCCATGCTTCTAAATCCGACATCCAGGTTACAAGCAGGGAGCAGAAATAGGGAATTCTGTAACGACAGTTTTCATGAAGAAACCGGCTAATTTCAAAGAAAATGAGCCACTTTAAATACTTGAATGCAGAAAAAACTGTTAATATGAGAATCATGGAATCACATTCCATGATTTGGGTTGGAAGGGACCTTAAAGATCATCCAGTTCTAACTCCCTGCATGGAGACACATTCCACCAGATCAGGTTCCTCCAAGCCCCATCCAGCCTGGCCTGGTTCAATTCCAGGGATGGGGCAGCCACAGCTTCTCTGGGCAACCTGTGCCAGGCCCTCAGCACCCTCACAACCAACAATTTCCTCCTGATGTCTGACCTGAATCTCTCTTTCAGTTTAAAGCCATTCCCCCTTGTCGTATCACTCCATGGCCTTGGTCCGAAGTCCCTCCCCAGCTCTCCTGGAGCCCTTTTATGCCCTGGGAGGTCTCTCCCAGAGCCTCCTCCAGGTGAACACCCCCAGCTCTCCCAGCCTGGCTCCAGCCCTCAGAGCAACTTCATGGCCTCCTCTGGAGCAACCTCCACAGGACTCTCCTGTGTGGGACAAAGTGCTCCAGTGGGGTCTCATGAGGACAGAACAAAGGGGAGAATCCACTTTTTCATGCAGCTCAGGACACGTTTGGCTTTCTGAGCCATAAGCACTCATTGCTGGCTCATGTCTGGCCGTTTATCCATGAGAAGCCCCAAGCCCTTCTCCACAGGGCTGCTCTCCATGAATTCCTCTCCCAGTCTGTACATGCCACAACACGTTAGACAGAAGGTCCATCCACCACATCATTCTGTGATTCCCAACCCAACAGGCACAAAGGTCAGTCCTGTACTGCTCCCAAGCAGCATTTATTGCCCTGTGAATCAGCTCACAGTTTCAGTCAACCTCCTGCTTTTGCTTAATATGTGTATCCTTTTTTTAAAATCATACTACTATTTTCTGAAACTAGTTACTTTTATATAACCTACGTACAAAGAAAAATACAAAAGGAAATTACAAAAGAAAAATAAAAAGACACTGTATTTAAGGAATTACTACTATTAGGCTCAACACAAGTTTTATGGTTTTGCCTTTTCTTTTGACCCAGAACCTTTCACTCCTTCTCCCCTTGAATTTAATTTCTGAGATTTGTCTCCAGTTTCTTCAATGGGTAACAGGAGACAACTTGCCACTGCTCACAAATCCCAATAAAGACAAGTGCAGCAGAGAGAAATGAGTCTGAGAATAGTATGTTGGCAAGTGCAGGATTTTCAGGCAAGTCATTAAATTACCCCTGAAAAATGACTGAAATTGTCCAGACTCACCGCTACTTCTTCTGTTTTCTCTTCTTGTTTTGGTTCCTCTTCATCAGTTTCTGCAGCAGCTCCATCCTCCTCATCACTGCTGGAGGACTCCAGAATTTCACTGATGTCCATTTTCCAGTTCCGAGGAACACCCTTGGTGCTGAGAAACGTGCTTGCCTCCTGTAGCCCTACAGAGGAAAGGGCCCTGGCTTTACCTCATCTGCAGCATTCACTGTCATAAAGCATTTATTTCCTTTTCACATTCTTGTAAATCACAACACCAACTTAAATGCAATCAATCCATCACAGATCAAGCACCATGGCTTACTTTGTTCTTTCCAAAATATCATGTTTTAAATAGGAAAAAAAAAATAAAAAGAAAAGAAAGAGCACTGCCCAAAGAGATATGACATTATGGAAAAGAGGGAAAACGTTAGTGAGCAAAGGAGGGATGGGACAGGCACAAGTTACATTTGTAAAATGGAAATACCTCGAATTCTTTTCCTTTAAGAGGTGCTCCAAGGGTGGAAAACAACAAAGCAAAATAAACCCAGAAAACCCCAAATCTGCCCCTCAGTCACAATAAAAGACTCGAATAAAGGAGCCAGAAACACACCCAAAATAAGAACATACTGCAATGAATTGTTCCGTTTTACCAAAGGAGAAAAGGCACCAGTTTTTTAACACTGCTGACAGAAAAACCTCCAGACATTGGTCTCAACTACTTTTTTTTTTTTTTTTTGAAACCATAAACCCATTAGTACCTTTGGTTCCAAAATATTCCCTTGTAGCAAGGAATGTCACAACCCAATTATGTTCTGCAAAGGAAAAAAGTCCTTTTCTTCAATTTATCTCAAACCTGGCATCTGCTATTTTTTTTGGCTGTTCTAAAGTTCTTGTACTGTGAAACAGCTATTAAGAACAAAGTAGAAGAAATCATGTAATATTAGACAAATCAATCAAAACCACCTCAAGCTTTAATTTCGAGCATTTTACATCTTCACTTGTTAAGGAGCTGCTGCACACCTTTACCCAAACTAGATACTGTTGTTGTTGAGTGAGGATTTTTTTGTTGCTGGGTGGCATTTTTTATCATAATTCTTAATAAGTACAATCTAAACATTTCTCCTTAACATATTTCATGTTTTGATGGATTGTGGTATCCATGTCATCCATCTACTCATCCATCCATCCAATTCTGTAATTATATTTTAAAATTAAATATTAATCACAGACTGTTGTTATGAAGTTTACATCTTGCTGTCTGGATATCTTTAATGTAAACAGACTGTTTTGAGCAATAACACAAAATTGTAGCATTAAGAGAGGTAACTATATTCCATTGCTCACTGACACTTCAAATATACTACATTGAAAATTTTATATTCATTTTCCATAAATTTGGACTGGATCAAAATAATGAAATAGAAATCAAATAAAGCACATTTCTACTAGAAACAGCTATATCCAAAGTTTCTCAAATTTCTCCCATTTAAAATTGTTTCCAAAATATCCAAGAGCAATTATCAGAAACCAACAGGTCATCATTTACCAGCAAATGTTCAAAGAACCTTTGTATGAAATTACTTCTTTTAAACATCTAGAATTTATTCTAAATTACCTTTTTTAGGAGAGGACTCTGATTTTGGTAAGTTTTGAAGATCTAGTTCCTTAATGTCTTTTCTTGCTATTGAATAACTGTAAAAGAGTAAGTTTTTGTGATTACATCACAGAAAAGGAAGCATTTGACTTAGAAAAACAGCAATTTCTAAAATTTTCAAGAGTTATCATTCATTTGCAAGGTCCTTGCTAACAATTAATTGCCTAAGGCACTTGTTATTGTATGGTCCAAATACAAGAGTAAGTTATCCAGGGTAAGTTTCCAATCTTTGAAATCCAGGCATTAAAGTAACCCTAAGTAATTAAGAAAACTTTTTAAATGTCCTTTATTTGAATTGCTTAACCTGCACAAATTTTCAAAGGTTAAACAAGCAGGCAAAAAATAATATTCTGAACTGAAAATATTCACAAGAATCAACAGCTGCTCTCCAAAACAAGGATCTAGCTAAGAGCACAGAAACAAGTCCTCTATCTTCAAAATGCATTCTTACTAACACAGAACAACAGTGAAGCCAATTCACAGATTTGCATTGATAGACAGTTGATTTTAATTTTTAAATTACAAAAGTGTTCTCACAGCAAACATATGGAGGTTGCTCTGTTCCAAAGCCATACTGGATATCCAGTCACTGAGTTACAAGAGAAATCCTAAGCAAATTGCAACTTACAAGTGAGTTAGTCTAACACTTTTTTTTTTCCTTCTTTCATTATTTCAGAAAATCTGGAGTAAAACCTCAGGAATCAGAGGCTGCCATTTTCTGAGGTTAAAGCTATTAGGCTATGGGGAAAAAAAAAGTCAGACAGAGCAGATCTAGATGCTATACTGGTAACATTAACCTTCAGTACAGAGCCAGGCTTACCCAGAAGGCTGATGACACATGTCCACATTAAGGGGCCAAAATGAACCAAGTCTTCAGGTACTTGAAATACCTTTCAGGAATCAAGTACTTGTAACCTACTCAAAACCATGGCTATCAAAAATCAAAAACTGCTCACTTTGAAAGAAAGAGGGTGACAGGTGGCCTTTGGCAAGGCAACTTTGAGGGTGACTTGGCCTTTGGCAAGGAAGTTTTTAGTTATGTTACCACAGATGCAATGCAATAACAATAAAGAGAAATAAAGGGGAACAGCCTTTAAAAAAACCCAAAACAGTCTTCATGTTCTTATGAATAAATTATTCATTATGCAAGACACAGCTCTCTCTCTCTCTCCTCCCTCTCCCTTTTGGAATGGAGGACAGACTAACAGGACCTTTCTTTCTTTTTGAAGGAATATTATTCAGATTCTGTAAACATTTTAATTAACAATTCTATCTGAATTCTCTTTTCTATTTAAAAAAAAGGAGATTAAACCTTTATAAGCTATCTAAACAGCTATTGACATTTGGGCACTGGAGGTAATGAGGCAGATACCCAACTACTACAACTGACACCCATAAAGAAGGTAATTTAGGGCAGTAAGGAAAAGAATTAAAACCAAAACTCAGTTTAAAGGATAGAAATTATGTTTTAAAAAAAGGAAAAACATCCAGGTGTTTACACTCTAAGTTGTTGATATTTTTAAATGAAGATGCACCAGAAACCTTGATTCAATGAATTCTTATTGTTACCCACAATGGAAAGAAGGGTGAGGAATCACACAGGGAGCCAGCTGGGAATAGATTGTGACTGCTAAACGTGTCCATCCAGCATTATAGAAAACTGTACCCTTTTCTTTTGGAAGAATTAAAGTCTCCAGGAGCAATATGTGATTGGTTTCCCAGTTCCCCCCACAGATACCCAACCACAGTGAGCTGTCACTTACAATTTGGAATCTGCAAAGGATCGAACTAAACACTGGTCCTTTTTCACGGTGATGTCGTCATTGCAGCTTGGTGACACTACCTGAAGATGCAAATAAAACATTCCTTTATCAAAAAAAAAAAAAGCTGATCTTAAAAGGAAAGAAAGATAGACTGCAGGAAAGCTGCTGTTTTCTGTTTCTTCTATTATATTTCTAGTATTGGGTAAACAAACCTACTTTGATTTATACTACTAAGGCCAACAAAAAGAAATTTCAGGAAGCAATTTACCCCAAACTATTGACTTGTTATGTACAAGCCAAACTCTAAAATTTCATTTGAAAACTGATCTGATGTCACATCACAGGACCTGTTCATTCACTCTGCTTTTTTTACTCTTGTTCACACAAAATTTGTTTTAAAGTATCTATTTAAAAAGTCACAAAGCCACTTATTTTATACCAGCTTCTGATTTTAGGTATTTAAACTGAGACTTAGGTTGGTTTTTTGGTTTGTTTTGTTTTTTGTGGTGTGGATAATATAAACCACTGTGAAATCCAGCATATCCTCCCACAGCAGTATCATCTCTAGGTCTAAAGAAAGTGATAAAAATGCATTTGTAGAATTTGTATTACCACAAACAGAACAAGTTTATGTTTTGCTCTAGATCATATACAAGCAGAAAATGTTAAATGCAAATATATGACCTCCAAGAGCTTAACCCACCAGTTAAGAACTATGTTAAATAAAAATCTCTCACTAGTAAAGGGAGCTACAACCAGAACATGTACAATACCACATTTTAAATTCAGGTACATACAAGTGGATAGGGCAGTGTCAACTGTTCACCCTAAATTACACCACGTCTGAAAATATCAACAAGTTTTCTACAGAAAGCAACGTTTAATATGCACATGTAAACTTTTTTGTGTGTATCAATAAGATGAAAAGTGTCTGCCTTTACAATATAAGTCTACTTGAACTTGGATTTATTTCATGTATATTTATTAGAATTATTAGCATATATTAGCATATATTATCAGCAGTGGCAATAAACAGCTGTATTGTTTATTGACAGTCAAAAATAAGCACCAACATCTGCTCCTAGAGGAACAGACCACTGGTACAAAAGCAAGCATCAAAGAAATTAGTATTTCATAAAACTGACAGTCTAGGGAAAAAGACAATTGTATAAAAAAAAATTTAAATCCCACAGCAATTAAAATCCATAAATCTAAATCCTCTTAAACTGCCTGGGAGTGCAAGTCCTAACATATTTTGTTTTTAGAAGAAAAGTATCATTACACACTGAGCATTTTGTATGCAGTTCTAAAACACTTTAACGCCATGAAACTGTAACTTACACATAAATGTTAATCTCTGCTTTCCTACTCTTCATAGATACTGCAAAACACTTGTATTTTTAGCAAACATGGGAGTAGAGCTTAGCCTGACTACATTCACAGCTTTGCTGCAAAAGGAACTCACCAAAGCTGGGTACCAGTCTGCCTTCTCTGAATTAAAAGTCACACTCACAACCTTGCCAAGCAATTCATCGTTGAGGCGTCTCTTATCTTCATCCTCTTCTTCACTACTTTCTTCTTCCTTTTCATCTTCAGTACTGAATTATCAAAATGTATAATATTTTAAAGTTTGTCTGAAGTTACTACTTGAAAACCAAAAAGAGCTTACGACAAGATTTTTCTTCCTATTTTGCAAAGCTTCAAAACCAGTTATTTTAAGAGCTGAAATTGCTTGAAATACACTTAAATGTTAAGTGCACTTACTCAGTAAGAGGAATTTTGTAGGAATTCTTTCCAAGTAGCAGTATTTTACAACAGCATCATGTTACAATTGGAGACATGACTCAGGTTTTGATTGTGCACAGACATGAAACAAAGAAAAATGCTCTCTACCCCAAAAATTAAAAAGCACCTTTTTTATTTTACTGTGTTCAGTATAAAGAAGGTTAAAAATCCTATATTTCCTATTAGATGAAAGAAGCATAAATGTTCTTAAGGGTACTACAGGTAATAAAACCTTTCAATTTCATAATATTGCCAGCATATGACCATGTCTATCAGCTGTGCACAAAATTCAGGTGACAGAGCATTCAGACCATTGCAGCTTCAATGGGACTGCTTCACTTTTAGCAAAGAACACTAAAGGAAAAGCAGAATACTCAAAACTCACACAGGAAGAGAAGATCTTCTCCCTCTATTAGATTTCTTCCCAATAACTGGTGTTCCAAAGTGCTCTGGATTGGTTAGTGGCAGTTGATCAAGTGTCTGCATGGAAAAGGGGGAAACAACCATTGTTTGCAATATCTGGTTATAAAAATATGAATTAACTATTTATTTATAATTCCATGTCCATCATTGTCTTACCTCACTTTCTGCAAAGTGCCTTTCTCCCTTCAAGCATAATGAAGTTCGTCTCAAGGTCCTTTCATCACCATCATCAAAAACTAGGGTGAAGCCAAGAAAACACATCAGCACAAGCTGATCAGATCTCAATTCCAAGCCTACTGTTTATCTCAATCAAGAACATTCTCTAAAACATCACTTTCAAGCCTAATTTACTCACTCTTTAGTCCACAAGCAAAAAGAAAGTCAGTATTCAGGATTCATTCTTGGAATAGATTTTCACACAGAGATTCAAGCCAGGACAAAGTAAGGCTTTGGATGCAAAAGTCTCAGTGTAATTTAGACATTCTTCTTATCAATAAAACTGCACATTTCAAACCACAGCCCTGGCTGCACACCAGTTACTCCTATCTAGCAATCTTTGGGGTTTGTTTTGTTTTGTGGGTTTTTTTCCCCCACCCTATACATTTATTCCTTACTTATCATCATTTAATAAATGTGGTACCTTTTACTTCTCCTCTTGCTATGAGCAATCCCACAAAAAGATCAATGGAAAGAAAAACAAGTTTCTGATAAGTTTTTGCTACACTTACTTACAAAAGATCAAGATACTGGGAACCTGCAATTCCAAGTCTGATCACTTTATAAGGAATATTTAGTACACATCCTGTTGTGTTATATCTCATGAACAGGAAGTTCCATCAATTCCCAACAATACATAGCAGAAGAAGGATGGAATGGTATGAGGCTACTGCAAGCTTTGCCTGAGAAAGATCTACTCTTCAGTTTAGATAAAACCTCTTCATGAAAATTTCCTTGAAGAGAAGGAAAGCAAAGTTACCAATTCCCCCTGAGTGCAAAGAGCAGAGCCCAGGCTGCAGGCTGGAATCTCAGCAAGGTACAAGTTTATTTCTATGGGGTCAAAGGGCAGAACAGAACACTTCTCTATATTTAAACTACTTGAAGCAGGCTTTGTGCACCAGTAAAAGAAAGTTTCAAGTGTTGTGCATAGCAGTATGGTAATTTTGGCATACTTATAAAATTAATTAAGCTGGGTAAGATAAGCTTTAAGGTTCTTCCATCTTCAGAGTAAATACCGCTGTGGTATGCTCCATATGCTTCACTATCAAATTATCTTAATGGTTTAGAACATTTGTACATACAAAACAATTAACTTTTCGGCTTCCTAAAATCTCAAACTACTAAATTTTCAAGAATAATCATTTTAGGGGACAAATGGCTGGTGACTGGCAACAGGTACTTTGATTGAAAAAAAGCAAACAGTACCTAATACTTGACAATAGAACTAAACTGCTTATTTTTATTTATTATCTCCAAAATTGGAAGCTCTATCCATTTATTTAAAGCTAGTCCAGTCGAGAGATAAATCAAGTAAACTGTTCATAAATCAAATGACATATACCAGTTTTTCATCCCTAAGAGATAAAATGTTATAAATACCAAAGGTTAAGTAAAACACCCTCAGTAAAATATACTTAACTCAAATTAAGACACATAAGCAAATTATGACAATCAAGAGGAACAGTTTATGTTGTGGGCATGTACAAAGCACCTGCAACTGCCAGCGTAGATGCAGGACTTGGAGCAAAACATCACTGCAGAACAACAAAGCATAAAAGAACAGCATAAACAGAAAGATTTCCTTATTTACATAAGTGATCACTTTAATAAGTTTCAATGGAGAAAGGATAGCACCATTTGTCATATAAAAATATCAATTATTTGAGTTACTAAGGTGGAGCCAAGTAAGGAGTCTCTCCAATTAATCATGATGTTTGAAGTATTTCGTAATTGTAGCTAATTCAAACTTGCTTCTCCTCTAGGGAAAACACTTGACTGTGCCTTACTGAAAGGGCAATCAGAAACTCACACTGATAAACTCAGCACCTTTAAAAATATAAGCCTTTCTTAAACTAAATAGGCCTTGTGGTTTCCATCTCACTCTTCAGAAAAATCTGCTACACCCAAGTACTGTTCGTATTCATGTGGCCCTGTGTGTGATTCTAATGCTAGTCCTAGAGGATTTAAGGGAATGTCTTTTCAAGGCACAGTATCAAATATTAAGGAATCTGTACATATAAGCAGTAAGGCAGATGGCAGAGTTTTTGGCTATGAGACATTTTGAAGCTGTGATAACAGTCGTGTCAGAGGAACTTAATACACTCTAAGCTGCAAATTTATTCCTCTTTTTAATCTCATCCAGAAGCAAGGCTGTTTAACTCTAGTTAAAATGCCTAGAACTAACAATCAAACTAAAAACTTTTAAATTAATGTTGAATAACTTGCATCAATTACTCAATTCCTTCAACAGGTTATTGCTACAACTCCAAATTCTTCAGAAGCAGAAGTCCTAAAGGTTGTGTTTGTAAGGAAGAATTCACTGGGCAGGGAGAGGGCAGGAAACAGGAACAGAAGACAAGGAGACATCTCCCCATCCCCACACACATACAGTGAAGTCATCAAAGAATGTGTTTACAGCATCACAATTCTCATCTCTAAAGAGGAAATTACAGTCCTGTCTTTCCAAAAAAAAAAGGTGAAAAAGCAGAAGCCCTTGAGGTCCTCCCATTGCCTCATCTCACAGTGGCAGGGGCTTGCTGGGGAGAAAGGGTGCAGCAGCTGATTTCTGGGAAGGGAAGGATACAAACTAGCCAGGGAATTGCTCCCTGCTGCCCAACAGCCAACAGAACATCCCGGGAAGGAAGGGAAGAAAAGCGACATTCGTGCCGGGCAGAGCCTTTCTTCCAAACATGTTCCCTAATGAGGAACGCTGACAGAAGGGGAAAAGAGATGAGTAAGCAGCACAACCTGGAGGAACAGTCTCTGCCATAATGCTTGGTCTAATCCCAAGAACTGAGTCCAATATGCTCCATACAGAGCATATTGAAACAGTGACAATAAAATGGAAATTTTCAGAATTTTGCTGCATCTCAATCTTGCCTAAGATAATAGGAAAGAAACAGAATTGGGTTTTTTCTGCTTGTGAAAAATCTACACAACCCTAATCTATGACAGAAAAATAAAAACGAATTTCCCAGTGGTGATCAACACAACACTTGGCAAGATTTTAAAAAAAAAAATTGACTAAAAGTTCAGTACCTCAAAAATGCACTAAAAAGTGCAACTTTAAGCTCACTGTTGATGAGCTGATATCTTCCATTTCCTGTCTGTAGCAGACTTGTATACTCCATCACCAAAAATCCACTAACCCTGGCTTTATAAAAAGGCTGTCTCAAGTCTGGTTTTCATGTATTTAAATATATAATATTAACCAGTCAACTAATCAAATTCATTTTTAGGAAGTGTTAAGAAGCTTGCCACATAATACTACAGAGCAGTTTGACTACATTTTGTTTAGAAATATATATAGAGCTATATTATAAATGGATTTAAGTAAGAAAAAAAAGACAGAAAAAGGAGAAGAGAGCAGAACTCCAGAGAGAACATCCTCATGGCAGTTACGAGATGACTTCCAGAGAGCCACCAGTGCTACCAGGACAAGGCAGCTCTGTGACACGCAAGTGCCCAGGGAAAACAACCCTCAAGGCTGCATCTTGCAAACTTCAAATCCAACAAGTTGTGTTAGTGCTGCTGCCCAAACCAAGAGAGATTAGAGTCTACACTGCACTGCAAGGAGACAATTTTGTCTCGTTTCCCAACCCACTGAGAAACTTTTAAGTACCAAGACAATGAAATGAAAGTACCTACCACAAATTAAAGCTGCTCCAGTGTCACTGTGCACACTGAATTATTCTCACTGGCTGCTTGGCAAAGCAGCAATTTATGAACTACAAGAGATGATGTCTATGAATATCTCAACTAATGTGTACAGATTTTGCAGATATTTGGGGTTTAGGTGTGGAAACAATACAGAAAGTACCAGGAACTGTGCAATGTTTGTTGAATAGCCTGGCAGCCAAGGGCTGTACTACTGATTCATCACTGTAAAAGGACTTAAGAGCAAGTACTGCACTGTATTGTGCTACTGAGAGATGACACAACTCAAATTTGCTCTTTTTTAAATGATTTTAAATGAGCCCAAGTTCCTCTTATAAAAATATATTTGAAATATCCCAGAAAGCAGGGAAGTTTGAGTGGCCTTTGCCTATACTCATAGAAAATTATCACCTCACAGACAAAAGCCTGCAGCCTGAAACTGCTTTTTCTGAAATGTTAATCTTACTATTGTTACACATAAAGAGATTAGAGAAAAAATCTACCTCCTTGCTTTCCCTAGAGTATTGTTTGTACACAATTTTAAAATATTTTTAACACTCAGTTCACATAGTAACAAAGGTGGTTTTTTAAGCAAAGATTCCATCCAGTTGATTTGTAACACGGTTCTACTGTTAAAATATTATTTTTCACTACAAAATTTTGCTCCTCTATACACCTGTTCCCTAAACATGGGTAAACACAACACACAGTGCAGTTCCTTTTTTTTCTAGATTCTCCAGAGAGCAACCAACAGCGCTACTGCAGCATTTTTTATATGCCACAGGTGCACTTAAGCAACACATCCCATGGAAGAACTCTGGACAAATAAAGGGGATTTCCTCAAAACCCACACATGCGAATTTTAAAGAGAAAAAGAACAAATTCATGGTGGGTCGTGGTGGTAGAGAACACCAGCCAAATGTAGGCAAACACCTGTGGTTTTGGATTCCTGGATGACACATGCACAGCCCAGAGATGATGCTTCTGCCACGTGGAACTCAACAGGATGCTGGGAACTGGTCAAACCAGCCCTGCAGACATGGCCAGTGCCTGGCACGCAGCACAGGACAGGTGCTGGTCAAGCTTTGGAGGGACAAACCAACAGCTCTCTGGCATGGATGGACTCAGCTGGCTGGGGGGCACTGAGAGCTCTCACCACCCTGGGAGTAAGAGCTTGCAGCTCTGGTGGACTCAGGACCAAGCCTGTTTTTCCTCTTAGCATAATTATCTCCACAACACATCAGAAGAAAAGTTCTTTTAAAAATAGGAAAATGCGACTATAAGTAGCTCCTGTTAGTAACCCTGCTCCTGAAGTCCCAGGACATCAGTGTTGGTTCATTTGCTGATAAATATCCTCATCATTATGGACTGGAATTTTCAAAATCCATGGAATATGCAAAATGACTAAAACCAAATCCTCAGTATCTTAATTTCCGTGACCTCACCGCAGGAACATGAAGGGATGCAGTTGGTGGCTGAGACTACATTTCATTCCCAGAGCAAACATCCAGGTGTCTGACTCCTCTCAGCATTTCCTGGAAACTGCCACCATGATTACATGAGAGGAAGAAGCCACCAGCAGAGGTGTAGGGCTCACTGAGGTGCCTCAGAAGTGTCTGAAAGGCATAAGTCTCAAAAAGGAAGGAATCACATTCCCTTTCACTCTAAACTGCAAAGACCTCTCACTGTTTCCCTCTCCTATTTCCTACTCAATTCAGAGGAACATTACTGAAAGTTAATAGATGTTGTTTATTTCTTTCATTAGAAACACTTTTCCATCATTCTACCTAGCAAAATACAGGGCTCAATGTATTTGATCTGCTTTTGTTTAATCTTGTTTAAAGTCATAGAATTATTATATTACATAATAAAAAGAGACCTAAGCACACACAGATTACTGACTGGAGTTTTGTCAAAAGGAGGGATGACAGGGGCAATATAAACCAGGCCATTCTAACAGCAACTCCTGGATGCTGGCTCAAATTAAATCCTGTTTCTCACTTTTATATATATAAATATTACATCACTTCTCATTCTGTGCAGAAGTGATCCAAAAGTGTTTCCTCAAAGAACATGTACATAAGGATTTATGTTTTCTGAAATTCTGGTAATGCTTGTAAGACTCCAGGCAGAGCGTGAGAGAAGGAGAATGCAACTATGCATTTTGTAAGGTGTGGCCTGGGTTGTGGTTTCTTTCTTTGTCAGTCATTTCAGTATTTACCTGAAGCATTTTGCAAGTTAACAGAGAATCAAGTAGATGGTACACTCAGTAAACTGTAATTCAAACCTTGTTCAGCTAAAACAGATCTGACAGACCATTTTAATTCTATGCAATTATCACCTAACAATATATTCAGCACTTCAAAAGCATCAATGCAGCACTTTGTAATTTTTAAATTAAGGAAGTTCAGTTTAGATAACTGCATTCTAAAGACAAACATCATCAAATCATTGAATCACTTAGTAAAATCATCAGGTCCAACTGAGCCATTTGTTAACCAAAGAACTTAAACCCCTATTAGTGTCACATCACTTTGGATTTGAGGAGTGCCTTGTGCAGTGACATTTCCCAGACACTTTTAAACTTCCACTCCAAACAGCTTTTGCTTCTTCACCTGCTTATGCTGAAAAGCTGAATTTCAAAGGTAATTTCAAAAGTATTTCCAAATCACAGCTGAAAAGTTCAATAGGACTACAAGGCTAGATTAACATTGTCATATAAAAAGAGGTCAAAAAGTGATTCTGTTGAAGCTACAATAAAAATAAAGCCTTGCTTATTCTGGGTACATGAACACTATTAATAGACAGGAGATACTGTTCAAATACACAAACTGATCATCACTGTGGCTCTTGCATTACAGTGGTGGCAAAGCAGCCTATTATAGCAAGCTCAGCACTTCCACTGGTTCAATTTATTGACCAAAGAGAAGTTGTTTCTCGTGACTTTTCTGCTCTACATCCCTAAATGAAACAGAGAAATTGATATGCAAAAGTGAACACCATCACTTCTCACTAGACACACAGGCAGTTTGTTTTGGCATTTTTTGCACATCTGTACTTAATACTCAGAAAATGTTTCCCTGTATATATCACTGGTTTCATTAGCCAGAGATCAGTTTGCTTTTAGATCACTGAGAAAGAGATGTTAGATAACATAGAGAATAAACAGTAAGGGAAATGCACAAACTACTGAAATACAAGATCTCCCTTGTGCTTTCCATCTCAAAATGTTCAGGAAGGCATCCTGTAAACCTGGAGTCTGGTTAATCCACTTCCCTCTCAGCTCTTCAGCTGTGACTGCCTCAGTCAGGAAGGCTCTTGGGAGCAGCACCCACCAGCTACTGAAAAGCAACCAATTCAAGGGTTTGCTTTACCAGCAACATAAATATACACCTCATATCTACCCCAAACTTTCTGCAAAGACACAATGGAAGCAGCAGGTAAAAGATAAGGCTTATTTTTCACGTCACTATTCCTGTACTCAACCTAGAACACTTTCCCAGTTTTAACTGCAGAACCATGATGCAAACTTGATGATTTGCTTGCTCTGGTCAATGTTACCTGTGCTTTCAACTCCCAACAAGCAATCCACCACAGAGAACTCATAAAATGTTCCTAAGATCTAAATCCAACAATTACAATTGTATTTTCATAATTAAAGTGCCATGTAACAGCTCTGTATGTTCATTTACCATGAGATTACTTAAATCCCCCCCGAGCTTCAAATTTTTACAAAATCCTAGCAATCTTAACACATTTGCATACAGAAAACATATTTTGTTTTCTCCAGTCTGCCTGTCAAAAAATATTATTTGGGGAAAGAAAATTACAGTAGTTAATTAATCCATTGGTTGAAGTTTCTGAGGAACTGCACTTTAATAAATGTGTGAAGTAAAAATCATGGCATGCATGATTTCTCTCTCACATAATTGGGGAGAGTTCAACAAGTTGTTAAATATAAACAACAATCCATTAATACAGGGCACAGCATTTATTCACTGTTCAAATTTCCTGCTCATCAAGTAAAGATTTTTTGGCAGAAATGCACTGCTCAAAAGAAAAGGGGGAAAAAAAAAGGAAATAAAAAAGAAAAAGAAAACACGGACAAAACTCATCCCCCAAACAAGGGAATCAAAGTTCACATGTCAAATGTAAGAAGACAAATGCCTTCTGGCCCAAATTCAAACAGAATTAGCTGAAAGTACTACTTGAAAACTGAAATAAGTTAGGAGTTCTACAATTAAAATGCTAACTCATAAACCATGAAATTGGGCAAGACTCTGTTTCTTATCACTTCTCTAACAGAATGGTGAACCTTTGAAAAACTTTGTAAAGAGAAGTTAAAGGTCCAGGGTTCTACCTCAAGTATGTCATATCATAGTACTAAACTAAGCAGATTTTAAATCTTCTGCACTCCAAAATAATCCTGCTTTTCCTCCCTGACCTGACATCCACTACAATTTTACAGCACTATTATAATCCTGAAGAAAAAGGCAAAGAACAGTGAGCTTTTTCAACCAGCTTAGAGTTAAAGCACTCACTAACAATAATAATCATAAAGCAATAAATCCTTCCAAATTATCTGCAGAGCTTTATCCTGATCCCACCAAAGACGACATAACCTCACCTACTGCAAAGGAAACACTGAATTACTGAAAACAGCTTATTTAAATCTTAAAAAGGGGTTAATGAACCAAAATGATTAAGAGTTCATGGGACAGAGGACTCCTCAAGAGAGGATGGAAGAATATCAAGTAAAGCTGAATAGATTTGGTACCCAAGGCAGCTAATGAGAAACACAGAGTTTAAATTTACAAGTACTAATCTCCAAAGCAATGCCCAAGAGTAGCATGTACAGGACAATTAACAGGAGCATGCTCCTTCTAGGCAGCTATTAGGGAATAGAAGGCTCCACTGCTGTAAGAAAGTTGTGCAAAAAAAGGATGGGTGCTTGCATAACTCTCCAATTCAAATACTGTCCTTTTATAATTTGCTTATCTACTATTACTTGAATGTTGCTGAGTTTTGTCATTCTGTCCCTAAAGCTGTTTCAGAAAAACCTGGACATCAGAATTATTGAAAATAAGGAAATTTGTCTAACAATGAATTTCTGTTCAACACTGACATTTTGCTGACCCTGCATTCTGAACTTTCTATTTCAATAACTGAACACATCACATGAGCCTCCAACATGAGGAGAAAAGTAGTTTTCTATTTCACTTTAGATCCTTACTTGAAAATTTTATTAAAGGAAACAGCTATTCACATTATAAATTAATGTCTCCTCTTTTCTTTTTACTGTGTGATATGTTGATTCTTCTCTTAGAAAGAAATCGATTCTGTCTTCTGTTGATGTTTTCCTTGTGTACAAGTGCTTGCATACAGTGCAAGGAGGTTCATATATTTCAGTCATTCATTTCATGCCACACATTTTCAGCTGGAAGAATGATTTTGCAAGGCTTATGTCTTAAAACCTGCAGAAATTATTGTGAATTTCAGTGAGTGCAACCGCTACCATTACAGGTACATTGTGTCAAATAAAACTTGATTATTCAGCCCTGCAATTACCCGTGCAAAGCCCCCCCTGAACATCAATTAATTATTATTCTACTTGAAACAGAAAAGGAATCAAGATGTGGACAACTTTAAAAAAAAGTCTCCTCCAAAAACTATCTCAGATCGTGCAATACAAGATATAATTACTGACATTGTTACCTATAATTAGAAAGATATTGTTCAAAGATTACAGCCCATAGATGAAACATGGCCACTC
Organism: Dicaeum eximium; assembly: GCA_013396995.1. NCBI lineage: Eukaryota > Metazoa > Chordata > Aves > Passeriformes > Dicaeidae > Dicaeum > Dicaeum eximium. Next base: position 51,271 of record VWZP01010284.1, on the reverse strand, counting down.
ACCTACAGTGTACCAACTGGCATCTGTCAGCTTGCTGATAACTGCTTCCTGAAAAGATCCATCAGGCATTTTGGTTTCAACCATTGCTCCAACCTGCAACAAGGGGCAGCTCAAGGTTACCTGGAAGCCCACACTCAGAAAACTGAGAAAAATACATTGATCCTCCCAGCAAGCCAGATTTACATTTAAGACTCAGTTTAGCTAAATGCTGCTTTGAAAGTTTAGTAACTGTGCAGGTAAGAACAAAGGTCCTTCAGCAGGAAGGCTGAACTACAAGTAGACACTAAAGCACTGAGAAACTCAGAACATCTAATTCAGCATGACTTCATCATCTCAGGAAATAGAAGGCCAATAGAAAACAAATATCCAAAGCCATTAATTCATTAATGATAATAATTCAATTACTACTATTTCTTATACTTTAAACACAGTTCTACTGCCTGCTAGATCAGAATTTCAGTAGCAGCTTGGAGTTCCTGCAGGAGCAACACAGAAAAGACAAATATAAGCAAGATGACCTTCTCTGGAGAACTCTATTTGCATTCAGTGTTTATAACACAGCTCTGCCTTTTAACACACAACTGTTACACAGAATGAAAATGCAAACACCTTTTTATATAAAATACATCAACTATTCTAAAACACTGAATAACTGTATTTACTCTTGTCTAATGGGCTTGAACGTGGCTTGGCACTCAAGTTGTTAATTACTTCTGAGAAGTTTCAATGTTTCATTATTTATAAAGAGTTTTGCATCTTATGGGAAGATACAAAAATCCCCGTGCAGGCAAAACTGTGTATCAAGTACACTACACAGAGAAACATAAACTGCTACAAAAATTAAGACTAATTCCTCAGAACCCATCTCATCTGAAGTGATGAACCTCCTTCTGTTGATTTCAATCCTGAAAATAAGTACCCACCTAAACAATATCAAAATTTAAGAGTTTTAGAAATGTATATGATTACCAAAAGAAGGCATGCAATATACATACTCTTAGAGGTCCTTTCACTTGGTCATCTTGCACCAACTGAGTTGAGTTATCCCCCTTCAAGACCACCTGAAAGAGATTTATGAGCTTTTTAATACACATCTGATTACTTAATAGCACACAAAAACCACAAGAAAATGTGTGTGTATATATATATATATAAAGATCTTATTATCCACATAAAGATTGTCGACTAGACTCAAATATTACTCAACAGAAAACACTTGGCAAGGCCAGTTTTACTGACAGGAAGCCCCAAGTATAACATTTAATTTTTCATCTGAAAAATCCTAATTAAAGAACAGGGCAAATCAAACACCAGTCATTCCAAAGCAAAGAAAATACATTTTTAGGTGAGTTTAGAATTTGACACAATTCAGGGCAAACCTGGAATTGGGCTCCCAGACTAGAAGATTAAGCAGTGTTTTTTCTTCTCTCTAATTCAACTGTAGCATTTCACTGACAACACTTTAAATACTAAACTACAACCAAAATAAAAATTTCTTTTTATTAAAAAAGTATCCCAAAAATCACCAAACTGGCCGTGAGAAAGGCAGCATTTCTTCCACCTTGTGCAAGTTTTTATGGCAAAGATGTCGAACGCTACCAATGGGGTGAAAATAATGATCAGTTCCAGTGTAAGCAAATTCTGCTTCTCCCATTAAAATCCTGCATTCTAGAAGGGAACAGTGAGGAAACAGAGTGAACATCAGCCTAGGCAGTTTAATTTTAAAAAATCTAAAACTTCTATTTGTTTGCAGGAACCAAAAGTTCCAGAAACTTGCTTTGATAATGATGTTCATTTTTCTGGCTCCCCCAATTATCCTCCAAGCACAGACTAGATGTAGCTGTATTTATAAACAGAACATCAATGCCATGCCAAAACAGCATCAGTGTTAACACACATTCAGGTTAAAATGCGCTTTATGCTGATATAAAATTTAAAATAAAAATTGCAGAGGGATGAATACAGGTTGTCCTGCTGCTGAGGAAAAGGCTACCAGATCTTTTGGGCTTTTTGCACTCTTGGCAAGTGTGCCAGGGTGTGCCTACACACTCTTAATGACAGTATCAGGCTTAGCTTGTTAAAACTTCTATTGTTATAATATAATTGAGAGCCAGCGACAGGAATTTCCACCAAGTCACAGCAGCCTCATGTAATTCCAAATCTTATTGTGGAGTAATAAAGCATCTGATCCTAATGAGAAAAAGAAACTCCTACCTATTAACAGGCTAAATACTCTACCAGACCAAAGATGCAGACAAAATCAAGCTTGTCAGACCTGCACACTGCTTCCTACAGAGCTTCTCATTAACACACATTTCAAAGAACACCACAAGTTTCCCTAAGTACTTATTAAGAACAAGCAAAATACTCCAGTATCTGAACTACATTTTTTACTATTGATGAAAAGCACTCTGATAAAGTGATATGATCTATATATGTAACTGAAGAGGCTGATGGCTTGTTCTACTTGATCTAAGCATTAAAGCACACAAAAGCTTGGATGTATAGCTACAAAAAGCAGCTTTCACCTCAATTTCTTGGGGATTTTGGGTCACTGACGCCTTATTTACATATCTTGGACAGCAGACACTAAAGTAGGAAGTTGGAAGACTTTGACAAGACAAAGAAGAACAACAACTTCTATATTTACTTTCAATTTTAACTTGTATTTAACAATGTTTTCTTCTTATTCTCACATAGTGGCATTACAACAGTATTACAACACCAAAACGACAACTTCGTCTTTTGGTTGTTTTGGCAAAAGCCCTGTAAATGTGAATTAATACTATGTGCCACTACTATCCATGCACAGAAATTCAGCTACAGCCAGGGCATGCTGCTTTAGAAGCTGCATCAGGATGCTCAAAACTTAAACATAACCCTGGGCATTGCTAAAACCTGGCCTAAGAAACAAATTATTGCCATCTCTCCTGCTGTTCAGTTATTTTTGCATTGCCTTTTCAGTTCCAAACTGTAAAATCGAGAGTGCCAGTTGGTATGAAATGGAACTTTTGCTTCTGAAGAGGTTGCTCTTATTCCTTATTATTCATGTAAAGCCATAATCCTGTATTTGTGACATCAGAACTTATTGCTGGGAAACTGATGCATTCAAAAACAGAAGACAAAGTCAGGAAAGAAGGAGCAAGAAAGCTCATTTTTGTTCCAGCAAAAAATATAATAAAAACAGAACATTTCCCCCTAAAATAAAGGAAAAAAAACCACAAAAAACTCATCGCAAACCAAACAACAAAATATTAAAAAAAACCCAACATTTAAGTGTTGTTTAAAATTGATACAGTGAAGTGATGAATGTTTTCTAATCTTCAGGAGTAGGATCTGCTGTGACAGCCCTTTCAGCACAATGCTTTACCAAAAGCAGCAGCAGCCCCAGCACACTTACCTTGACTTTCACAAGCCTTTTCACCGTCTTAATCTTTGCCTCGCAGAAGGCACCACGGTACTTGGCACTGACATCAGTCCCCACTGTCAGGTAGGCAGGCTCATCTGCTGCCTGGAGGGAAACAAAAACACAAAAATAAACTTTAGCTCTTACTTATAGCTACAGCTGCAGCACTGTGTATTTCATTTTACACCTAGGCTTTTAAACCTGTTGACTTTTAATTGATAAACAGCTTCCTTCTAGGGATTGCCATCACAGAGTTCTTCAAAAGGGCAAAGAAAAACCCAACAAACAAGTTACAGGAAGTTTTGGTTTGTCACTGATGTTGACACACACCTCCTGTCAATTCATGGCCAGCCTCTCCCAGAAACGTTTTTGAGGATATTCATTGATATTTGGGACATTTGCTTATAAAAAGGGCAACAAAGTAAAGGAGCAACTACTAATTCAAGTAGGTTCTATATAAAAGGAAAACACTGCAACTGCAAAAAGGCAATATAACAGACAGCTGTATTTTTTCAGCTCTAAGCAATCCAATGGCACAGACTACTTAAAACATTTGAGATTGGTGTCATCCCAACATTTACAATTAAGTCTATAACATTCTATATATAGGATTTCTTTCCTGGTGACTAAAAGGAGACCTCTAGAGAAATCTGCTGCAATCTTTCAAACAGCTATTAACAATTATTTTTCTTTCCTGGAATGCCTTTAAAAAAACTAAATTACCTGCGCATTTTAAAGAGAAAATTCATCACAATTTCCTTAACCTGGACTTTAATACTCAACATTTCACTTTACTGTGCTCATTGCAACTGATAAACAAGAACAAAATTACTACATTGAAAAGACAGGAAACGGGTGCAGAATCTAAAATAAAATTGGATGCGTATGGGTTGTTTTTTTATAACTTGGTATTTCATTCAACACTGAAGGGAAAAGGAAAAGTTTTGTAAATTATACTGCAATCGTTGAGCCTTTGTACTGAGCAAACCGACAACAGCAAAGGCGGGACAAAAGCTGTGGTTTTGCAAACTTGCCATAGCAGCTGCTGATACAGGAAGCGTTTAAAGACGGGAGCCCGAAGGACAACAACAACTCAGAGGCGATGAGGATGTTCCGAGCGCTCCTGCACGGCGCTGAGAGCTTTAAATCACCTGCACCTGGCCGGGGAGCAGGAACGGCACTCAGAGCACGCACCGAGCCCCGCGTTCTCCCACCGCTGCCGTGCCCTGACGGAGAACGATTAAAAATGAAATCTCCAGAGCGGCGGGCGAACAGGGCGGCGATCCCCGCTCCCGCCGGAGCCGCCTACCTTCATCTTTAAGGGTTACGTGAGCGGTTCCAGCTCCAGGACTTCTCCTCGCACGGGCAACACTGCAAAACAAGAGCGGGGGAGGCTGAGGGCTGAGCGCGGGGCTCCCCGCGAGGGGCGGCGGGGGGAGCCCGGGCAAGGCGGAGGGAGGGACGGAGGGAAGGAGCCGCCGCCCGTCCCGGCCGCGCCGAGGGAGCGCGGCCGCCGCTTCCCGCCGGGCGGCCCCGCGCTCGGTGTGTGTCACGTCGCCATTTGCTCCGCGGGGCTCAGGGGCCGCCGCCCCCCGCCCGCCCCGGCCCCCTCTCAACTTTCC
>VWZP01010284.1:5505-45753 GCA_013396995.1 Dicaeum eximium | reverse complement strand
GCGTCGCAGGCGCCATTTTGTGCGCGGAGCTTTCCCATTTTAGGCCGCGGGGAGAGGGAGGAGCGGGAGCACCCGTGGGTTCGGCGGCGGGAGCGGCCGGGAGGCTCATCCTGAGGGTCGCTGAGGCGGCACCGCGTCTCTTCCCGGCGGTACGAGCCCGTCGCTGGGTGTCGGTGCGGCCCCGCTAGCGGCGGCGATGGCGCAGGAGCGGGCCCGGCCGGACCCGGAAGTGGAGCGGCCGCCATGGAGGCGCCGGGACCGCCCGCCGTGAGGGCGCGGAGCCGCCGGGGCGGCCCGAGCGCCCCGCTGAGACACACCCGGGGTGCAGGTAGGGGCTGCCGGCCCGCGCCGCCTTCCCGCGGGGGAGGGCGCAGCTCCGCCGCCCTTCGGCATCCCCGTGACGCGTGTGGGGAGGGAACGCGAGCGGCTCGTGCTGCTCGGGCGCTTCCGCGCGGTTCCCTCTGCAGGAAGGCGCAGCGGGGACAGGGATGAGCGGTGCGGGGGAGGCTGAGGGCTCTGCTGGGCTTTGCGGGGGTGTTGCGGTGTCCGCTCCTGGAGGTGCGGCCTTACGAGGCGAGCTGCCCGCTCCGCTTGGAGTCTTTGAGAGAGTTTGGTTTTAGAGACGAGCTTTGACCTGGCTAAGTAGGAGTTATTACTCGAAGCCTATGACAAAACCGTATGTTTTAACGTTCGTTTCACATTTTGACGTATTATACAGATTTATTTTTTTGCGGCTTATGGTAATAGAGATGCATATTTTTTATTCCAGAGTGATGAGCATCTGTACGACAGTGCTCCCTGTGAGCTAAAAGGCATTTCTCAGGATTACCTAAAGCAACAGAGGGGGTACCGTTGTGTTAATTTGACAGAAATATATGGTTAATTTAGGTAATTCTGCTTTGAAGGTGGCTTTTGAATTTTTTTTTGTGTATGTTAAATCTGATGCTTTGGAAAGTGGCAAGGAATGGGAGAGTTCTCTAGGGAGTTCAGTGAGCAGAGGTGTGTGGTACAGGTAAGCTCTGAAGGTTTAATAATGCACAAAGTACACAAGACTTGTTTGGAATTGACTGCAGGCAAGGCCTGACAGGGAGGAAAGGTCTGGAATTCTGGTGTTTGGATCTGGGTTGTAAATATAAAGATGATTGAAGATCTCTACAAAGCGTCTAAAGGGTGAGGTATTTAGTGCAAAGGGATTTAGTGCAGAGGGATTTTTAGTGCAGACAGCTTTGATTCTGTGCTGCAGTTCTGTTTTATGCAGGGGATAAACTGGAAAGTATCTGAGGGGAACCTGTAGGAGACCTGGAGAGGGACTTTGGACAAGGGCATGGAGTGCCAGGACAGGGGAATGGCTTTGCAGTGACTGAGAGCAGGTTGGGTTTCCATATGAGGAAGAAATTCCTGCCTGTGAGGGTGTGAGGCTCTGGCACAGGGTGCCCAGAGAAGCTGTGGCTGCCCCTGGATCCCTGGAAGTGCCCAAGGCCAGGTTGGGCAGGGATTGGAGCAGCCTGGGACAGTGGAAGGTGTCCTTGCCTGAGGTAGGGGGTTGGAACTGGATGATGTTTTTAAGGTTCCTTCTAACCCAAACCATTCTCTGATTCTATGACATGTTAACAAATATGTCTAACCCAAATGTTAACAAGACTTCCAAAACTCTATTTGAATGTGAACTTCTGATCTCTCTGTGGAACGTGTTGGGCAAATCCTGGCTTGGGTTGTGAGCTTTCCTGAGGCATGGTTTGTATCTCTGTACTGAGTGTAGAACCATTCAATAAATAACAGCTTGTGATTGAACTGATCAGTCTTGTTTCTGATTTCTAGCATAAAAATCCCGCCCCCACGGATGTATCAGTTACAGCCAGCACAATTAGGAGGCTCATGGCACATCACCCACCGAGCTACTGGGAGCAAAAGGATTTTATTTCTGTATAGCCAGTGAGCAGGAGAGGGGACTTGTTCTTTTATGGTATTTTAAGCACCTAAGAATGCCCCGTGGGCAGCTCAGCACAGCACAAATGTCCTCACTCAGCTTAGGGATGATGTCTGGTGTCATGGAATGAGAACACTGTGCTTTTGGCAAGGCGGGAAAAAAGTCTAATTTTGGTTTAAATATCTTTTCATTGGAATAGGAACTTCAGGACTCAAGAGTTACTCCATGATACGGAAATTTTTCGTCCTAAATGTCATTGTTAAGGAGCCCTGAAACCTGAAGCCATCCTGGCTGTGCTGGATCTTTGCACTCTGCCCCATGCCCCTGTGCAAACCCTTACAGGGAAACTGGAAATGAGAGGAAGAAATGAGCACAGGAGGTCACCTTGGTGAGCCTTTTTATCCTGGCCTGGTGTGTTAACTGCACAGAGTTAACAGCTGAGAAGCTCTAGAGTGGGACAATCACTGTAAGTCATTTTAGTGTATAATCTCAGTGTAAACAGACATGCTGTGAGGTAGAAACATTTCATTTTTTTAGCTCATTGTTCAAAGCAGCTGTGCTTGTGTTATCTGTACTTTGTTAGTACCAAAGGTCTTGTAGATGCAGCATGGGAGATTTGCCTGGGGAAATGCATGTGAGTCTTGGCTTGAGCAAATTAAAGGCTTCTGAATTTAAAAACAATTAAAAGCATTAAGGCACTCTAAGCATGGCACTGGTCATTGGTCACATGGAATTCTAAGTGATGGCTGTAAGTAAATTAGTAAAAATAATACACTTAAGCACTTGAAAATGTGTTTGGTGTATTAGTTACAGAATATACAGAAATCTTGTCTAAGTCTTCCATCCATGTGGCACTTGATAAGAAAAGGCAAATTTAGGGATGTATCTTACAGTTCTCTATCAGAACAGCAGAAAAGGTAACTGTTGAATGTATCACGTGGCTTCCTTCAGATCACAGAGAAAGTAAGAAGATTTCTGGGATAAGTAAGATGGTTTTATTCTGTTCGGTAATCACATATTGTTCTTGACATACTTGGATTATTTTGTAGATAAAAGAACTCAGAATACATGCACAATTGCAGCCAAAATACTGTAGAAATATTAAAAAATTGGATCTTTTAACACTGAGCTTCTTTCTGTGTAGTGAAGTACAGTTTGCTCTTTCAGACTTTACAGTTGTTCAGGAGACTTTTAGCTTTTATTTCTGTTTCCATTGTTTAAATTTTTTAAAAATGCTTTTCTTTCCCCTTGGTTTTTCTGTTCTGTAGTTAAATAGGCAACATTTCTGCAGATCCTCTATGTGGAATTGCAGTATTTCTGCACAGATTAAGGTCACATGCTTCCCACAAAGCTTTATTACCTCAGTGATTGCACACTATTCAGAGGAACATGGTAAGAAGTTGTAAAGTGCAGGTATAAAGAGAAAAAATCCCAATAAATGTGAAGTTGACAGCAAAAAATCTCAGCCACTAGTAGCTGGATTATAAAAATGGAAGATCAAACCTTTCCTGGTCACAGAAAATTGTGCTGCACTGTTAAACTATCAGCATTAAATTCCTTCATTTTTATAATCATGTGTATGAGAGAGGTAAAAAAAACCCAAACCAATTTGAATGAAACCTGTTAATGTTAAATGCTTACTTACATTTTCCCCAGCTCTGGGACATTCCTGTCCTCAAGTTCAGAGAATGGACATTTAATTATTCAAACATAACTTATTGCTGATTTTAATCATTGCCTTGTGAGGGTTCCCACTGGAGAAGACACAAAGCCTGGCAACCCTCAGGAACCTGAGTTGATGCATTCTCTCCACTGAAGTTCAGTGCTGATTTCTTGGATCTGCTCTAGGGATGTTTTGCAGCAGTGCAGTATCTTCTGGACATGAGTAATGATGAAAATATTTGTGATGTAGAGCACTGTCAGAATAACTTGTGTGAGGAAAATCTCAGAATTGGGATTTCTGTCAGCTCTGCAAAAACAATACTCACTTTGTAGTCGCTTTTCCCAGTAACACCAGTAAAGTGATGCTTGCTCAGCTCTTGGCAGCAGCCTCAGGGATCCCCAGGGAGGAGCAGCCCCATTTTCCTGAATAAACCTTGTCCAGACTTTGTTGTGCTCTGTGGCTGCAGATCTGAGCTGCAGCCCCACGTGTTGCAGTGTGTGCAGGAAGCAGTGATGCATTCACAGAGCACTTTGAGCTCTCAGCTGATGGAGCTGTGGCATCTACCAGGCAATCTTTTAATGCCAGACAGAAAATGTTCCTTGTTTTAAGACTGATGTGGTAATCTCGTGTTTGGACAGAAGAGCTGTGTTGTGAGAAGCTATTTTTACTCTTTATGGTATGTAATTTTATGATAGCTGACATATTTGTATCAAATGTTAATGTTGGCTAATATAGGAGCTATGTGCTTATTGCCAGGCTTTACTTAAGCATGGATTCCAAAGCCAGTTTCTGCATGTTTTGGCACATGGTCTTCAGTTATCTGAATATAGATGTTTAATTTTCTGTTTTGTTGTCTAATAAAGGATTATTAGACAGGATATGTATATTTGATTACAAATACACTGAATTTCTTGTATTATTCCTCAGGACTGCAAGTTCACATTGGTGACGATAGTTACAGCTATCCTGGGAAGTCATGCAGTGTTGTAAAACAACTACACAGCACTGCAGGGAAGCTGAAGATTTGTGCAGCAGCTTTAATTTAGATGTGGCAAAGGATTCTGTCATCACCTGCAATCAAGTGATCAGCCTGTCTCTCAAAACTTGAAGTAGGTGCTTGAAGTCAAATGAGAATTTAGTTACTGTTCTGGGTAGCACTGCTCACAGGGCTGCTGAAGGAGAGTTCTTACATATTTCTCAAAATAACACTTTGGATGCCAGCAGTAAAGGTGAAAGATCAGATCTCTACATCTTCCTGTCATTAATTCTCTTTCAGCTTTCTGAGTAACGTTTTTCATGGCAGGCACAAGACAGTGGTTAGTACCAGAAATGTATCCTGTGCACTTACAGGCTGCGTCAGTACATCAACCATGCCAGGGCTGTAAACTTAAATTGTTTAACTCTCTGTGCTCTTTAACTGGCTTCCAAATTATCCCTGCAGCATGCAGCTCTTTTCCTTGGCTTCTGAGGTAGAAACCTTATTCCTAATGTAAATTCTTTATCTGTGGAAGTTCTGATCTTTCAAGGGGAGAATATATGGTTTTTTACAGGATTGAAGGAGTGATTTTGTCTTTAAATACAGTCAGTTATGCATCTACAGATTGAATGCGTTTTACGTTCTTGAAATAAACTTAAATGGAAAACATTTAAACTTATACCTGGCTCCCTAAATAGTCTGTATTATTCCTAACAAAGTAAAATCTCTGGTTTGTAATTACTGCTGCTTTAGTAAAATCCCATCTAAATGTAATGTACAGGGTAAAACTTGAAAGCAAAACCCATGTGGGTTTGGGAGTGGCAATTACTTATTTCATTGCTATGAAAACCAGCAGGAGAAAGTCTTTGAAGTTCTGCATGTTGTATTTGAAGAACCTTACTGCAGTCTTCTGAGTAAATTAAGATGCTGAAATAGAAGCTACTCGTCCATAAATATTTAACTTCCAAGATCTACTTTGTAGCAACAGTGTGGTCACTTTTTCAGCCTTTTGTGATACCACACTGGGCGTAAATGTTTACTGAAGAGCTGCCCGCAGCTAAGATGTGAGTTACTGCTGACTCTGGAGAGCTGAAATAGGTGTTTCACTTTGGTGTAGAGAACTAACTATTGCTGGATTAATTTTGTTACCTGTGTTAGATTCAGAGTCTTCTTTTTCAGTAGTTTGTTATCTGTCATGGGCAATCTGAAATAAGAATCTTCCCTGTTTATCCTTTTATCCTACCTGTTGCTAGTTTATATCTTAACACTGATTTTTTTCCCCCACTGCCTCCTGGTAGGACTTTTTGCTGCAGCAGTAGTACAAGAAGTACAAGTACAAAAAGAACAAGAAGGAAATAAAGCTCTTATGAGCCATGTTCTGATATACCAGTGTCTGAAAAAGCTTGTGCAAGTGGCTTGCAGAGTTCAGATTTTTACTAAAATGCATCTTTCCATACTTGTGGAGATAAAGAACAGGGTTCTACCCACTGATGGTGAGTCCTTGGCCATGGTCCACCTGCCAGAATAGGAGTGTCTCAGGCTTGCCAGCACTGATGAGCTGGTGATTAAAATACTTCATTATTACAGATGCAGAGTGTAGATCCAGCAGGATCAGGACTGTGGATTCCCAGTCCTTCCATGTAACCCTCCAGAAGCACTGTGTGTGTCCCTGAAGTGTGTGTGTGACACTGCAGTGTGTGTCACTACCAGCCTGCAGCCTGGCACAATGAGAGAAGCAGCAGCACTGCTGTTCAGCCTGGCTGCTCAGCAAAAGAAAGCTGCTGAGGGCAGTGGTTACATGGCCTTTCTTCCAGGGCTTTTGCTTGTCCAAATTATTTCAATCACTGCAGGTTAATTTACTTTTCAGCCTCAGCTAAGAAGACTGCAGTTGGTCAGTATTGATTCTTGCTTAAAAGTATTAATGCCTTCAGTCTTTTGAATGAAATGTTTTGAGCTGTAAGTAGCTGCTGTTGGTGAGAATCTACCAGTTCAGCCAGTGATTAAATTCTGATTTTTTTTTTCCCTGCTCAGCCATCCTTTCCAAAGCTATTTTTCATTTGTCTGTGTCTTTTGGAGGATATTATTCCAGGTAGCTCATTCCCAGGTGGCCAGGAAGTTGGCTGCCCCATCAACACTTAAGCTGTTAATTAATTGCCAGACTGTGCTGTTTGCAGGAGTTTGTACCTTCAGGGATGTGCTTTCCCCTGCAGTGCTCCTGTGTAGTGTCACCTCATTAGCTACAGCTATAAACAGAGTTGTGTTGTGTGACATTCAGAACTCTGACAGCAAAATACATGGCTCTTTGGAGGGATCAATGGAAGATGTATTTGTGGGAGTGATCTGTCATGTCCTTGCAAGCAGCACAACAGGATACGCTGGTGTCAGGGTAGACACAAGCACTTGGCTGGGGGAAGCAGCTCTGGTTAAACCAACTGATGGAAAACACATTTAGCTACATTTTGGTTCTCCCTCAAAAAGCATTTCAGATTTGTTTCTATTCCTGATGTACACAGGAAAGTGTTTGGGGGAAATAGGCTCTCACGTGGTGGGCTTTGTTGACTGTGGGAGCAGAATTAGAATTGAAACTGAGCTTTGAACATTCTGCTAAAGGAGCTGGTGCTTCCTGTGCTGCTCTTGTCACCTGTTAATGCAGTCTCATGTAAAAGGTCTCTGTTCCTTCTGAATATAATGAAAGGAGGAGATTTCCTGCTTTTCTAAAATCCCAACAAACAAGATAAATTTTAACTTACAAAAATTTAGGCATCATGTGGGTGGACTTTGAGGAGGTGTGTGTGTTTGGAATGCATCAGTTTTTGGGTGAATTCACTATAATTGAACCTACTCTTAATCTGGTGAAATTGGTATCCTAATGACTCATTTTGGATATGCAGATAGTATGTGTACCAAATTGTATCTAATTTTATGCAGCAATAAATCACACCATGTTCTTTCTAAGCCCTTGATTGGCTTGTTTTATCACGTTGCCTGAAATGGTATTTTCCGTGGGTAGTTCCTACGCTGTTTTTAGGAGAGACTTCAGGAGATTTCAGTTTTTTTCCTGTATCTGAAGATATGCATGTGTTTGGACTACAAACTGTGATGCTGCTGCCTGCTTCATTCTAGTTGTCCATTTTTGGTTGGCACAGCAACTCGTAAGAACCATTTTTAAACAACTGTTTCAGAGTCCTTTAATAGCAATGTACTGAAGATGAAAGAGCACTGTGTGGGGGTGGCTGCATCCATCTGGAAAGAGGAGACTTGGTTTGAGCTTGGTTGTAGATCCTGTGTTCTAAAATACTAGAATGTATTTACAGTAAGGCAAGACTTAACTCTGTTACCACTTGTTTTCTGCAGCTCTGGGTAATTGGACATAATAGGCAGCAAGATGCTCTATAAAGGAAAGCTACAAGCAGTTGGTATCTCAAAATAGCTCTCAGTTCTTAAGTAGAAGTAACTTCCTTGCTGCATGCAACTTGAAAAACTGGTGGGCAGAGGAAAAGCTGGTCTTTGTCTTACAGACACGCAACTGAAAGAAAATGAGGGGGAGAGAACAGACTCTGTGCCATATTTTTGGTGAAATTACAGCATCAGAATTGTCATGCAATCAAAACTATTTTTCTCTTGGTAATCTTTAACTGTGTACTTCATTTTAAGTTCATGCTAAGATGCATTACTGAATTCACTGTTTTGTGTTCCCTTCTATGGCTGTGGTTTTCTCTTCAGGAAGAGACTTGCAAAACAGCCCTGGAATTATTCCAAATCTCCTTCCTTAAGGGTGCCTGGGGCTGCACAGGCAGAGAGCATCCCAAGCAGTGCTGCATCCACATGGACAGTCACACTCTCAGCATGTGGGGCTTTAACCTCAGGCCATCAAGCTATTTTTGGTGAAGTTACAAATGAATGACCCAATGCTTGGCATACTTCAGATGTGCATGAGACACGTTCTGCTTGCAGCGTTTCCTTTCTGAGAGTCAGCACCAAATACAGATGAGTAGTATTTCTTTTGGAGATGGCCTCGTGGATGTCTGCCACACAGGAAATTTCACATATGGGTTACTTCTAACAATCTTGCCATAATTTCATCAGCAGTACTAGCAGTTGTAAAGAGGATATTATCCAAGCCAGTAACTTTTATGGCCATATTAAAGTAGCATAAAATTAATTATCGTGATGCAATCGCCTAAACTTGCTTTTTGAACTCTGCAAGTGCACTTTCATATTCTAAAATCTGCCCTGGTGCAGTCATGGAGATGGATGTAACTAAACCAGATACTGGGGCCTATTGTTTTGTAATTTGTCACCTGCAGTTCACCTAGTCCCCTTCTTAATTCTCTTGAGCAAAGCTGCTGTATGTGGACTTGCTGACTAAATAATTGTAGCAAGGAATGTGACATATCCAGCCTTAATAAACAGCAGAGTAGTGATTCATCAGGTGCTGAGTAACAGCCAGTGCATGTGTGAGACTTAAGGAGGAAGTATCTTATTGAGCAGGCTACTCTTGTGTCATTGTTGGATCTGTACTTTTAAACACTCTCTGGGTGGAGGGATGGCTTTGAGCTCAGAGATGACTTGGTCTGTACACTCTTCCTTCCTGCTGTTGTGTTAGGCAAGAATACACGCTTGAAACCCTGAGCATGAAGTGTTTCAGCATGGCAAGAACTGGAGTTGTGCATTCCAAGTGGGTATTGAACTTTCTGCTGTGTTAGGTGTTCCCATAAATGGCCAGAGTAGGACAAAGTAGGTTAGTTGTGGAGCCTGAAGCAAGCAGTGCTGCTTTTCTGCTATCTTTAGATCTAAAACTTCCCCGTGCTTTGGGCAGAAATAACCTAAGCAAGACTCTTAGAATCACCTTTTGCTCAAATCTCTAATTCAGAAGACTTCACCCTGCCATTTGTTTGCCTTGCAAAGTATTTCCACATTTTAGTTACACTGAAGTTATAATTGACCATTTTCAAGCCAGCTAGAAAAGCTAATTTTAATTTTAGGGAGGGGGATCCAAGCCTCACTTTTGTAGGAATGCATGCTGCCTTTCAAACCTTTGTGTTGGCTGCCCAATCAGGTGTTGTTCTCTGGGCTTAAATCAAACTCCTGTCTTTAGATGTTGTTTAAGCCTGCAGGATATGGGAGCATCTATAACAGAGCCAGATTTCCCGCCCCCCCCAGTCCTGTAATTAAAGAGAGCCTCTGCTAAGTGTAAGTTTTTTGGTTGTTTGCAATTTAATATTATTTTTGCTTGTTCACCAAATTATTTGTCTCAGACAACTCTATGTATTTAGCAAAAAAATTGTCTTCAACATCTAATAAAGTTTAATCATGTTTTGCAGTCCCTCTGCATTTTTAGTTCATTTGCTCAGTGTGGCCTTAAGTAGCCACTTGCTTATTTTTTAAAGATTTCTTCCCCTGCTCAGCTTCACTGTTTGACATAGCAACAAGTAAGTACTTCTCAGTAGCAAAACTCATTGGAGTTTCTCTTTAGCCTATCAGCTGTGGGCTGATTTACATTAAATTAGTGAAATATTATGATGACTAATGCACTACTGTATAATTACTTAATTTTTAAGTAACTAAAAAAGTTACTTGTTAAGTACAGTGTGGTTGTCTCATGGAAATGGAGGGTTACAAAAATAGCTGTCACAGGGGAGTTGCCATAGTTTTTCTGCTGGAATGAGTCTCTCTGGGCTAAAATCTATTCTAATGTTCCTGAGCCTTGTTGACAAGACGTAGCAGTGCTGAACCTATGATCAAGAATTATGTTCCCGTTCTGTTTTTAAAGTAAAGGGTAATGTCAGTATTAAAGTAGCTTGTTTAGGATTCTCCTTTTTCCTCTTTGACCCCCCCCTCCTCTCCAAAAAAGTAAATTTCTTTTCTTACCTTCTAATGCTCAATTTTTTTTTTTATTTTCTCATTTGCAGTCAGTGGAAATGAAAGTAGGTTTTTTTTCCTTACCATAAAATTTTCATCAAGAGGCTGAGTCTATAGTCTGATAAATTAATGATTAAATTTGGAAAATAACCTGACAGTAATAATCATCTTGGTATTGCTTAACTAAGTTTTGCCATGACAGGCAAGACACTGGGCAGCACTTTGCATGTACTGCTATCCACAGCCTCTTGAAATTGCTTTTTATGGGACTTTTTGCTTGTTGTGAAAAGATACAGAAAAATTGTTGATCCTCAAAGGAGCTTTTTATATTGCCATGTTCTCCATGAAGTAGTTACTTGGAAATTTTGGATTAGCAAGTAGGTGGCTGTGCACCTCTTATCTCTTCATATTCCTTCAATTTTGTGTTTTAAATACACACAGCTGGTACTGCTCTTCTCGCTGTACCCTGAAATCTGGCTGAGTGTTGTTACAGTTCTGTCCCTAACTGTGAATGGTCACTGAAAGGATTAGAGGGTGGATGGGTGGGTGCAGCCCACACCAGGACAGCTTTCAGTTGCCCTTCAGCAGTTCACAGCTAAAACCACCAAGCTCTTGGGTTCTGATCCTGTACCTGATGATCCTTGTGGGTCCCTTCCAACTCAGAATAGTCTGTGATTTTAGGAACAAAATCAAGACAAAATGAAGACAATCAGGTACTTCCGTGCTGCCATAGCCAGGGAGTGGCAGATCAGCCTCAGCTGATGCTTTAAGGTGCTGCTGAGGAGTTCCTGACTGGTGCTCGCCTGTGACTCAAAGAGCTGAGTCAGCAGGAAACTGCAGTAGTAAATTCAGTCTGGAGCCCTGGCACACGGAATTCCAGGCTGACTCAGTGCAGCAGCTGGTACTGTTGCCTCAGGAGGAGGCACTGAAGGAGGCTGCCTGTCCTGGCCATGACTAATGGTGGCCCAGGCTGGCTTTTCTGTCCTAGCAGGAGCTCAGGTAGCCTGAACTTGACACAGTCAGAGCCACCTCTCTCTGTTGACCTTCCCATGTCACAAAAAGGAAGTAGAACCTGTGCTTTGTAATCCTGGTACAAAGGAGGCTGGAGAAGGCCAGGTTTTTTCCAAACTCCCTCTATAAAAATAAACCTGTAAGGGAAAGCTTTGGTTTTATGTACTGATGAACATGAGTGTGTAGCCCTAAAGCTGAGAGGAGTTGGATTCATTACACAGGTATGCATTTTAGATTAGCAGGGCCATTAGAATTTTAACTGCATGTACAAACAAGACTTCAATTTGAACTGTGTTTTAAGGTGGTGAACAGAACAGTTTATTATCTTACAGAATTATATGGGGTAGAATGGACCTCAAAAGATCATCTCATTGCACTCCCCTGCCATGGGCAGGGTCATCTTCCACCAGACCAGGTTGTTCCCAGCCCCATCCCACTTGCTGTTTCAAAACTTTGAAGTGACTAGAATAGGCAATCTGTTTTCCTAGGAAGTGGGCAATGACAGCAGCAAAGCTTGTTTTTAACTTCTGGAAAGGTCAACAATTGATGAAGCTGATTCAGAAGCGTGTTAAGAAACTACAGCTGAATAAAACAGTTTAAAAATAGTTTGGCTTTTCAAGCATTAATTCCAGTTACATTGCCTAATAGATCTCACAGCTTTAGAACTTAACACAAGCGCTGTTTTAAATTGAATTAATTTTTAATTCCTCCTACTCCTCCACTAACCCTAGGCTGAGTACTTCAGATTACCATTCCTTGTGCTGAGCTCCTGGTTGTTACAGAGGCTGTTGGGAGCTGGCAGCTGTGCACATCACCTTAAACTGTAACCTGCTGCTGGAGCTGGCCATGTTCTCATCTCTCCTGCCAAGAGCACTCACAGACTGTGGCTGTGAATAAACTGCAAATTGTGCTGGTGGTTAATCAAGAAGAACAGAGTGCTAGTTTTTTGATATTAAACTACAGAGCATTAACAAGAGACTTGTCTCATGTCCGAACAGATTGTTTTTCTGTGCATAGCCTGGCTCAAGTGGAGTGCTTTAGGAAGCAACAGCAGCCTGATCATGTCTTTCCTTCTTTATGTCTCTTTAAGTACAGTTGCTGGCGTATACATTGTGAAATAAAAGCTAACAGACAGTAAAATGGAAAATTTATTAGTGCAAGTTGGTCAGTTGGTTTCTTCCAATAAGTACACAACAGCATCCCATGCACAAAGCATTATAAACAAACCTGGTCTAAGATAAGAAAAGTTGGACTTGTTTTGGAGTAACAATGTGTTACATATTGTCATCATCTGACTCATCTTCCTCTTTCAAAGATTCCTGTTTAAAAAAAGAAAGTGTAATTAAAGAATAGTCTTAACAGATGTTTTGTAATTCAGCCTGCAAGAAACAAAATGAGGTTTGCTGCAGCTTCACACCTCTCTCACTGTGTCCAAGCCCTTGTAGCCAGCGGGGCAGTTCCCATCAGCACATTTCCTTTTGAAGGAGAAAGACCCCACTTGTGGCAGGCTCTGAGTTACAGTTTCTGAGAGCAAGAACTATCCCTGGGTTACACTGTACCTTCCCTGCTGTCCCTGCCCTGTAACACCAGCTAACACTGAGGGGATGTGTTGGAATGATACATTTTCCAGGCAGCTCAACCATTTGTCAAATGAAGCACTGCAACAACACCCAAGTCATAACTTACCTTGGCATATTTTTCTGCTTCTTCTCTGATGTCTTTGGGAACAATTTCATGTTTTCCATTGGTTACTGCCAATAAAAAGAGTATGTCTTAATTGTAATTCACACAAGGACCCTGACATACAGAATGCATTTAAGAAGCAATGTTTTACTTTAGTTACAAGAAGTTAAAAATTTTTTTGAGTGTTTATAGAAATTACAGAAATGCATTACTTTCTCCAACCCAGCTGAGTTCCAGTTCAAAAGCTTTATCCTTTACTTCATCGTGAACTATGTAGATTCTGAAAGGAACAGACAAAGAACAGATTAGAACAGACTGACCAATAGGCTAAATATACTTTGTTCCTGTCACAGATTTCTTCTGTTAAAGTATTCTCATGATTAATTGAACCTCTCCCTGTGCCTTCTCCCCACCAAACACCATCAGAGAATTTTCCAGGCTTAACTGGTAATCTAACAAAATCTTAAATCATTACAGCCAGGATGCAGGTTGGGATGTTCAAGTTGCCCTAACTGGAACAAACATTAAGATTTAGATATTGCAGAACCAAGGCTGTATCATCACTGCCTGCTTCTGCTGGACCAGTTATAATAGAGCCTGGAGTGTCCTGCATTTCCCCTGTAAACCTTACTGCAGTTTACACTTAACACTAAATCCCAACACCACAGTATTTTGTGTCTAATCAGAAGTCTGTACATAAGATTTCCAATGTGGTGCTTATGGCAAACGTGGAAATGAGAATTTAAACTCCAAGTGGTGTGACAGCATACACAGTGCCACCCAGACAGTACAATCACTGCTTAGGCTGTGGGATAGAAATGTTAACACTGCAATAACAGAACTGATTTGATCCATCCTGTGGCAGAACATGCAAACAAACTGGAACAATCCTGGGCTGAGACACTCAAAACAGCAGAACTCACAATAACCTGGGGCATCACTGTTTAAGAAGCCTGTATTTTGTATTTCTTAGTTTGCTTCAGAAAGCACTAATAAGTCAGAAGTTGAAAAACAGCAGCAATTCCTACTCAACATGGAAACCCTGGAGATAGTGGAGGAAGGCAGGATACCTTCAGCAGCACACTTCCAGTGGAAGTATTGTGAAACAAATATAAACACTGATGCCCAGGAAAATGCCCCTCTATGCTTATAGACCCTCCTGTGTGTTAGCTGAGGTGATCTCTGGGCCTTTCTCATGTTTCAGCTTTTGCAACAAAGTGTACCTTTAGAAGCTCCTAAGAAATCACTGCTCTGGACTGTGCCTAGTATTTTAAGTTTAAAAGTTATTAAAATCTTTGCTATCTTGCTAAATCCTACTAAGGAGCTGAATTTGAGCTGCAAAACAGAGCCCTCTCTAGAGCTGCTGCTGAGTTTGAGCTGAAGCAGAACTAGAAGTATTTTCATTATTAGAAATTATTTTTAAATGTCTAATAATAACACATCTATACTGTATATACTCCTTTAAAGAAGTTCTACTTTGCTTCTTTCCCAAACACTTGAGTCTTTTTTTTTAGGCTAGGTCCAAGATTTCAGCATTATTTGTGGGCAGCTTCTCTCTGAAGCATCAGGTCATTGTTTAAACAACCCGTACTTCAGAAGCAGCACACCAGGAAGTTTCCCTTCATCTGTCACCTGGTTTAAATATTTTAAAACCAGGGATTAGAGTCAGTTTAACACATGACACCCAATTTAAAAGGAACAGCCTCAGTTTGAAACCAAAGCAAGCTCACCAGTCCAGATTTGTGTCAAGTTGGAAAACAGGTTGGAAACTTACATTTTTGCAACTTCTTTAACAACATCACGGCAGGTCATTTCCTTCATCTGTAAGCAAAACACACACAGATGTAACATTTCTACTAAGAGAATATGAATCTTCCACAGGGCCACAACAGGAGAGGCTGTACATGTGCCTAGTGAGCTTCGTGTTCAGTAGTCAAAGGAACAGAAAAGGCCAGAACCACATTTCTTCTCTACAATGCATCTTCCACCCTGCTCTATGCAAGTCATCCTTCCAGGGAAGAATATTGCAACTGAAAGATTCTAAGGAAAAAATACTACTTGGAAATTCCCCAGTTGAAAGCACTCATCAGCTGAAATCTTAGAAGCTACACTGGTGATTCTGGAATCCTAAAAGCTTGACTTGTTCCTAGATCCTTTAGCTCAACTGATATAAAATAACCATATGGGAGAGGCACCATATATTCACATGTAGTATTGGTATTCTTTCTAGACTGCATAGTAATACTTGTGGTCTTACCAACGTTTTATGCAAGTAATTTTGGGTTTTAAGTAATGCCCCAAGAGGAGAATATTGTTTAACAACCAACTGCCTGCCTGAGCAAGGCATCAGCATCTCATTTCTTATTTTCTCAGTTATATCACAGTCTTTTGGCAGCTTCACAGTTAATCAGAACCAAGGCTGGTGCAAACTTCCATGACATAACAAAATTGTGTTTAATAGGCTTTTCTATTTTCTGGCCTATGAAGCAGTATATATTTTCCTATATTTCATTAATGCAATTTATTCAAATTCCCAAAATATTTTCAAACTCTTAGTATGGAAGGTACTTGTAAGGCACTGATGAAGGGATTAAGATGCCAAGAGTTCATGTGGAGTGTCACAGCCCTTTCTGGGGTGAAGCAATGGGCCACAGAAGAAATGCCCAGGCCTGCTTAGACAAATGTGCCATCACAATCCCATCTGGAGAAGTTCCCTGAACAGAGACCCACTGCTTTGTGACACTCAGTCCAGAACAGAAGTGTAACTTGTGTCACACAAACATTTAATTGATGATGTGTATTCATGCAGGTAAAGTTAGCAGTCAAGCAGGAAACCCTAAAGCTCTACTACTGCTATGCATATTTATAAAAAAGAAAACTGCAGTCAATTTAATTTCTGCCATTATCCTTTTCCCACCCCAGGTATGTTAATTCTGCAGACAATGAAAGTAAACAATGTGAACAGTTTTATCCCAGGAGTTGATCATGTCCATATATCAGAAAGCTGTAATAGTATCAGGGCTGCAGGAGATGAAGAGATTAAAGCAGTTTCCACACACCTAGAAGTTTTCCCACAGCTGAGTTTACACTATAAAAATGCAAGGGATGTGATCAATGCAGGGTTTTCTTCTTGCCCCCTCAGCTACCCCAGAGTTTCACACTCTGTATCCTCCCCAGCCACAGGAGCTGCTCTGCAGCTCCCCAGGCAGGTTTAAAGTCCTGACTCCCTGCTTGTCTCTCCACCTGCAGTCATCTCTTCCAACAAACAAATCTTAGCTGACCATCAGCTGGATCACCCTACAAATCCTTTTGTACTTGTGGTTTTTCCCATCTTAGCTTTGACAAATTCACCTTCTCAAAACCAGCTGTGACCAGGAAACCTGCCCAGTCCAAGTGAACAGAAGTTATTGGCACGTGGGGCTGGACTCACCCCACAGAGCTGTGCCAGGATCCCACACCTGCAGTTACTGGGGACACTGCACACACCAAAATAAACACCTGCAGCTGGGCCCTGTGCCACACCTCTGCTCCATCTGCTGCATCCTACAGCTCTACTGCCAAGTTCCACTAATTCACATTAGTAACTGCAGAAGTTTAGGAAAATCTCAGCATTGCACAGAAAATTAATTATTTGGAGTAAATTGTGTGTTACCCAACACAGCACTGTCTCTTGCCAATGTGCACACGCAGGAACTGAAATTATGATTTCCCAGGTGCCACAATTCCAATATAAAGATCAAATGACCATGCAGGCTTCTTACCTTTAATTTGGTATTCAAGCATTTGAACCAGATTCAAGACTGAGTGAATCAAGTCTAGAACATTTTAATTTTTCCTGTAATTTTTCAGTCATAGTGCTACAGCACCATAAATAGGCTGTGCTTAAAAATATAACAATCATATAAACTGTGAACCTTTCCATGAACAGCTGTGACATCCCTCTGCAGACCAAAATAACACATGAGGAAGATGGAAATCTCTCAGGATTTTGACGTAACTTCAATCAGCTAAAGGGACACCTCAATACTTTTGCTTGTCTTCTCTCCACAGACCAGTCTGTCCTTACTGAGCAGCCCTTTCTGAACTTGTTAAACAAAAGAATCATCTAAAGCCTTTGAGGAAAAACAGATACAGCACCCTGCACAATGCTGCCCTATGGTTTTCATTCAGCATTAAAAACATATTCATATTTTATATTCACTCACTTGGCTCACTGGCAAATGTACAAGGAAATATTTCACCTGCTTCTCCTGCATTTTATGTATTTCAGGCACCCAAAAGATAACATGATAAGCCAGAAACATTTGTCTTGAGACAGCACAACACTCTTACACCATACCTGAAGTTTTTCTATCTCTGTTTTTGCAGCCTGCCTGGCTTTACCAATGGCACAACCCCAATAACCCTAAAAAAAAAAAAAAAGAAAGAAACAATATGCAAATGTAATTAAATACTAGACCCTCTACACCTCTTAATGTCACTTAGCACATCAACTCCACGTTACTCACAGTGAAAAGCCAAAAAACCTTGGTATTGTTCTCTCTTGGGGCACATCCCCAAATTGCTGAATAGAGCCCAATTACTGATTGGTAGGAAAGTGCTCAGTAATTCCCGGACAGAAATTTATCAGCTCAAAATGTTGCAATATTTTTAATTGCTGTTACAAAAAGTGGAAAAATAAACTAGAATTAGTTTGAAGAGAGAAGTTCTGCATGAACTACAGAAGTTTTGCAGTATCCAAGCAAACTCCAAGCTAAACCCACCTGCTGTGCAAATACATTTGAAGTGTAAACACAAAAATGAAGCATTTCTATTTCTCTCAACAGCCATGGCACTGGATATACTGCAAGAAAATTTTTAAAAATCCAGCAGTATGAGTGTGCATTGACTTGTGTGTAACACACAGCTGAAAATGCAGCACTAACAAACATTAACAACAATTATTTTGATTTGGTTTGCTGCTGGCAGGCAGTGCCAGAGCAACAGCCCTCTCTTACCTGAAGTGTTTAGAAAAGGGGGTATCACTGCAATTCTTGCCTTTTTGGAGCAGTGCATGGGAGTTTTCACTGGACATAGCCACGTGGATGAACTCCCAATTTCTGACAGACAAGCTTTAAACTCATTTTTCAGACTGCACTTCTAAGAAATACACAATGTTTGTTTAACAGGGACTGCAGACAGCAGCAGTGACTCACCAGAGATCTTCCAGGCAAAAGGAGAAAACAACAACAGCTCTTTTGGACCAACACTTTACTGTTTTCCCAGCTAGAAACTTTTAAAAGAGGCACTTATGCTAAGATGGAAATATTTTTGCCACACTCACATATGAAACTCCTGATGGATCAATCATGTACAGTTGTGCACCATCATCACTATCATAGGACCCCAACATGAAACTGGAGGAGAAAAGAGAAATTAAAACCTTTCCTTTTATCAACACACACAGAATTAGACAGACTACAGCAGCTCAGGTTTCCTACACCCTCCCTGGAGCAGAACTCCTCCTGTCCTGCTACACTCAATTGAGCAATGTGCCTCACAACAGCACCTGCACGTTGGCAGGAACATTTTACTGATCAGTAACCTGGCAGCAGATCTCTGTTTATCAGCCCCTTGGTACCAGAATCACACAGGAGCTGTGACCTGCTCTTCAGGTGGCAGGGCAAGCAGGATGATTGCAGAGGGAAGTTCTGCTTTCACCACCATCACAACTGAATGGCATAAACCCTCCAACTTTAAAAACCAGGGACAAATTACCCAGCTCTATAGAAGTCTGGCAGAGCCTTATGGGAATATAAATTCCTCACCTGAGGTGTCAGACATACACAAAAAGAAAGGGGAGGAGATTCTTTAGGAGATGAACTGTGGGTTACTAGTTCCAGGTTTCAAGAAAGAATTCAGACAACCAAAAGATATTTCCAAGCAGAGTGTGTGTGCAAGACTCACCTGCAGCCAAAAGGCCTGACAGCACTGTACAGGGTGTAGGCATGCACATACATGGCCACTCTGTCTGCAAGATGCTGCGTGGAAAAAGGAAAAGTAAAACACTGGAAAACCCTTATTTACAGAAATAAGGAATAAAATTGAATTCTCATGTCAAGAATAAAAGCCAAAAGCTGAGAACTGCACTGGTCTCCTACCTTCAGGGGGATGTCATAGCCATAGTTAGACCTGAAGTTGGAAGCCTCTTCCCGGGCGATGTCAGCCAAGGAGCGAGCGTCTGCCAGGAGCCCGGCCACCGCCTGCAGGGGGACACTGAGTGACACAGCAGGCACCTGGCACGAGCTGCTGACACCCACTGCCATGGAGGAGCTCAGACTGCCCGTCTGCCACAGCTCGACACGTGCCAATGGCATCAGACATTAACACAGTCTCTAGGGACACCAACACCCAAAGTTATCTTCATGTTAATTATCATCTCATGATTACCCTGGCTCCACCAACCCAAACAATATTCCATATCACTTGTATTCACCAGGTCTCTCACACTGCAATCACACCTTGACACCATTCTGACATCTGTTATGGACAGGCCTGTCCTCCATACACCAATCTTTAAGGAATTCAGGTGATTTCCACATTGTTGAGAAGCAAATCTCCTTTGCAGCATGTTTTCCCTGAACACACCTATTTGGTAACTGTGTAAAAAAGTACCATTTTAACAACTGTGTTTATATTTACATACAGGTTTGAACAACTGGAAAAGCATTTCTAAAAATTTAAAACAGCCTCAATCTTTACTTGAAGTTTGGATTTTACTTACGCTTTAGTGCAAAGAATAAATTGCAGAAAAAATAAAAAAAAAAACACTAGCATTTCTGACTTTGTACACATACACATTAAAATTACTTTCTTAATCTACTTATTTTTGATTCTATGATTCATGAATTTGTCCTTTTGAGGGGGGTCACGTTACAATTTCTGCAGAGCTGAAATGAAATGGACCTTACCATCCCCACGTGTCGGTCGACATTGAAGAGGCGTTTATTGGAGCCCTCCTCGTACAGCTTGGACAGGACTAACTTCTCTACTCCAAAGACAACACCATCTTTGCATCTTATCCCAATTGCTGTACTGAAAGACAAGGAAAATGTCACTTCCTCACAATGTTAAATACTTAACAGAGAATTACCAGGACAGAAGAAACTGTGACGTGATTTCCCCCAAGGTAGGTTGGTCACAACTCCAGCACTGAAGACAACAAGGGGGTGGAACTAAATGATATTTAAGGTCCTTTTCAACCCAAAAATCATCCTGGGATTCTGGGATTCTACTCCTTATCTGGAGCAGACCCCTGGGTGACCCAGTCCATGCCCTGCCAAAGCATCTCACTGCCCTCAAAGCACAGCTGGGATTTCCACTTCCCAACATTTCTTCACACACACTCCAGGGAAGAGAGACACTCCCAGAGCAGCTGGAGCAGCTGCAGCAGCACTTGGATGTCCTCCATGTCTTGAGGAATCCCTGGGAAGCTGATACACACTTACAATGTAAATGTAAATTTACATCCATTAATCCACATCCCTGAAATGGACTTTTACATCAGAACTCATTTTACCACCACAATTTTACCCTCGTGTTTCTCTAGTCCAACAGCTCTGCTTTAAAGAGGCCAAAAGAGCAGACATTTGATGCAGATATTTGTATCTTACCTGCTGTTCTCCACAGCTTTCATAGCATATTCCACTTGGAACACTCTGCCATCTGGAGAAAACGTGGAAGCTGACAGGTCATACTGAAGAAGAAGAAGACACAATTGTCAGGAAGAAAAACCCACATAGCATTGCAGCATTTTCAGATTAAGTCTATTTTTTAAAAAAACTCAAGACTGCCAGAGATGGTGTGAAGTCCCCAGAGCAGGCTGACCCCTTAGATGAGATGCAGAAACAGAAGAAAACGGAGACTAAAACCCAGGAGAGGCCATTTCATCAGTGCTGGATGTCCCCACACTGCAAACCCTGGATGTGAAATCACTGAGCGTTACACAACACTCAAAACCTACGGGAGCTTTTGTCTGCCTTTCTATTTCATGGAATCCCAGAGGGATTTGGGTTTGAAGGGACCCTAAGGATGATCCAGTGCCCCCCCTGCCATGGCAGGGACACTTCCACTGTCCCAGGCTGCTCCAAGCTCTGTCCAGCCTGGCCTGGGGCACTGCCAGGGACCCAGGGGCAGCCACAGCTTCTGTGGGCACCCTGTGCAGGGCCTCCCCACCCTCTCAGGGGTGAATTTAATTCCTTCCCGTACCGAACTCACTGTCCCCTCTGTCACTTTGTCCCCGCATTATTCTCTGCCACATCACCACAGCTCCCATCAGGGGTCCCTCCCCTGCTGCCCTGTAGGCCCCCGCTTAATTTAAACGTATGGCTCCCAGGAATATATTTGAAAGCACAGAAGTAGATTATGCAGAGGGGCATTATAAGTGTATTATCCCGGCGCCCGCCCCGCCCCGCCGCCGGTTCCCCGGGCCTGCCGGGCCGCAGTGACTCAGCCGCCCGCAGTGCCCCGGAGCCGCCGCTCCGAGCTCGCTGCCGGCACGGGGCAGCCCCGGGTCCGGCGGGGGCCGCTCGGGGGCCGCTCCGTGCCCGTGCCGGCGCTGGCGGTGCCGCCCTCACGCCGCACTCACCCCGGTGCCGATGGAGCTCATGGCGGCGCCGCTCCCAGCCCGTCCCGCGCCCACCGCGTAGCAACGCCCGCTCCCATTGGCCGCCGCGCCACGCTCCCGGTGTGACGTCACCACTCACTACGTTAAATTGATACAATGTTAGGCAGTGTCCCAGAGCCCGGCTAGCTCAGTCGGTAGAGCATGGGACTCTTAATCCCAGGGTCGTGGGTTCGAGCCCCACGTTGGGCGCATTAGTTTTGAACCCTCTAAGGGTTCCGGGTGGGAAAAGCGTCGGTAAATCGGTGGGAAAATCAGTTTTTAAAGTGACCTGGATACAGGAATGACATGCGCATAATAATACTGGGAGCCGCGAGGAGCTGGGCAGTGACCAATAAACACCAGTTCCCAGGAAATTTATTTTTTTATATAAACAATGCAGGAAACAGATGTTAATCAAGTAGGAGCTCTGGGCTCCCTCACAGATAGAGAGGAATTACACAGATACCTGGATGAAATGGAGAGCTGGGCAAGCACCTGCCATAGGAAATGTAACAAGAGTTGGCACATACACAGAATCCCACAGTGTGGGACTCTCCATCCAGGATGGGACAGTCCTGGTTAAACACACAAACGACAGGAGAGCAGCGAGGGCAGCCCCACGGGATGGGATCTGGGGGCTTTACAGCAGCAGGAAATTCCCTGTGAGGGTGTGAGGCCCTGGCACAGGGTGCCCACAGAAGCTGTGGCTGCCCCTGGATCCCTGGAAGTGTTCCAGGCCATGTTGGACAGGGCTTGGAGCAGCCTGGGATAGTGGAAGGTGTCCCTGTCATGGCAGGGGTGGAACTGGATGAGCTTTAAGGTCCCTTCCAACCCAAACCCTGCTGGGGTTCTGTGGTTTGTGTTGGTCCATTGCTGAACAGGCTCTCCAGGGAAGTGCTCACAGCCTGCCAGAATTCAAGGAGCATCTGGACAATGCTCAGCCATAGGATTTCCTTCATGTAGTCCTGCAAGGAGCAGGGAGTTGCACACCACGAGCCTCAGGGGTCCCTTCTGACTCAAGACAATCTGATTCCATGAAAAGGGAGACGAGGGAATGAGATAAAGCCACTTCCCCCAGGGACCAGCCCCTGCTGCTGCAGCAGGACACAGGCAGAGCACAATGGGCTCGTGCATATTCCAAAATCCTCCTCGGGTCAGCAGGACTCACCTGGAGCTGTTTGTAATTGGCCAACACCAACCTGCTGGAACGGCATCCAGTCCAGAATCAGGAACCTCAGAAATCCTCCAGTTACTGCAGGGCTTTGTGTCCCTCACTGTCCTTCCTGGATTTCCTTCATGTAGTCCTGTCAATTTGTCTGCTGGAGGGATCCATGGATCCCACAGCTGTGCCACAGAGGGAAGAACTACAACAGCCAGGGTGAAAACCCAACCATTTCTACGCCATTACACATTTAGGGTGTGATCTCTGAGGGCTTTCCAGGGCACACCATTAAGAGTCTTTCTCACCGCTTTGATGATTTGCCTTAGCAGGTCCCAGGACCCTGCATTTAATCCAGCAGTAATGGGAGTTAGGAATTCTGTCCCAGCCATGTGGAACAGCAGCAGCTGAGGCTGTTCAGTGATGCAGAAACCCCACAGGAGGAGATCTGAGTGGGCAGCAGGGAGATGAGGTGGCAGAACACGCCAGGAGACGTCCCAGGGTACGTGCGCAGAGCAGCACAGAAATACCCCTGAAAAGGAAGGGCTAAGAATATCCTGAATTTCCTCAGCTGCAGTCTGCTGCAGTTCAGGAAAATGACATCATTGCACCACCACCATCACAGGCTCTGTAGGAGTTTCATCTCCTGACTCCTTCCCACTGAGAAGGGAAGGAGCTCCCAGCTCCATGGGACTCGTGCTGACGGCAAATTCCTCTCTCAGGGAGCTCTGGCTCAGTTCTTACTGAGGTAAAATATAACCTGCACCCCAAATTACCCAGGCTGTGACTGACAGTGAGCAGCACAGCTCAGGCTGCATGTTCTGTACACCTAAGGCTGGCTCTCTGTGCCTGGCAACGAGACTCTGTCTGTTTATCCAGCCTGGAACAGCACCAGGAGCTGGTCCCTAAAACAACAACCTCATCCCAAGACTATAAAAACCAACACCACTTGTTAAGGTAAAGCATACAGGAAACACAGACAGAACCATGCAGGAGCTACTGAAGTGCTGCAGCACATTCCCTGTGTTAGGGTTCACCAGAAGAGGATTTCTTTAAATATCTGTTTGACTTGCAGAGTCGTGCTTCAGGCACACAGCAGGTGGGCAGCAGGCAGCACAGGGAGATCTGTCACAAAAAGCACGTTTGTGCCAATAAAAGACTTCACCACCTCAAAAAACACTCTATTTATCTTCCCAAATTTCAGACAAAAAAATGCTCCTTGGGGTAGGATTTAAACGTCAGTAACCAGCAGATACCAGCAGTCACCATATAGCCCCTCAGTCAAGTTTGACCTCACACCTGTTTATAATTAATTTATTATAATTTATATTCTTACACTGCTGAAATCTTTCTTGGAGGAGACATAGGGAGAGGTTTTAGCTCAGCTCTATGAGAGAGTTACAGGCAGAAGAGTTCTCTGCTGAAACTCTTAAAACAGGGGAAATAATGTTCCACTACCTTTGCTAAACAACCCCAAACCATTTCTTCACATGTGGTGCAAGGGTGGAATATTTTAATACAGAATTTGGCACAAAAAATTCCCACAGATGTTTCCCTAGTGCTGTTCATTCTTCTCAGCATGCTTAAAATGAAAATATCTTAAACCAAATTCTCTCAGCAATGCCATTTACTATACAGATAAATAATAAACAACTCCGTAGGGAACAGCTCGTGAGGGGACAGAATTTCTCCAAAACAAGACAAAAGAGCAGAGGAGCTGCCAGAGTTAAGTTTGTAAACTATAACTGGACAGGGTTTTAAATAGTGTTAGTGCCTACACCCTGACAACACCCACACTGTTCATATTTAATAGTGCTACACACAAATTAATGAACAAAACCCAAACCCCAATGAACACGGATGCAGCTGAAATGGGGCAGAATCCTTGTGTGGCATTTAGGTGCTTATTTCTCTGTGGAAAAAGCCCTTTTCATCAGTGGTGGGGGTGCTTTTCCAATATCAAACATCATTTCCAGAGGGGGGTTGTTGAGGCAGCACCAGTCGGGAATGCGGCCTGTCTGGCTGTAATATTCCTTGGACACAGAGCGGCTCCCAAGGATGTCCTGGAGTGCTCCAAAAATTGCTCCTGGCAAAGAAAAACATTTGCATTAATTCCATGTAGTATTTCTCTTTCTACTTCTTCTCATTGAGAATCTCAACTGGGATTTTTTAGCTCTGGGCCTAAATTTAAAGGGATGAATGGATATTGCTGCTTTCCCTTTCAGTAGCCCAGCGAGTCCCACACTGCTTCCATTTATATCCATGGAAAGTAACTGAAAACAAGGAATCACCTGCTCTCTGCTATCAGCAAACCTGGCCTGGTTGACTCACTCCTTAAAACGTTTTTATTTTAAGCACATCAGCCAAACCCTCTTGTGTTCACTGCAATTTCTCCCTCCCAAAAAGGTGTCCCACAAATTCACACCAGCTGTGAGAAGATTCAGCCCACAGCAGCTGGCCAGGGAAGAAAAGCATCACAGAATTTGGTGCACAGAACTTTTTCTTGTTTGCTAACCCTAAAAATACAAGGTTTTATTCACCACAAATACCACTTGGAAGGGTTTTTCTTCACTCCTGCTTCTCAGTTGTTCCCATTCTTACCTCCCAGCCAGGCCACACAGTTGGATTTGGCAGGGGGGGTGTGAATCCTGAAGGTTTTAGTGGCAAGAGCCTCCTTGTATTTGGGTTTCTCCACCAGGTGTCTGATCTCAGCCATGAGCCTGTGCAGGAAGCCCGGCAGCATGGCCGTGCCCCCGATCACCACCAGGTTCTCTGCCAGCTGCTTCCTGGTGTCTATGGGGCACTAAGGCAAACAGGGACACAAAAAAAACCCAAATAAGTCAAGCTGCCTGAACCTGAAGTCATTCAGAAGTCTCTTAGAAATTCAGTCCATTTCCGTGCCCTCCAATTGCTGTTTTCTCATATTTAGCTGGAAAATAACCAACGTAACGAGAGAAATGCAAGGGAAA
This sequence comes from Dicaeum eximium, assembly GCA_013396995.1. NCBI lineage: Eukaryota > Metazoa > Chordata > Aves > Passeriformes > Dicaeidae > Dicaeum > Dicaeum eximium. The sequence continues at coordinate 19,859 of VWZP01010284.1, read as the reverse complement.
TGCCTGGAGGTGCAGAGGTGAAGGCTCCAGGCACAGAACTTCTTAAATAATTTGTTTTCATAAAGAATTCTAATTGCAATGTTTGTCATATCAGCCAAGTCCATGGCTCTCTAATAAATTGCATCTCAGCAAACTTATTTAAATGGCATCAATAGCTACAGGGAGCCAACTTTAATTAACATACATACACTACCACATAATGAAAATTTCCATTTATAGTGGTTTTCTAATGCATTTTTTCCCTAACTATAATAAGAAGTGAAGCATTTGTATACGCCAAGAAAAAATTCTGCAATAAATTTAATATACTGCCTGTAATAAAGATGTCCAAATTAATTTTATTCTAGCACAGGTAAACCAGCAGCCTGCAGGGCTTAGAGTCTTGAGTCATTTTTAACTGCAGGTTCTCTAAGGCTGGAGGCATTCCCTAAACTGTTTCTAATATAAAAATACCTGAACAAGTGAATCCAAGATCAAAGTGGCAACAGATGTCTCTTCATTATCCTGCTCAAACAGGATTTCCACCACGGAGTCTCTGTGGCACAGACAGGAAGTGAGTGTTAATGAGGAGCAAAACCGCACTGAGCTGAGCTCAGGCACAGCAGAGCTGCCAACACTCTGTCACTCCTGTCACACAGCCCATGCAGCCAGCAGTGCCAGCAGGGAGGGGGCAATCATGGAATCCTTGGCACAATCATGGAATCCTCGGAAAAGACCTTTAAGGTCATCACATTCAGCCCTGAACCCAACATCAGCACCTTGCTCACCACAAAGCCACATCTCCAAGTGTTTTGAACACTTCCAGGGATGGTGACTCCAGCACTTCCCTGGGCAGCTGTGCCTGTGCTTTACAACCTTTCAGTGAAGATTTTCTCCCTAATATCCAATCCAAACCTCCCCAAGCCAACTTGAGGCCCTTAACTCTTGTGCAGTCCCTTGTTCCCTGGGAGCAGAGCCCAACCCCCAGCTGGCTGCACCCTCCTGGCAGGAGTTGCAGAGTGAGATGATCTCCTCTGAGCCCCCTTTTCTCCAGGTTCAAATGCCCTGTGCACATCACTAAACCTGTCCTATTATCAGGCTTTGATACTCATTTCTCTTCCCCATCCCTCCAATCTCTCTGCTCTTATTTTCCTCCTGAGGCTCTGGAGAAGCCACCCCCTCCATGATGGGCTTGCACTGTGCCCAGCACACAGCTTTCATTTTAGAGGCATTAAAAGCATATGCAAGTGACTCCTTAAAATCCAATTTTATGAAAATTTATGTGCTTTTAGAGTTGAAATATATCCTTGTAATGACAAATACTCTGCCATGGCATTTCTCACCTGATGGGGCCAACTACATGGAGAATCTTTTCTCCATCCAGAGGATAGTCCACATCTGGAGGCGGTGAGGGACGCTGGAAACAAAACCAGACTTGCATTATTATTTTAGAGCCCAAAAAGGCTGCAGCCACCTCAAAAGAGAAGGAAAAGCTTCATCCTCCACTCACCTCAGCACTGCCATCAATGTTGAACTTGGCTGCCTGGATTTTCAGCCCCCGCTGGAGATCACTGACAAAGCAAGTGCGGACTGGGCAGAGGGAAGAGAGGGGCACGAGTGAGGCCCTGGTGGATCCCTTCACCACCAGTAAGAACAGTCATTTTTCTTAATTTAGAGAAGAACATACTCTCCAGGTCCTTGCTGGTCCATGATATTATCAAATAAATGCAAAGAGAAGCAGTCTCTACAGTCCAGCAGAGTTCAGGTGCTCTCTAGATCACGAGTTAAATGAAGCTGACACTAAAACCATGTTGGAAATCCTGCCTGTCCTTCCTCACACAAACCACACAAGATTTAGGGCCAGATGGGTGCCCCTAATGGTGCCTCAAGGTGCCAGGGGTTGTATCCTGCCTTTACTGCATGTTTTGCACCATGGCTTCAAATGAGGCATTGCTCATTTTCTAAACAAACTCCTACCATTCAACATTTTCCTTATTGCAATTCTTCAACTCCCTAAGAATTCCAGAGGGTTTTTCTGCTTGCAGACAACGCTGACAGAGCACAGTCTCATTTGTATCCCAGCTGTTATTACACACTTATTTCTTTGTATTTGGCACAGGTGAGCATCTTCCCCATAAGCTGCTGTCACAAAGAAACAACACACAGACAACAATTTCATCCCCAGCCTGTTGTCTCTGTTCCAAAAGACTGCATAGAAAACACAACTCATCAGAAAATGTGTGGAAATCCAGGAATCAGAAAAGCAACTTCCATTTCACAAAGCACCAGCTGCATTTATTTTGCATTTGACAGATGGATTTCTTCCTAATTTGACCCAAAGGATACATACTAGTTACTGTTTTCTAGGAAAACACATATTTTTCTATCTGTTGCACATGTAACAATTACATAGGAATTAATCCAAGTTCTGCCCAAAGACTCAGTTTTTTCTGGTGTAGTAAATGTAGTTCTTCTCTTCTCTTGTCTACCTTGATTAACACACCAAAATATCTTTTATAATTTTTTTTTAAATTCACTTTAAAGCAAACTGAGCCTTTCTAGTTAATCTATAAACAAGACTACACAACAGTGTAAGCCTCTTTCTGCGCCCACCTACCAAATATTTCTAAAAGCTGCAACTCAACAACACAGAGGCTAAAGTGAAAGAGGAATTAAACACCTGGTTTTGGTTTTGCTTTCAAAGAGGAAGAACAATACAAGTTCATCCAAGAGGTAATAAATATGGCAGAGAAGAGAAATAAATTCCTAAATGTAAAATATTGCACACTTATTATCACATTCTACTGCACAATTGCATACACCAAAATTTCACAAAGCAAACAAATTTACCTTTTATATCCTCTACTATGTCTTCTGGGACTGAGCCTGAAATAAAAAAGAAAAACCTAGTTTCTTTCTTAAATTCTCTTCCTACTTAAAAAAAACCTTTTGTTCTATGTTTGAATTACATTTAATATATTAAACTTTCACTCTGACAGCAGCTTTCAAAGATTCCAATGCAGAAAATATATTAAGAACAGAAGTAAGTTTGTCTTTGCTCAAAACAGACTGAAAAAATACTACAGAACTTTTATCTCAGCCTTTATTCAAAACTGCTGTGAGAAGAGGCTTATCATAAAAATAATATACTTGTTAAATCACAGAATGTCTGGGTTGGAAGAGACCTTCAAGACCATCTAATCCAAACCACCCCTAACACCTCAACTAGACCATGGCACTGAGTGCCACATCCAGGCTTTTATTAAACACATCCAGGGGTGGTGACTCCACCACCTCCCCAGGCAGGCTATTCCAGAACATAATCACTTGTTCTGTGAAAAACTTCTTCCTAATGTCCAGCCTGTATTTCCCTTGGTGCAGCTTGAGGCTGTGTGCTCTGGTTCTGTCAGAGCTGCCTGGAGACAGAGCCCAAGCCCAGCTGAGCACAGGCACCTTTCAGGGATTGCAGAGAGTGCTGAGGGCACCCCTGAGTCTCCTTTTCTCCAGGCTGAGCACCCCCAGCTCCCTCAGTGGTTCCTCACAGGGTTTGTGTTCCCAGCCCCTCACAGCCTCGTTGCCCCCTCTGGATGTGCTCCAGCCCCTCAACGTCCTTCCCAAACTGAGGGGCCAGAACGGGACACAGCACTCGAGGTGTGCCCTCACCAGTGCCAGTGCAGGGGAACAATGACCTCCCTGCTCCTGCTGGCCACACTATTCCTGGTACAGGCCAGGATGCCATGACAGAATTCATGCAGGCAGGCCACATGAGACACAGTGAATCCTAAACCCATTTTAGTCTCTGTTAGGATTAACACCCTTTCCCCAGCACAGATCCCCATCCCAGTCCTTACCCATCACGGAGGGAAGGCTTTGTCCTTTGGCCAGCCCTGTATCCACCGTGCACTGCTCCAACAGCTGATACTCCAGCTCCCTAAAACAGTGCACAGGAGGGTGGGGAAAGACAGCCATGAACTCAGCCCAGGTCTCTGGACTACACTCCAGGGACAGCATTAATTCCTTTCAGTTATATCCTTCTAAATATCAACTTAAGAAGACTCCATTCCCACAGTTTTTACCACATCAGCAACAGCCACACAGTTTTAACTATAAAAGTTGGATGATGTTACAGCAAGTTAAGACTTAAAAGAGGAATTTTTGCTCATGGTCAAAGAGGAACTCTCAGAAATAAATCATTTGTAACCTGGAATGGATAACTATGAACTTACTTGTGGATGGCCTTTCCTCCCAGAGGAAGGGAGCCCCAGCAACTCAGGATTGGAATTCCTTCATAGATCTACAGAAGATCAGGAAATTCTCCTCTTTTTCATTGTGAGTTTTCAGTCTGCTGGAACTAAATGCCTTTTCCCTTCTACAATCCCTTGTATCAGCCACCTGCTAACTGCTTTTGTCCAAAGTTAATTTCTAGTCAATAAAAATCTCGTGTTTCACCACAGCCCCACTGGTGAAAATGAAAGGATACAGGCAGCACCAAGCTTTCTGCATATCCACAGTCCAGCACCATGGCAGAGTTGATCCCCAGTGTCAGGAGAGACATCAGGTGACTTGGAGCAAACAAAACAGAAGGTACCTGCAGGGAAATCAAAAGCAAAGTTGTCAGAAGGGGGAAAAAAGAAACAAAGCACTGATGCCTTCCCTGAATGGCATTTTAAAAGCAAAATCCTAACAACTGTATCTTGAACCATTCCAGTACTAATCTAATGAACAAAATACAACAGGATTCCAAATTCTGTGTTCATCTTCTTTGTGGTGCACACCAGGTACTTCAGTAATGATGGATGTTGGAATGGGCTTGTAAGAAAATGCTGGCTATAAAACTCAGGTCAAGTTTCTTATTGTTATTGAAAAGAAATGAAAGAAGCTGAAGTACAGCTACTTGAAAAGCTGTAAAAACTTGAAGATGTGAATAGAAGTGCTAGAAAATCCATAAAAGTGTGCCTTATGACAAACACTGCTGCACCCAAACAGAAGAGGCTGTTTGAAACACTCTCACAAAAATAATGTGGAAACTCAAGTTAAAATTACATGAGAATTATTTCCTTCTCCCCGAATTCCATAAATCAAGTTTCCTAGAAAGCAACAGGTCCTCTAAAGGAACACTTTGAAGTGTGAATTAAATGAGAAATTTCAATAAATCTTGCACTTACAGGAAACCTACTGACCCTTAACCCAGAGACAGAATGTAAAATATTGACCCTGTATTAATAAATCACTCTTTGCACCAAGTAGAAAAATAGAAACCAGAGAGAATTAACCTTCCATCAGTATTAACTGGCTTCTTAACAAGTTACAAAGTTTCTCCACCAAAATATGACTGAACACATGAGCCATTTTCAACAAACCATTTTGCATGGGATGTGCTTTAGCTGAGACATTTTATTGCTGTGAAAAAAAACCTCAAAAAACCAACCCAAATCTTTCAGCAAGATGAAATAATCAGAAAATTTTACCAATAGTAAGAAAGAATGATGCAGGAGTTTGAGGTTAACTGGTAAACTGTGTTGTGGAAGGACAGTGAAGAAGTACTGCAGACAAACTGGTTTCACTGCTTTTTACAGAAAAGCCTTAATCTTTGTTGTGTCTGAATTGAAGAAGCATAGAGTCACCTTCTAAAACATTTTCTGTTACAACTGAGCAAGAATTAGGTTCAGACTTTTCACAGAATCTTTGACTGGTTGGGTTGGATGGAACCTTAAGGATAATCTAGTTCCACCCTGGAAGGTGTCCAGGGCCATCTTCCACTATCCCAGGTTGCTCCAAGCCCCATCCAGCCTGGCCTGGAACACTTCCAGGGATGCGGCAGCCACAGGTTTGGTTTTTTCCCCACAACTTTTTTTCCAGAAGACTGATGAAGCAGAGAAGAGATTTGATTTCAGGTAAGTTCTTCTTTAAATGAGCACAGCCATGTGCTAGGCAGATATTGACTGTGGCAGAAATCATGAGACTTGCTGACAGGGCCCTAACAAGTGTTTAAATATAAATCCTGGCTGCAGGCAGTGCTCAGTGGGGATTATTGGATCTGCTGGGACAGTGCACTGTGAGCTGTATTCGCTACAAGCCAGGGAAACCTTCCAGGGTCTTGTTAATTGCTGCTGCTCATGAAGAGTCAGAATGGAACAAAAATGGTCCTTAATCAAACTTCCACACCCTATTCCTCACACCATCATCTGATTTTTCTTCTTCTTTATACCTCTCACTCTTTTGCCACTTTTTTTTTTTTCATATCTGGTACTGACTATAAGGAAAATTCTTCCTGGCAAGTGGAGCAAATTTCACATTTCTGTCAAACACTTACCTCAAAATGCTTGAAAAGGACCCTGGTGAGGGTGTCCCTGAAGTGTGAAGGGCACAGGACTGACTCTATGATCACAACACGCCGGTCCCTGGGATTCACCAGCAGGTGCCTAAAAAATGACAAGATGTGTAAAATAAAACTGAAAAAAGTTTAAGCACATATTAGGAGATCTATCCTACAGTCATAATTTTTTTTTTCAAAAATCCTAAAGATTTGCATTTAGATAGCATTTGCTACAGCAGACCCCAAAGTCTTTTTCACAAATCTAAAAACCCCAATGCTTTCCTAAAAGAAAGTCAGGAAACTGAGGCAGGGAAAACAAGTTACAGAGCTTTCAGCCAGAGCTTGTAGTTCTGTATATTCATTATACATTTCTAAATCCTTATAAAGTAATACAAAAATAAGTCATCCATGGCTTGCCCAGTGTCATACAGTGTCATAAAGCACATAAGAATGATGATGCTCTGATACTCAGATGCTCTGATTTCAGTGGAAGAGGATGAAATTGTTCTGATTTCAATTGCAAACTGGTGGTCCAGGACAGAAGAAAACTACCCAGCCCACAGCAGATCTGAGGCACAGAAATTAAATCCTGGTTTCCCTGTGATGGCTTTCACTGTGTGAAAATATGGATTGGAAGCAAAGAGAAAAGGCCAAGTCCAATTTCATTATTCACTAATGGTACTAAAAACGGAATAAAGAGATGTATTGCTGAGGTAGAAACATTCCACAGGTAAAGATTCCTCCTTCCAAACCACTGTGGAGAGAGTTCTGCACTGACAGGAGCTTCAGCCCTACCAAAATCAATGCAGCTCCTGAGGTAATGCCTTCCCCTTCTCAGGCCTTTATAAATACCTCAGCTGAAAGGTAATTTATCAAACACCTTCTGCTTTTACAGAGCAGCTGCTGCTGCAGGACAGGAACTCTCTGTAAGACAACCTGGATCTCAGCACCACCAAATCCCTCCTGCACCAACACAGCCAGGCAGCCCCTTGCAAAGTCTTATCTCTGTTTTCTTATCTAACAGGGCAGTGTCCATCCCCTGGAAGTGCCCAGGGAAGGCCTGGATAACTGAGAGGTGTCTCTTACCTGAAATAGAGCATGTGGATAAATTCCTTCAGGTAGGAATACAGCTCTTCTGTATTGATGTTGTACTGAACCACCTTGACAGGCTGGGAAGGGAAAATATCCACAGTCAGCCCAAATGCTGGACAATGATTATTTTTTTATATATATATATATTCACACATGATATATAAAGAAATATATAAGATACATACCTAATTTATATTTAATCTGACATTATACATAAACACTCACTCCTGCCTGATTTGCTCTTTGTCCTTAAAACATAAACTCACCCTATAACTAAATTCCAGAGTTTATTAATGCTAGTTTTTCATACAGGCAACTTAGAATTAGTTTTCCAAATCTGCCACCCTCTACTAAAAGAAAAGGAAAAAAAGCACAGCTAGGCAATTTCTCAATTAATGCCCCAAAACACAAGTTCCATGGGGCTGAGCAGCAATTAACACCAGCACTGGCATGACACCTGCACCTTCTCAGAGTTTTTAGTAGCAGACTTAAAATAATGAAAAATATAACAATATTTCAGAATATTTTATTCAGGCAGTGAAAAATGGCTTGTGGTGGACATAAAAAGCATCTGAAAATTCTTTCTTTGCCATAACACAACAAAACCCATAAAAACAGCTCACCTTTGAGACATCAGGTTTCTTGATTTCACTGGGGATGATGCATCTTGGTCCTGTTTCTCCTGCAAACCCACACCTGAAAGAAAATGTTAAAAACCTGATTATCTGAAGTCACCATTTGACTCCCTGGGCCTAGGGACCATCACAGAGTAATGAATTAGGGAGTTCTGTTAAAACAGAGAGGAGTTTTGCACACAGTTTTCCTATCCAGCCACTCGGAGATAAATTTAAAGATGGACTAAAAGATAAAGATTTTTTATCTTTTTAATTTACTCCCTCAACAGAAGGATAAAAACAGCAGCAGCCCCAACCCAAACTTTTCAGAAACCCACTGGTCTTCCTCAAACACACAAGAACCATGGACTGAAGAAAGGAAATTAAAAGCAAAATTAATTTGAGGTTCATTTTAGTCTCAGTACCTGATACTTGTTTCAGCCCTGTCACTCCCAGGAACTACAAATCTCAGAAGAAAACTACAGTTTTCTGTAAAGCTGCTGGACTTGGAGCACTTTTAATGCAAAAAGCCAATTAATGCTTGATTTTGGTATTTGGCAACTACTGATGTGTTGGATCATTTCAGAAAAAAAATCTTGAACAACCACAATTCAGAATTCAATTTTTTTTCTTTTGTCTCAAACAGATACTTGTGCAGACCCAGTATGTACAGGCAGTTTTCCTTGAACTTTCAGCTAATTTCAGCCTTGTTTGGAAAAGAACAGACATTTCTCTTACAATTCAGCTGCTGTTACTTCTGTGAGAATGAAGGCTGGAAACAGATCCTAAAAACACACTATTCAGGGGAAAAGCTTTTCCAAAAGAGCATTTGATTGGATAAACAACACCCACGGTATAAAAGCTCACAAGCATCCCAAACTTGGGAAAAGCTTCCAGTTGGCCACGGGACGTGAATCCACAAAAAGCCACTCATGGAATCACTTGTTCCCGTCCATGACGGCTCTGTTAAATCCTCCCATTCCCAGGTAACAAAGCTTTTGGCCCACGAGGTGAAATCCTAAAAAAACCAGCGAGCATTCCTGCTTCAGCACTCGAGCTAAATCTTGTTTTACTCTAAAACACAGGACTAAAACCGTAAGCTGTTTATTACCAGCTCCACACCGCACAGATCAACACAGAAAGTGGAAAACCTCACATAATTATTCTTGGAATAATGGTCGGGATTGCAAGGGGACTTAAAAACCATCTAATTCCAATTCCTGCCATGGCAGGGACACCTTCCACTATCCCAGGTTGCTCCAAGCCCTGTCCAGGCTGGTCCCGGACACTTCCAGGGATCCAGAGGCAGCCACAGCTCCTGTGGGCACCCTGTGCCAGGGCCTCACCCCCCTCACAGCCAAGAATTCTTTCCCAATATCCCACCTAACCCCGTCCTCCGGCAGTGGGAAGCCATTCCACCATGCCTGTCACTCCATCCCTTATCCAAAATCCCTCTCCAGCTCTCTCTGAGCCCCTTTAGGCCCTGGAAGGGGCTCTAAGGCTTCCCCGGACCCTTCCCTTCTCCAGAGCGACACCCCCAAACCCCGACCGCAGCGCGAGGCACTCACTTGGTGAAGGCCTGTCCCAGGTCGATCACCACGGCGGTTTTCTCCCCGCCGCTGCCGAGCCCCTCGTACAGCGGCATCCCTCCCTTTCCTCCCTTTCCTCCGTTCCTCCCGTTCTCCCTCCTCCCGCTCCCTGCCCCTTTCCCTCCGCTCCACCTCCCTCAGCCGCCGCTACACGGGGCCTTCCCGCTCCCCGCGCGCCGGGCTGCCCGCGGCGCCTGTCCGCCTCGCCGCCGCCCCGCCGCCTCCCTCGGGCAGCACCGCCGCTCCCGCCCCGCCCTGCAGGGTGTCAGAGCGGCCGGGAGTGCTCCGGTGCCGGCGGCGGGCGCGGGGCAGCGCGGCTTCCCCTCAGCTCGGCTCCGGCGGCGGGCGGGGCAGCCGCGGGGACACGGGCGGCGGTGCCGGGGAGGGGCCGAAGGGGCGGGTCCTGCGTGAGGGGGCGGGCGGCCGGCGCTGGTCCCGCTCGAGCGAAAGAGTAAAAATCACAGAATCGTTTAGGCTGGAAAGGCCGACACGGTCATCGAGTCCAGCCGTTTCATCACTAATTCATGTCCGGGAGTGCCACATCCACATGGCTTTTAAATTCGTCCAGGGATGGTGATTCCATCAGTTCCCTGGGCAGCCTGTGCTGGGGCTGGAGAGCCTTTTCTGTGAAGAAATGTTTCCTAACAGTCAACCTAAACCTCCTATGGCCCAGCCTGAGGCCGTCCCCTCTCCTCCAGCCCTGCCGGGCTCCAGCAGAGCCCGGCTGTCCCCTCCTGGCAGGAGCTGTGCAGAGCCACAAGGTCCCCCCTGAGCCTCCTTTTCTCCAGGCTGAGCCTCTTCCCAGCTCCCTCAGCCCTCCTGGGGTTCCAGACCCTTCCCAAACTTCTTTCCCTGCCCTGGACACGCTCCAGCCCCTCAGTGCCTTTCTTGTCCTGAGGGGCCAAAACGTCCCCCAGGACTGGAGGTCCCTCAGCAATGCCCAGCACAGAGGGACAGGCATTGTCGCTCTTGAAGAGAAATAAAACAACTCAGGGACTAAAAAGGCCACATCACTCTGCTGCTCCAGGGGTGTGCTGGTTGGGAGTGAAGATGGGAGCTCAAAATACAGTGAGGATAGAAATTATAAACCCCATGGTGGCAACAACCTGTGCAGGGCCAGGGGTTGGACACAGTGATCCTCGTGGATCCCTTTCAGCTCAGGACTTTCCAGGAATCCACACTTTCAAGACTGGGTCACCTGAGACAGATGGTCAGAGAGGCAGAAAATCAGCTGTGCTTACTAGAAAGAACCTAATCAATAAAAGGTGTTCTGATGAATATGGTATGTGGTATGTGTCTCCCTGTGACTGGATCCCCTGGCTGGGGAAAGGGAATTTCTAACAGATTTTGGTCAGTGTAATGAAAATTTGGGATCACTTGTCAAAGAGATTCCAAAGGTAGCGCTTGCCCCACTCCCAACAACCATCTTCTCTCCCCTGCCAATCTTCCCCTTCCCCACAATAACCACACCTGTAAAACCAGCTGCTTCTCAGGCAGTTGTGATGTCCAGGAGTGTGACTGTGGCCCTGCTCACACCCCCAAAAGATCTGGACACGCTCCAGCAAAGTTCACAACACCCAGTTCTTCATCAGGGAAGCAAAATAAGCATTGAAAAAGCAATTAACTGGGGAGCTGGGTCTAGACATTTGCTCATTGCCAGCCAGGCCAGGCCAGGCTGAGAGCCTGAGGGTTCGTGCAGAGAGGACAAGGGTGCTAATGAAGGCAGAGGATTTCAGGGAAGGCTGAGGTGACACTGCTGTGCTCTGTTGTCACTGAGCCCAACCCCCTGACCTGTGAGCTGCTGCAGCAGCTTGTGGGTGCTGTGCTTTTTGCTTTTCGCCGTGCTCTCCTCTGCAGTGCTGTTTGTCCCACATCCACACTCTCTATTTGCAGTCCCTGAAGGTGGAGCCGTGTGGGAGTCGGATGATGAGCGGGAGTGATGTGAGACGCCGAAAGCTGTCGCTGCCACCATCTGCTGTGTGGCCTGGGCCAGCCCCCTCACTAGCCCATGGGCTAGCAGCTCTGCACAAATGCTTTCTCTGCTGCTCCTGTCGCAGCCTTGCCGTGTTCCCTCCTTCTGGTCACCCTAAAGTCACCAAGGTGACAAAGCGGGGTCAAGAGGCAGCACTGAGAAGAGAAGGTCCCGATGTGTTGGAGCAGAAGTGCAGACTGGGGGAGCTGAAGCAGATGGGACATCCTGGAAGGGCTTTGGAAGACACACAGGGAATCCAGGCAGTGCAGAAGGAATGCAGGAAGGTGTGAAGAAGGGGAACTTTGCAGTGACAAACTCAGGGGAGGCTCCTCCCAAGGCCCTTTTCATGCCTCATAAATCCCTGCTGTCTCTCCTTCAGGCACCATCCCACAGCTCCACATGAGGCCAGGCACTCTTCAAACAACCCATCACCAGCTTCCCATCCTCTCCTAGGAGAGGAAAACTGAGGAGCAAGGACAAGGCTGCAGTGGTGATGTGAGATACAGAAACAGTGATGGGACCAGCACACACCCAGTGAATTCTGGAGGAGGAGGGATCATTGCCAAGGCAGCAGTGGAGGATGCTGACACATGGAAAAATAAACAAACAAAACCCTGCAGCGATTAAACATTGTGACACTGAGTTCAGCTTGCCTTATGAGTTCGTGTGGTTTTATGTTTTTAATGGTTTTTTAAATTATTTTTTATGGTTAGAATTTTATGGCCTTCCAGAACATGGAAATGCAGCTGAACTTTAAAGAATATGCAAACAACGAGGCATGAAAATATGTTCAAATGTCATTTTCACAATAGAACCTTAACTCTGCAATGTTTGAGCAATCCCCCAGTGCACCAAGAATATGCACTCAGTGGTAATTACACCTGACTGAGATGGGAATTATATTCAATAAACTTTTCTGTATTTGGTTTTTCTGTCAGGTAAACAATCCCAGAATTTTCCAAGTGCTCCTGGAGAGATTCTGTTTGGACACAAGGTAAATTTTTCACAATGAGAACAATCAGCCATTGGAATAATCTCCCCAGGGAAGTGGTGGATCCCTCAACGTTGGACACTTTAAGATTCAGCTGCTCAGGGTGCTGGACCATCTTATTTCAACCTTGATTTTGCCAAGAAAATTGTGCCAGATAATTCTTGAGATCCTTTCCATGATTCTGAGATAAGTATTTCATGATTTTGAGATAAGTTACCACCTGGAGTGCTGTCTGCCCTCACTGTTCAAGGACAGCACAGGGAAGCTGTGCAGTCACTGTGCCTGATGAGAATGTGCTCTCACTGGAGTGTCAATATTCTTCCTCTCAAATCCTGTAAAATCCTCCTATGATAGGGGTCTTATAAAGACATAATATACTAAATGTTGTTGCTCTTGAAATACTTTAAGTCTAAAAATTGGGGTAATTAAGATAATATATGACTAAAGTCTAAGCGTGATGTTTGCATGATCTGTTTTCATCCCCAGATCTCCCCCATTTCTGATATCTTTCCGTGCTATAATTACATATTTACTGCACTATGCTTATGTTTTTAATATAACATTTTATGTAAAATGACTGCTTAGATATGTTTTGCAAAAATCAGGGGCCCTACTTGAAATCCACAGCCCATGGCTTCCTCCTGAATGTATTATCCCTGGGTTAGGAATGATCAGAGTTTCCTGCTAATCACATCACCATCTTTATAGCCCATTGGAAATCTCCTCTTAAATTACGTTAATCAATCACAGTTAACACGAGTTCTGAAATGCAAGCTGCAGCTTAAAAGTGGCTTAATTTAATGGATGGGCTTTTCAGAGTTATTGATAATAGGAGCCAGAGAGTTAAAGATGTGCCAGGGTTTCATAACAAAATCCATCCACGCCGGGCTGGTTTAATCAAGGAAGCTGCTTGCATAATGTGAAGAGCACTCGCTCTCCCCCGAATATGTGACTGTTGAGGAAACAGATGGTGATGCTAACCCAAAAGAATCAGGCTATAAATACATTCAGGATAACAATATAAATGGAGATAATTATTCACAGTCTAAGGAGATGGTGGGACAATTAAGCCAGCTCGTAAGCAGAATGTCCAGCTGAGTGAAAAGCAGGATTTCCGTAACATAATAAGAAATTATTCCCTGATTGCAGCCAGTTCATGCAAGTCTTGGGAGCGGTGCTACCTCTGACAGGCAAGGAAGAGGTTGCATAAGGACATAAAAATACAAGAAATTAACAGTAGCCCATTGAAATCAGTGAAAAGTCTTATATCAGAAAATCAGACTGGTCTGGGTTGCAAGGGAGCTTAAAACTCATTTAGTTCTACTCCCTGCCATGGGCAGGGACACCTTCCACTATCCCAGATTGCTCCAAGCTCCATCCAACCCGGCCTGGAACACTGCCAGGGATCCAGGGGCAGCCACAGCTTCTGTGAGCAGAGTGTACCAGGACCACACCATCCTCACAGCCAGGAATTTCTTCCTAATAACCAGTCTAAACCTACTCTCTTTCAGTCTGAAGCCATTGCCCCCTGTCCCATCACTTCAGGCCCTTGTAAAAAGTCCCTCTCCAACTTTCTCTTAGCTAGCTTCAAGTAGTGGAAAGCCACAATTAGGTCACCCCAAAGCCTTCTCCTTTCTTTTCTGGGTGAGCAATCCCAATTATCTCAGCCCTTCCTCATAGCAGAGCTGCTCCATCCCTCTGCTCATCTCCCTGGCTTCCTCTGGACTATCTCCAGCAAAATAAAATTTGTAGGACAGTTCTTTTGCCTAATGCAGTCCTTTTTCTCTCCCCCCCCGCCCCC
>VWZP01010282.1:895252-932330 GCA_013396995.1 Dicaeum eximium | reverse complement strand
GGCCCGGTCCGGCGGCGCCCCGGGGGCGCGGGGGGCACTGCCGCACCGAAACCCACTGATCAGTAGGATGCTTAGACTCTCAAACAGCGCTTCCTTCCTTTTACCACGGATGGATTCTAGGGGAAACAGTAATAGTGGGGAAAACAGCCTGTGAAATGCCTGTACATAGTATTTATTTTATTGTAACAGATCACTTTTCTTTGGTTCAGTTTATTTATTTGTTGGGATTTTTTTGTTTTGTTTTCATTGTTAAGTCACAGAACCTAGATCCTGTTTAAATTTCTTTACCCCGTTCCCCACTCTTTGCTCCCTTTTCCTCGTGCCCCTCCCCAGGTAAACTCTCTTCCTGAATGCCTCTGGAAATGTCAGTGGTCCATAGCTGTAGCAGCGGGTAATGGGTTTCTCACTTTCTCTCCAATTCCTCGCATGAAATAATTACGTGGTGCCCTGGGCTAACACAGCTAAGGAATAGCTCAGCTTTCCCTTCAAAAGAACAGAAGTACGTCTCATAGGAAAGTCGATTAAAGGAGCATAACGCCTTCCAGAACCAAAATTAACTGCCTCTTATTTTTCTTTGAAAGGAATAGCTCGAGATCAGCAATATTATTATTTTTGTGGAATCCCCCTTCCCCTGCCCCCAAGTGCCAAATCCATTACTGGTCCCCGCAGGTGCCAAATATGCTAACAAACTATTTTCAAATTTCTTTGCAGTTCCCCCCTCTTTCTTTATATTGCTGTAAATCTTTGTAATGAATAATCTAAAAAAAAAAAAAAAGAAAAAAAAAGAAAAAAGATATAGACGACTGAATTGTTGGTAACCATAGTGTAGTCCAGTGAAGATGAGTTGTGAGTTGTATATTTTACTGCATTTAGTTTTGGAATTGACTTTTTCATAAAGTAGCTAACCAAGATCTGACTTCCTGGGGAATCAAATGCACATCGAAAGTAAGAGTGATCATTCTTGTAAACCTCTTATCATACTATTGAAGGAGAAGTAATATCCCTCCAGGACTCCCTCCCCGGTGAAGCAGAATAATAAGTCTTCGAATTTTGAGTAGCAAATCTATACAATTAACGCATTTTTATATGGAAGAAAAAAAAAAAGAACAATTACGAACTGAAATATGCATCGGGCTAAATATTCAGTCTAGATTACACTCGACGGGGAAATTTCCTAATAGAAATTCAGGGTCATAAACGTGTGTATATTTTTGACTCTTCTGTAAATCGAATGTTGTGATTTTTATATTTGTTCTGTTACGTCTGTGGAACTGAATAATTTATACCAGTACATGCTCCATTGAGAAATGTTTCGGTTTTTGCCCGTTTGTATCGTCTGTGTATAACAAGTAAAATAAACCTGGCAAAACGTTAACGTGTTGGAAAAAGCACTTCGCCGATTTGCAAGTAAGGGATCGGGTGGGAGCACGGGGAGGAGGCTGGCGGACTGTCCGCTCTCGGCCCGCCGCGGGACTCCCGCCGCCGCTCTCCCTGGCGGAGCTGCTCCGCTTGCCCCGCGTTTGTCCTTTCTTGGGAGGGGTGGGAGAGCGTAGGGGATAGTGCTTACACCGCGTGGCCAAGCGTGGAGGTTTGCAGTCAGTGAAAGAGGGAGATGAAACCCCGTCGGTTTTCAGAGGTTTATAATTATCCCTGTGTTCGACGCTTAAAAGCCCTGACAGCACTTTGCAGGCGGGAGAGGTGCCTGGCGCGGGGCGGGGGTGCCATCGCTGGCGGAGCAGAGGCGAGGGACGCAGCGCTGCCCGCCCGCAGCCTCCCCTCGCCTTCCCAGGGCGGGGGCTGCCCTGGCGGAGCCCACAGGGCCCAGGGGAGCTCGCCCTGTGCGCGGGAGTGGAGCCCCCACTCCTGCAGCACTGCCTCTCTCTCTGCGACCTTCCCGGGACTCTGCCCCTTCAGAGACAACCACCTGTGGGCTTTAGGACGGGCGCCGGCCCGGCACCTGCGTGTAGCGACACCGCGGGGACTGAGGGGTGACGGGCCGGGCTTACTCTTGGTTCCGCGTTGGGATAAGCGCGGTGTGGAGCCGTCAGAGCTATTCTGTCCTGCTGCGGTATTAACGGGGGGCGCTTGACCACCCCACCTGCGTTCCGTCCCCTCCACCCCCGCCAAGGTGCGGGCCCCGAGCGGGGCCCTGCGCGCCCAGGGCCTCCGCCGCCCTCCGGGGCCGCCGACCTGCGCCGGCTGCGGGAGCGGTGCCCGCCCCGCGGTGCCGTCGGGCTCAAGGCCCTGTCCCGGGACCCCACCCGGAGCGGGGCCGTGGGGCAGTGCCCCCCGGGGCCGCCCCTCGGAGAAGCGCGGGCGGTGCGCGCCTTGCCCCGGCCGCCTCTTCCCCCGCGGCGGAGGCCGGGGCGCCGCACGCGTCCCCCCGCGCATCGCCCGCGCCTCTCCGCCCCCGGCCGGCCCCAGCTGCCCCCTCAGCGGCGCCGGGAGCGGCTGTCCCGGCGCCCTCCCGGGGCTTCCCGCACCCTAAATAACCCGTGGCACGTTCCCGACCCTCCCCCGCTCTCGGCCAGCAAAAGCCGCCCCTTCTCCCCCCGCCGCTGCCGGTCCCGCTGCGCTGCCCCCCGAGAGGGCAAAGGGAGCGGCCCGAGGCACCGCGGCGCTCCCCGGCCGCTTCCCCTCTGCCGCCGGCTGCAGCCCCCTGGGCGCTCACCCTGGGCACACCGCTCCTCTGGGAGGTTCCGCCAGGTTTTATTTAGCGGGGGTTATCCAGCAGGTCTGGAATAAATACGTAACGTGTGACAGGTCTGAACAAAATTCTTCCCTGTGCGTGAGTGGCTGATGTTATTCCATAACTATTTCGGCAGGATAATTCCATAACAATTTGTGCAAGAGACTGGAAGAGATAAGGGCTGCAGAAGTTTAACAGGCTATTCCCTGTCGGTAGGTCACTTTATTACTATTATAATTTTTTAGAATAATATTTTTAAAAGCGCACCTGTATGTCTGCCAAACCTATGTTTACCAACCCGTTAAATTGTTTGCATTCGCTGAGGAGCAAATGCGCGGGTTTTGACCTGGCATGTTTAAATTGAAGCGTGTACAGTTTAGTTGAAGCAAACCCCGTGTATGAATTTGTTAGAACAGCAATTAATTGCATGAATTTTACGTGTAGTTTGTATTATTATTCTAGGCATGTTGAATGGGCTTTTATTTAGTTATTGTGTAAAATAATCTATTCAATTGCCCTTCCTTTATTTAATATAACACAAAATCAAGCTTCAATCTGTAGAAAGTAATTAAAAGTTCCTATTGGTAATACTTTCTATGATGTTTCACATTAATACTATATCAAATGTAATACAGTGATTTAGGCTCTACAGATTTTGCACGAGTACGCTATGCATATTTGATGACACATTGCATATTTTAACAAGGTTTTTAATGACTGATTGAAATGTTTGCTAAGATATTTTTTAAGAGCTGGAGGAGAAATGGTTGTGGAAAATGTGTGTAATAGAATAGTGATAAGGATGGGAGGGTTTTGATTGACAGTATGAGGAAGCAGATGGATGACTAGGTAGGTCAGAGGTAAAGATGCCTTTGACAGCTTTTTAAGTTCCTTTGGCCATTTTGGTCCAATGAATCATGCAAAACATGTGTACATTACCAAACTGATGTCTCTGCATCGTTTACTGTTGGAATCCTCATCTTTTCAAACCCACCCTAACCTTCTTTCATCACCACTTGACGTGCTATGTCTAAACTAGATTGCAAGATCCTAAGAAGGCAAGAATCTGTCTTGTATTACTTGTCAGCATTAAAAAAAAAAAAAGAAAAAGAAGAAAAAAAAAGAAAAAAAATTAGGGAAAAAAATCATGTAAACCTATGGAGCTAGAAGAACAACTGCGACAGATTGGCAGAATAGGCGTAAGGTGGGACACGTTCTTCTTAATTTTCACTGTCTGGTCATCACTCCCCTCCCCTAGGTAGTGCTCAAGGGAGATGTGGTGAACAATGATTTTTCTTTTTTTAATCCCCCAAATGGCATAATCTGAATTTTCATGTCTGATAAGAGACCTAATTGCATAATTTTCCTTTTAACATTATGCAGTGAGTGCTGTTGCTATAGTTAAAATGGTTTTCATTGCAGTCTGTTTTTTCAGGTGCTTTGTGTGTCCCTCATAAACTACTTTGTCAACTGGAAATGCTCTGATTTTTCCCTGTAAAAAGGTTACTCTTTTTGGAAATCTTATTAAAATTGCATAGGACAATTTTAAAATCTCCGTGATACAAAAAAAGAATGTGTGTGTATTGAGAAAAGCAGAAAGAAAGGATTTTGCATGAAAGTGCACTTTCCAGGTACTTTCTGTGCAGAATGGACACCAGTTTTCATTCCAAGTATTAAAACTTGTCATGAATGTCGTTTTCAGTAGGGAATGTGTCACTTGCTAAGATATGGGGGCAAAGTCAAAGAAAGAAATATTGAAACAGCAGAGTGATAAGTAGAGGGAAGGCAGCAGACTGTTTGCATTCAGTACCCAGCTCTTTCCAGATAATATATTTGTGGTAGGTCTAGAGAACCACACAGCTTACTGGTAACATTTCATGCTTTTATCAGAATGCGCATTAATCTGGAAATGCAAGCAAAAGCATCGCTTATTTCAGAGCATGGTCCCTTGAAGCCCATTCGTTCAAATATTTACCTCTGAGAAAATCAGATATTGTCTGAAGTATTTAACTCTTACTATTTAACTCTTAAATTTTTGAGCATATGTAATATTTTACTTCTTGGATGTAGAATAATTATGACTCCATTAGAATCCAAGGCTGCCATTGCTGATTATATGTAATTTCTGACCTTATAAAATACATTACACTATAAAACCTGTGATGTTTTATTCATACTATCATTGTGATTTGTCATAGTTGGGCCGTTTCTAATTCTAAGGGGCTGATATGAGTATGAATGATCTTCTTGGTCTTAAGATGACTCTTTAGGCCAATTTTTTTTTTTTAACCAAAGGCAAAATGGATGAAAAGCTTCGGATACTTCTGTGTAAAACTGTCCATACTATTACATGGATATTAAGCTTTAAATAAGAAACAGCTGGTAATGACTTTGAATCTTTTAAGAGACATTTTAGGTAAAATGTTGATAGCTTGTAAATGTGTATTTCTGCCTTAGTCTCTGATCGTGCATACAGGTTCATATGTGTGAACAACGTAAAGTAAGAGGTCAGTCCTACAAAGACTATTCACTTGTCTAAAAATTCACAGACATAAATGTTTTCAGGATCAAGGCCTTTTTCAATAATAGTGATAGTTGTGTACCTTGAAGTGACTGACTGATTTAGGATACACTTAATAATTTGATTTTTTTTTTTTAATATAGCAGAAACATTGATGAGCTACCAAAGCACATCATCCAAGCTCCCACTTCAGTCATTTGAAATATAATTTTTTGGCTTGTTTGGGTAATTTTTTTTTAAACTGATGGCACTGGCACATAAATTAAACTTTCTTAAAGTCATGTCAATTTCTGTGGGCCATGCTGTGGAATTCAGTTTTATAAGTAAGCTTCTTTCTTTAACCATATTTAGTTACACAGTGGCTGCTTTTGTTTATCCAGAAAGCAGATAGTGGTCTGGGACTGAAGGGTGAAAGAGCAACACGGATATTTTGAGTTGAGAGAAATGTTATGCTGCTGAAAGGTGTCCTAGTTTAGATGAAGACACCCACCCACCCACTAAGAATTAAACTCAAATCATAAATGTAAGCTAAAAAATGTATTTTATGATTGATCAACACCCTGATTAAAGCTTATTTCCCTTCGTGGAAATGGTTGCTGTCATATTTTTGACTTCCAACTCAAAATATCGGTGTTGCTCTCTCACCCTTCAGTCCCAGACCTCCTCCTGAAGGCACTGCAGGGATATGATGGCTGCTCTCTGGCCCTGGGGACAGTTGTGGCTCACCCTGCGCTGTCTGGGAAGTCCACTCGAGGGCCTGGCAGGAGCTGCTCCTGTCCTGCCCCTCCTCAGCGATCGGTCGGTGCCTGCACATCGCCAGCTGGGACCCGTGGCGCAGTGACACAGAAAGGAGCCGCTCCTCGCACTGCATCCCCCTCGGCAAACCCTCCAGGCATCTCCCCTCTCCCCACATTCCCACTGTACTTCTAAAGCCTGAGGGGTTTGTACATAGCTGTTACTTGAAGCTTTGTGTAAACTCTCTCCTGGAAGATCAGTTTACTCTTACATCAGGGGAAGAACCCTTCCCTCCAATTAGATGCAGGATATCGAGGAAGGGGTAAAGGGCTTTGCTTTCTATTGTCACTTCCTGACGTTCCTATGGAACCTATCGTGCATAAATGATGAGGGTAGGGACATTTTTCAAAAATCTCCAAGTGGTTTAGTCACCTGTGTTTAGAAATTATGAAAATCTCACTGAAAAATCTCCAGCCCTTATGGTTCTAAATTACTTTCACACTTTTTAGTTTTATTCTTGGGCACATCATTGAGCAGTTATTTTAGTCATGCATTGAGGATGGCATTTGTTGCAGAGTTAGGGTCAGAACAGCATGGATTAAATCCTCATCTGGTGTATAGTTATGTCATTTCATGGGCTTCAGTGGTTCAATACTGCTTTCTTTTGAAACTATCTGATTGTCTCCTCTTGTGGTTTAGATACTATCCAAAGCAGGTATGCTTGATGGAAAGAATAGGACCAAGTACTAACTGATATACAAATTTGTTTCTCCCGTGGTAAAATAATTATGAAAACACCAATGGATATCTTACTCTACTTACATTTTTGTTTTTCACTGTTTAGATTTTAAGAATAATTGAAGCTTCCTTTCTGCTTATTGTCAAGGTTGATTCTGATGATTTAATTGCCTTAATGATCGAATCAAAAGCAAATTGTTTAATAGTCATAGTTTAATGTTTAATTGGTGTGTATAATACAGGAACTTGCCCCCTTTTGGGGGCAATATTTAGGCCAGCTATATTCTTTTAATATAAAAGTATTGCTCAGAAATTGAATGGAAAGGAGTTAACCAGATATTTCAATTCTTCTTATAAGTGTTTAGGATTCTGTAATGCCCAAATCCTTTTCACCTTCTTTGAAGTGTTATCTAGTGTAGCTCATTTTTTCCTTTGTGTTAAATACTAAAAAACCCTCTGATGTTAACATTTAGTATTGTATTTTTAAATATTTCAGGGTTTCAGTTGCTCTATTTCCATATACTGTTTACTTATAACTTCTTTCTCATCACTATATAAATAAAAATTATTTTTAAATTGTGTTTTTTTTCTAAAATCGCAAAGAGATTCATTTGTATAAGCAGATGTAAACTAAAGTAATGTGAAATATAATGGCAGAAATAAAATATGAGCCTATAAAATTAATGTAATTTATTTTAATACCATGTGCAGATAAGATTTCTTCAGGACTATATTGCCCCATAGACCATTTAGTCAGATGTAACCTAAAAAGCCAAACCCCAAAGCAGTCTGGTATATGTTTATTTTCCAAATACACTGTAACAGGAGAAACAACACAAATTATTGTCCTGTAACAGTGTAAAGTTTAGTGTATATGTGCACATAAGTCTTTGTAGGATCAGGGCCCAAGTCTCTTCTGCTTTGGCAGTACTCTCTGTTGTGGGTTTTGGGGCGTTTTTTTCCTCCTGGTAATTAAAATGCAGTTCTGTCGCTGCGGTCACATTTCCCAGTTACAGAGGGACAAGGGCAATGCCTGTGCTAAATACACAATGTGCTAAACAGTAGCTATATTTAATTTTGACTTTGTTTTAATATCTACAGTTGCCTCAGGAAAAGGATCTAGGAGATTTCAAGTGTAGTTCTGTGTACTCAACCCTTTTCACGAGGGTTGTTTTGCTGTCAGCTCAGCTCTCTGAAGTCACTTGGATGGTGACGGTGCTATTGCATGGGAAAGGCTGCCAGGCTGGTGGGTGCAAGGGCAGGACAGCAGGAAGCTGGTGATCCCTTTCACAGGCAGGTAGGAGATGGGCTTATCTCTAACCCAAAACCTGCTCTCCGAGTTGTTTAGGATAATGCGTGCGGTCGCTGAATTCCCGGCTGGTGAAGCAGCAGAGCTCCAAGCTGATGCACATACACCAGTGGCACCCAGGCAGCCTCTGGTCTAGATCTACCCTGCTAGATCTCCAAAGCTTCCCAGGAGCTCCAGATCATGCCTTTCTTTCCACCATCCTTTTCCTTACTGGGGGGCATTTCACTGGCTCTTCCGTGGCTTGTTGTGTTTGGAACCAGAGCATGCAGACAACTGCTTTCTCCTGCAACTCCTTCTTGGAGGGTGCTTAAACCAGGAAAGCCTTGCTCAGGATTAGTGAAGAGGAGGCTCTTTCTCTCAACCATGCAAGGCTGCTTTCTTTTGTACCCAAACTTCTAAATTTACATTTACATACATTTTCTTGCGATTGTAAAGGGTTTATCTCATATAAAACATTTAACACGACATGTTTTATAATCATGTATCATAATCATATAATCTACAATGTAAAACGTTTTAAGCATTTTTAGTTGTATAATCAGTGTCCATTTCTGATTTTTTTCTTCAGCAGCATGTAACAGGTGAAGTCCTATTTTTATGGGTGTTGCATTATAATTTATGGGGCCTCTGCTGATCTAACTTTGATTTGTAATAGCTTTTTGAAAAGAAAAAAAAATTAGAATTTTAACACCATTTTCAAAAAGGTTACTGGCAAGAGGATATCTTAAAATAACCTACTTAAAATTTATTATTTTATAAAAATGTTTAAACTTGTGAAAAATTGTCATCCACTCTGTAATTGCAAGAAAAGCGTGTCATGTTAAGCCAATATAGAATGAATCCATAGGATTAAATATTGTCTCAAATAATATTATTTCTGAATGATAGAAGAACATTCTGTAACTATTATGCATATTTTTGGGTTATACATATGCGCTGTTTTTTTGCCTGAGAAACACTGAGGTTTATGTTTTTTGGTTTGGTTTTTTTTTCCCATAGAAAAATAGTCAGTGTAATGTAGCTTTGTCTTCTGTATTTTTCCCCACCTTGGTGTCCTCTTATTATTCATCAGAGATTTAGGAGAAATTCAGCTAGTGCTTTTGTTCCATGCCATCGTATTTTCCTTCCTTTTTATTTTGTGAAATATTAGGTTGTTATTATTATATTTGAAACATCCTCTGCAAAGTTTAATCTTGTATTACAATGCCTGCAATGACAAACCACAGCTAGTCTGAGGCTGGGAATATTTTTCTTGAGTGTCTCCACCATCAGTCTATGGTGTGTGTATGTCAGTTTTACCGAAAGCTTGGATAGGGTATCAGCTGTCACTGAATCTTGTCTAGATTTATATTCTAGCTGTAAACCTCACAATTGTGTGAAGACTAGCCTCTGCAATCTAGGCGATGAAAATTCGAAATTCTTCCTCGCGGCTGTTACTAGTGGCTTTGTTTCTGACAGCTTCTAATTTTCTGTACATAATAAAATCAATTATTTTGCATGTATATGCTAAAGCTAGAGGCTGTTTTTTGACTGTGCATGCTACAATTAGTTATGTAAATAGCAGCATATGCTACAAGTTTTCAGTGCTCACCCTGTCTTTACAGAAGTGTTGGCTCAGGCTCTGCTTCGAAGTTAGTTGGCAGAGGTGTTTGGTTCTCCATGGCTCAGGCTTTGAAGACATTGCTTTCTTCGGCAGCTCCCTCTCATGTTCAGTGTTTCAGTCTGTAGTACCTGTGTGTACACCAAAGCCAATGCATGCCTTGAATGCACAAGGGATTTTGGTAGTCAGACTTTTAAGCTTCCCCATATTTTTCTTAATTCATTATAGAGGTATGCTGGTAATTGTGTGCTATTGAACACCTCCTGTCTGTGTACATCCATCTTCTCCCTATCCCACTTAGACTATTTCTTCAAGTTTGAACTTATGTTTCTACTCAATTATTTTTAAACCAGACCTTTCCAGAGATTCTGGGGTATTTAATTGAGTTAAATTATAATTTATTCCTATATGAAACCTTTATTATTGCTGTCTTTTCAATATCATCAAACATTTATTTTCATATTTGCAAAATACTTCATCTGCAGAGTATAATCCAAAAGGTAGGTTGCTCTCTACAACTGCCTCAAAGGAGGTGGTAGTGAGATGGGGATTTGTCTCTTTTACCATGTCCCAAGAGAAAGGATGAGTGGAAATGGCCTTACTTTGTGCCAGGGAAAGTCCAGATTAGATATTGGAAAAGAAAAATTCTCTGAAAGAGTGGTTAGGCATTAGAAAAAGTTTCCCAGGGAGGTGGTGGAGTTCTTTTTGGAAATGTTCAAGGGGAGTCTGAATGTGGGATATGGTTTAGAGGTGATTATGGTGGTGCTGGGTTGGTGGTTGCAGCAGATGATCTTGAGGGTTTCTTACAACCTTGGTGATTCTGTGATTCTGTAAAGCAGGATCCAACTGGTGTTTTAAATGTGCTCACACACAATTGGCTTTCTCTAGAAGATTCTTCTGGAGCATTGACAAAGTACCTAGTGTGGAGCAGGTTTTGACCTCTGCATCTTAAATTACAGACTTCCTTAGTATGAGTTAGAAAAACCAGACAAGTTTGTTAGTCTATTGTCTATCACTTTTCTGCTAGCTCCATGTATAGGGGCAATATTATTTAAAGATAATTTTGGTTAAGGGTTTATGCTGTGGCACCTACTAATAGAGGATATTTGTTAGATATGCACATTACTCCAGAATTCATGAATAAGGTCAACTTTTCTCTTAAGTTAGCTCTGTGCTAGTACTTCTGAGAATCATGTATCTTTTGTATTTATGTGATAACACCTTACTGCTGAGGGCATAAGATAGTAAAGCCACTATGCAGTAGCAAACAGGAGCTTCTTGGCTGGTGTCAGACTGAATTTAGGGGCTGTGAAAAAAATAAATAAAAAAATAATTCCAACAAGATGTGTGAGAAGCCCCTATTGGGGATTGACTAAAGAAATCATTAGATATTTTGAAGACTAGTTGATATGCTCATATCTAAGGAGTAAATAGTTCAGAGTCTGCTGGGGGCATAAGACTGAAAATATGCTGAGTCAATACATGTCATCATAGGTGAGGAAACACCCTAAATCTAACACAGCAAAATAATAAAATTCTCTTTCTAAAAAAAGGAGCTGGCATAGTCTGAAATGTGAGAAAGAAAATGCTATAGCACAGTGTAATTGATGAGCTGGGTTGGTAGAAATAGAATTACAAAAGGAGAGACCAATCTTAACTAGTACAAGCCACAGTCTTCCATCAAGATCCTTTGTCTGTTGTCTTCTACCAGGGTCATTAGCTAGCGATTACATGCATGGGACCTCGGACTTTAGAGAAAGACAAGGGTTACTCTTGCTGAAGATTTTAATTCCTGCATACTGCAGAACAGTTGCATTTGTCTCTTGAGAGAGGGTTTGTTAGCACACGCCTTCTACTTTGTCATACATAAAGCATTCACATCTTCCTATTTCTGAATGTGACTGGTGGGTCTTGAAAGAGGAAATTCCAGTGACAAAGTGATCTGTTGGTCTAACAGCAGCTACTTACAAATCACAGAATCATAGAATATCCTCAGTTGGAGGGGACCCACAACAACCACTGAGCCCAAAGCCTGAGTCTCCACAGGACAACCACAAAACACATATTATTTAACTGAGATGTTGGTAACTATACTTCTTAAAATTCCTTTTTTATCCCTTTGTTCAACTTAAATTTATCTTTTCAAACCCATACCATTGAACATGTGCAACATCTATGTATATGCAAATACTTAGAAACCAATTATAATTATGTTAATTATATTATTGATAAGGTAGATGATAAATGTAGAAGCCAGTACATTAATTTGGCCTGATTAATGTCATAAAATGCTGCTTTTGTAAGTATTTTTTTTCTTTGAAAGAGAACCTATTCTCCAAATGTATTTAAAATGTTAATAAACTATTAAATGAACAAGTAACACTATATTCAACATTTTTACACCATTTCTACAGTGGGTAAAATTGTAGTATAAAGTTGGTGTATACTCGATAACAATTTACATGTTTATTTTACCATCTGGTAAATGTGTAAACGATATTTTGAGAAGCACATTTCAAATTCACTTTAACAACTTATCCCCGACAATATGTATCCTATCTCATGTACTGACTGGAAGGATTTTGAAAACCTCTCAGAGAGAAATGCAGTAACAAAACATTTATTTTTTTTTAGTGATGAGTAAGATCAAGCTTAGCATCAAGTTGGAGGTCTTTCAATATTTAGGAAGGATTTTGGTGCATTACTGATGTCAAAGAGAGATTTCAGACTGTTTTACACACTACAGTATAAAGATATCATATCATCTTCCCTAAAGAAACCATAGGGTGCATAGGTAGTAATAACAAAACAAATACAGTTTGCTATGTTGTTGTATAACTGTATTGTATCCTTTCCAGGGGGTTTGAATTTGCTATCTCTTGTGTCTAAATATGGGAAGCTCATTATTAGAAGTGTTACATTGAACCCCAAGTGAATTGCTTTTCTCATGTACTTTAACAGCACTTTGACACTGCAGCCTTCTGCCTTTTTATTTTAGTCTTCTGTTTATTGGTCTCCCTGGATTAAATTGCAGGCACTTTCTTAAATACACCAAACTAGAGAATATTCTGTTGTAGCTCAGCTTTTATTCACCCTTTCCTAACTGTTACTAATCTTAACTGAAAAACAAAAACCCAGCAACCCTCCTCCCAAATTAAAAAAAAAATCCAAACCCCAAAAAAGATTTCCTTTTCTGCTTCCCCAACCCCCTCCAAAATTTAAAAAACCCTGCCCTGAAAGCAAGTCTGCCTGGAGAACACCTCCACACTAATGACCATCTGGCCAATCTGCAAATGAGGTTTGAGAGCAGATTTCAAATGTAGGCACCAGCTAGTCTGTGCCTTGCATTAGTCCATTAGAATTTAAAAGATTTGAAAGCATTTACACAGCTAGAGAGCAGGCAGGTACCCTAACTTTGGGAAATCCAATCAGGCATCTCTTTGTTCCTTCCAGGGCCTAAATGCCCTTGTTTGGTACCTGACCAGCAATGCTCCTTTAGAGTTTGTGGCAGCCACCTTTGCTTGAATATATACACATTATAATGGGCAATAATCCTAAAACACCTTTGAAAAAGCACTGGTGAAAAAACCCATAAAAATTATTTGTACGAATTCTAATTAACTTCTGTATCAAAGTTAATGAATTACAACTGTCATATATTTTTATTTATGTGTTATTCAAAACACTGATTAGTGCAGTCTAATTCTAAATCCAGTCCTGTTCTTTAATAATCAGAGAAACCTCTGAGCTGCTCTGATTTTATGTGTGCTCCTAAAATCAGGTTTTAGCCCAATAATAATAATAAAACTAAAACCAGGTTGTCATTAAACAACAACTTTAAACTTTAAAAGGTATTTCTATTTTTGAGGTTAATTAAGCCTACTGAATTTAACATAACTGTTTTGTTTCATCTGGTGTTAAATATATTTCACTAATGAATTTTAGGCTTAGCATGTATTTTCTCTCTTTGTTTACAGATATTAGACAGGACCTTACCCATTTGTAAATGAGCACAATCAAAGATAATCTACTTCTTAGCAGACTGTTCAAGACATATTTTTACTTTTTACCTCTCTTCCCTTTCCTGGCTTCTTGTTTTGTCTCAGCTCTGTGAAAAGTGCTGTCAACCTTATGTAAACAATAATTTATTATTGTTTCCAATGATAAAAAAATGGATCCAGAAACCCTTTCAATAAAAGAGCAGTAGTTGTTAAGGACACCTGCTGTTACAAAAGAACTTCCTACAGGAGCTAATTATTTGATAGGTGAAGCATGAGCTGAGAGCACCTAGAAACATGCAGAACTGAATCTGAGGTTTGTAGGACCAATAGAAGTTTTAAATATGTACTAAATTTGTCTTTCTTTTTAGATTGGCTGCTGGTGTCTATACTGCAGAAGCAGGTGTTCATGAAATTACTCAAATGCTTAAAATGGTGTATAAGTGGAATCACCTGGAAAAAATTTTTTCCAGTGTCGTACAACACTTGAGGAATCTACTTGATAGAGATCTGGAGAGGCATCCTGAAATGATACAGGTTTGAAGGTAGGCAGTAAATGGACAAAGCTTTGCATAGTGGGTAACATTGCTTTTATTCTTCTGCATTGGAATTTTAATATTGCTAGTTGCAAAATGGAAAATAGTTTAGTCTGTGGCTATTTACTGTCAAACATGATGCTTGCAGTCAGGAGTGCCAACACTAGCAAGGAATCTGCCCCTTACCCCATCACCACACTTAGCATTCTGCATTTCAAGAATAAGGTCTCCTGGCTTGCAAAATGTAAGCTGTTTCCCTTTAAGTGAAAAAATATCCAAGCCCACTTAAGAATGATTTAATAAAAAATGACCTTTAAAAAAAGTAAGTTAAAATTAATATTTAGTTCTTGTATTGTTAATAGCTGGTGTTCGTTGGCCTCAGAAAATCCCCTCTCCTATGCTTTTCTGTGTGTCTGCTTGTGCAAAAAAATTGTAAATATCAAACTATATACTCAGTACTCTAACTCTTTTAATTGCAATTTTAAAATTAAATGTGACATTTTATAGATTTTGATATTGACTAAAATGGACCTTTTAAAGTGACATCAATACATAAATTGAGATTGATAAATTTATTTCAGACTACCATATGGGAAAGCTGATTACAAGGGCATGTGGAGCACAAAGCCAATTAAAGATATTCTTACTTCTCACTGTGGACCATTGCTGCCCATGTTCCTTGAAAGTTAACTGAACAGCATTTACAAAAAATATTAAGCTAAAGGTATCATCATAAATTCTCTCTTTATGTAGTCCTGTTCTCTATTGACAGTGAGATTTGCATCAAAGAACATGACACCAGTGACTTGCTGGCAGCTTAAGTAATTGGGGAAAAAAGTGGTTATTCATATGGAAACAGGAGTTGGCTCATTACAGCCAATCACCTGAATAGCAAATGGTATGGTTGCCAATAGATGGAGAAAAAGGCAAGTCTAGTGGAAAATAGGAGCATTTAAAGGCCAAGAAAAGACATATGGTCTGTCTATGCTTGCCTTATACGCCTGGAAATTATAAATTAAGCTACAATATAGCCCACCACCTTAATGTGAAAATTTTCCATTTTTTCCTATCTTAATCTTACG
Organism: Dicaeum eximium; assembly: GCA_013396995.1. NCBI lineage: Eukaryota > Metazoa > Chordata > Aves > Passeriformes > Dicaeidae > Dicaeum > Dicaeum eximium. The sequence continues at coordinate 917,122 of VWZP01010282.1, read as the reverse complement.
AAATTTAGCAGATTTGGCTGGTAAGATTGACTGGCTCTTGTCTCAGTTTAAGTTCTATATGAAAATAATAGTTGAATTGATACTTATTTAGTATTTAATTCTGCTATGGCTATAAAGGATGCACTTTTGAAATAAACTTTCTTTCATAGCAATTGTAAATGTGGATCTGTTTTATCCTTTACAGATGTCTATATTTCCATGAGGGTAGAAAAAGAGAGTGAATAGTTCTTGGCACCTGCTTTTTGTAAGGTAAATACTGTGGAGGTGACCAGAAATTTGTCTTCAAGTGCTGAAAACACTTCAATGGCTATCGTTCTCATTCCTTGTTGGTTGTAGTAATAATTTTAATTTATTGTTCTAATGCTCTCCTGCACTCTGTTATTGCTATAATGAAATAGGAGTCCAAGTTTAAGTAACACTGGGCTTATCAAGGTGGCTACCTGACTGCTTTTCTGGTAAAGCATTAGTAAATATTGAGAATATTAAACCTTTTAAAATGTGCTTTCTAAGGACACATTTCACTTGAGACATCAAGTTCTTGAACATCTCTGGGCAGTCTGAGTTTTAACAAGATTTTATATGGCCTCAAGTCTGTGAAGGCTTATAGCCTTTTCTTACTTTATTTTTTTTTTAATAGATCCCTTATTCTAAACCAGCCTATGATATATAGTCACATGGAGAACAGATGTTGAATTCTGTCCTTTTTCAAATGCCATGCTCTCCTTTTCACTTAGAAATAGTGACAAAACAACGAACACAGGACCATGACATGACTTCCTGGCCCTTATTTCTCCATTTTATGTACCTGAAAGATTTTATTTCTGGTTTTCATTCATGGGCTGTGAAAATACAGCATATTTTACATATTCCAAAGTTTCTTTGATTGTGGCTGAAAAAAAATACAAATCTCTGCTTAGCTGGTAAGTAATTTCTGCCTTCATTGTCGTGCTATAGGAACAATGAAGTTTAAAATTCTGTTTTGAAAAAACTTCAGATTTAATGGAGGAGCAGTGGACAGCAAAATTATGTATTGTAAGTAACATGCATTTAAGATTTGTCATGTGATAGGTCTTGTCAAAGCCATGGAATTTGGAGCTGCATAAAAATACATATAAGCTTACCTGAAGTAATTACATCTACAGCCTTTCTAAAATGGGTTCGTTGGTGACAGAATAATCTTGGAGTTCTTACCCCACCCTCACCATTGTTGGGTGAGTGTCACAAGTACCTCTGTTCTCCTTTCTGGCTCTTTCTCTACAGGTGAGAGGCCTGCTGGCTTCATTTTCCTGTTTCATTTCAGCACAGGCACAATCAAATCATCCCACCTGGTGACCCTTCTGACCAGCAACTGCAGAAATGAAGGTTTTTAATCCACTCTTAACCTAACACATGTCCCACATGGTTATTTTGGGTTTTCCTAGGAGGAGGGTAGAGTAAATGTTTGCACAATTCTGAAAAGACACTGCTAGGAAAAGTTCTCAAGAAAATATCTCATTCTGGGATAACCCTGCACTCAAAGTAGTAGATATTTTTATTTCTAGAAGTTCTATCCTGGTGACCTTTTTCGTTCAGATCCATAAATCATCCCATAACTCTTTGATGAACCCTTACCAGGTAAGACCAGACTGGGTAACCAGCGTCTTTCCCCACCAGTATACACTGGCATCACTCATTTACTGTAGCTCCAATTAATGGTAGTAGAAGTTACACTTGTAAATTCCCCCACGCATTAATGAGTGAACAGACCCCCTCTGTTTAGTTAACCATCTTCCAGTTACCTGGCACTTTCCCCATCCCTTGTGAGATCTCAAATATTTAATTAAAGCCTTTCCTTTTTTTTCCTTTTTCTTTTTTTTCCTCCCCCCACTCTCCTTCATTCAGTTTGTTGAGTTGTAATTCTTGTTGGCCTGATGCCTTGGCAACATTCAGCACTTCTAATTGCCTGTATAGTCTGGCCTAGTCATGGAGCCTTTTAACTTTCATTCAGGCTTCCAGCAGTATCAGCCTCACTGGTCACAAGCTTCCCACTCAGGTTCCGTTCACAGCCCTTTTGCTGATTACTTGTTATGTATTTAAAGAGCTCCATACTGTTTATTTCATTTCCTGTTTGAGATAGTCTGTTTGCTTAATTTTTTTCTATGCTAATTTAATTTTAAACATATAGGGCTGTCTTCCTGGTCAAACAAGCCAGAATTTTGCATCCATATGTTACATTAAATAATAATAAAACAACAAATAATAGTCAATGCTTTCTACTTCTATAATGTCTACCATTCAATGATCTCATAGCATTCTTATTTTACAAGTGGTAAAATGGTGTCAAGAGACATGAACTACTTGTTAAACAATATGTATGACATCTGTTACAGAGCCAGACACAGGATTGAATAGTTGGGTTTTCACTAATAGCAGTTAGTCTAAAAATTGCAATATGCTATAGGAACTATTAGGTTAAAATATGCTTCAACAGAGTGGGCTGTACCCTGGTGGAGACATGTATTGGAGAGACTTTTGTTCTCAGAATATCATCTTTATTGGCATATAAGGTGCAGAATGGACAGGGGAATCCAATGGATATTCATGTGGACTCTGTAAAGGTTAGTAACCCATGTAATTATAATTAATGTTGATTTTAGAGGCACTGTTATTAATCACAAATAGCCTGGTGTTTTTTTTGTTTCAATTTGTTGTCTGTGTGAAGATCTAGCATTCCTAATTCCCTTTGATTTCAGCAAACCTCTGGCTTACTATGGCTACAATAACTCATTTATGTCTCTGCAGAGATAATATGCTAATGTTATGACACACTATAATATTTTCTGAATGTGTTCTTTTTAAATGTCAAACAGCACACACAGATAAATTGAAAATGGTCACTATAATTCTTGGTTTTTAAGGTTGCCCATGTGGCTCTGTGCTGTGAGGGCTGCTAGGACCTCATCTATGGCCAAGGTCAAATTCCTTTGATCACTCTGCAGGAGTCAATAGCTGATTTAATGCCTGCACTTTGCTTTCAGAAAATGCATGCTTATATTCACTGTTACTGTGTACTTAAAGGAAGATATTACATATGTGTATTCTTCTTCGTCAGAAAGCAAGGGCAAAGAAGAACCAACACAATTGTATCTGTGGCAAGTGTGAGTGGAGGTCAAGCTTGACAAAAGAAGGAATGTTCCCTGCTGGCTGGGGTAGGTTCCCTAACACCGTGGTAAGTGTGGTGAAGTGATCTTTCTTAGTTTTCAGGGGTGAAATCAGATTAGCTCTTCTGGTGACACAAAGTTTACCAGAACTCCATAGAAATAACGAGGTGGACTAGAAAGCTAACAGCTGAGGTATGTGGAAGTAAAAAATGTTATACACTATCCTTGAAAGAAAAATATTAAAATGAAATCTGATGGTTTCCTTAAGAACAGCTCAAATTATGATCGTGTCTGAAAAGCAGCAATATACCAAAGAGCTTGCTACAAATACAGAATTTAATTTGTGACACAAATGTATGTCCAATTATTTCTATATTTCTACTTGTTTGACCAGTGTGTATTCTGAGCTAAGTGCTAAGCATAACTTGGTGCCCATGGCTGCATCTGGGCTTCCTTTGGATAAGGACTGTGTGGGCTTTTGAACAATAGTCTGCCAAGCAATGTATCATGAATGCTAATTGTTTTAGAAAACAGTTGTTCTTTTTCTTCAGCAAATACTGTCGTATCCACATTATTAACATAGATATATATATAATCGTTTTGAAAATCATTCTCTGTTTGAAGAATTCTAATGCTTCATACAGTGATTATGCAAAAGTCTCATGTATAAGCAATACCGATGTTACTGGAAGCGCCTCTTACAGAGTCCAAATATAGCAGATCAAATCAAAACTGTGCTACATCTTAAGCAACTGTTGACCCATTTCCATATCAAATTGGTTTCTGTTATAGAAGACTTTGCTTTTTCTTTTGGAGATATTTACTTGCACTGTTCTAGCTCAAGTATAGTAACAGTATATTTTATTCTAAGGTAATTTAATAATCAGTCAAAATTTTTTTTTTTTAAACTTGGTTTATTAACAACTTACTAATTAAGAGACTGTCATAATAAAAAGCTTGTTTCTGCTCTGTGGTATATAAATGTACCACTGGCTCCTGTAAAATCAGTTGCCATGATTCAGCACACGCAGGAAGCTGGTGCTAGGTGCTATGCCATGTGCAGGATGCCCACCAGTTGGCTTGATAAGCTCAGTCCTAAATATCTAACTTAAATAAACTGAGGCGAGGAAATTCTATTTTAAAATTTTCACTTTGCCCCTTGTTTATCCTGCTTTTTTTTGGGGGAGGTGAGGGGTGGGGGGATCAGCACAATTAATAGACTATGGTATATCAGTCAAATTTGGGAGATTGCTATAAATACCTAGAGTAGGAAGAAGGTGAGTTGTTAGAGGTGCAACTTGTTTATGTCACTTTGTTAGAAGATTAGCAGTATCTCAATATAGATTTCTTTTTTGGCTTCTAATGGTCTATTCATTCCACCAGGGAGAGGATGGGCAGAATGTGTTACTGCTGTTTTTCTGGCGTGAACTGCCATTCCCTTTGGTGGCTCCTGGAGTCTCCCTGGGTGGCAGCGGTCCCTCCGGTGGGGATTGCTGCCAGAGCTCTCTCTGCTGCCACGTTTCCTACAGCTGTGCCATTGTGTGTGGACATCAATGTAGGTGATCTTGCCCAATAGTAAATCTCAGGCCCAAGTAACGTTTTTAAAGCAGGATTTACTTCTTGCACGAAAAATTTATAGCCCAGGCAGCAGGCCAGCTGGGACTGCAGCAGCCTTGCCAGTGACTGTGCTACAAGTACTCTATTATGTTGTATATGAACAAGCCACACCTACAGAATTAATTACATAATATGACCAATATTTGAGTATTACTAGTAAATTTGCTTTTTTCTAATGAATGGTATTTATTTTTATTTTTATGCATGCATAAAAGTCTAAGCACCTCAGACAACAAAGTGCTTGTTTAACATATGAGTGTTATTCACAGTATAAATACTACAGTAAATAATATTATTTGAAGAATAAATATAATAGATTACTTAGGTGATTTTGATACCTTAACAGTGGTGCTCTGCTGAGATCATGGATTTTTTTGTCATAGGTGATAGGTACATACAAATGTACAAGAATATAATTTGTAAACTTAGTATATTTTTACTTCTGCAGTCTTTCCTTTGAAAAGTGGTTTCTAGTCATTTGGGAGTGCAGTGCTAACATCAGAGTTTTTAGTAATAACTAAACATCTTTTGTAGGGATATGGTTTTACGTGGCACCTCTCAAAAGACATTTCTGCTCTATGTTAGCAGAAGCTATTCTTTCCTCCCCAAGCTCAACATCGGTATGTTAAATATAGAAATGACAAACATGTGTGGTTTTCTGTCTCATGTCAGAGATGATGCCTTCAGGAAGCACAGCCGTTTCCATTACAATGCCAGGGCAGGGTACAGTATTAGCTGACAGGCATGAGAAGCTTTTACAAGGTCTGTCCTCATGGCAGAACTGGCAGGTTACAGCCTGCTCCAGCCTCCATGGAGCTTCTGCTCTTCAGCAGTGCTGAGCTCTGTGTCCTCCATCTCTGTAGTGGACTTCCAGGAGAATGGGTCTGTTGAGGGCCTGGTGGGCCATGGGAAAAACTGCCTGTCCTGACAATAATCTGTCAGGGAACATTTTCATATCAGAAAATGCAGATTTTTTAGAAATGGCTTTTTAAATGGAGGAAGTTTGATCGAATATGCAAGCAGTGTCAAGAAACCTAGCTGATTCCTTAAGGTTCCTTTCCAGGCTGGTATTCCAGCTTTATGTGAACACGTGTATCAGGTTGCTCTCATAGCTGGACAGTTTTAGATCCTCTCTGTCTTACTGATAAGCCTTTTAAGGCTGAAGGACTCATGTTTGTTGTTGACTTGTTCATGTTAGAAACTCAAACATCCTGATGGAAACTCAAAACCTGTGAGGCTTTGAAGTTACTGTGCAAGCCAGGGCTTATCATCTCCAAGTTTCTCAGAGTAAGTGGCCTATTATAATTCCCTTCATCACTGATTATCAGGCCTATTATAACTATGAATGGCTGTGATTAATTACATTATTGTAACTGTAATTTTACAGTGCCAGAGAAGCAAGCCCCACCTTTGTAATCATGTTTTAGGTTATCTCTGGCTGCAGACTGTGAGTATGCTAGATGTATTCGGGAATTTTATGGCAAATGCCAGCTAAGGGAAACCTGAATCTAGGCTTAGGTATCCAGCATTTTGTCTCTATGGATAACAAATCTATCTGGAAGCAGGGAAAGAGAAACAAATGCTTTTGTAAATCAAAGTGGTATTCTCCAGCTGGAATCCTGTTATACATCATCAGGCACAAATACTATTTTTAGTGAACTCCTCAAATTAATGGCTTTTTTTGAAATGTTCCACTGCACTCGGCAAAATGAAGAAAATAACCCCATGTAACTGAAAAATTCTTTGAAATAAATAAAGCAGCTGTTATTAGCATTTAGCTTTGTATATCATAAAACCTATTTATGTTCAGGTTTGGTGATTATGCAACTTGAGTCATTCTTAAATCAGAGCCGTGGGTCTGAATCACAACTAAACAACTCACTTTTGTTTTCCTTCGGGGATCTTCAGCCTGGCTTTGTTCAATGAAACTGAATATGCCACATTAGAGCACAAGCAGATGATTACCAACAATGTTTATTGATGCTACCACTAAGAGAAAATGGCAGACTGATATAAAATAAAGAGACTTAGCAGATGGGATATTGGCATTTGAATTGGTTGAAATAGATTACTGATTTTACCCCAAACCTGCCCTTTTATGAACACTACTGTATCATTGCTTGTTGTAGAACTGTAAATCATATTAATCTTTATAAAATTATTTCCTATTCCAACCCAGAGTATTTATTATTGTGTATGCAAACAGGATTTTATTATCAGGGGAATCTAAAGCAAGGTTTCTTGTTAGAGCTCCTGTCAGCACTGACTTGAGACATAAGCTACCAGCATAGAAAGTTAGATTAAAAGAAACGTTTATTGTTTCTAGGCATCCCCTTAATATAAAACCAGCAAAAAAGGATCTGCAAATGTAATTAGACACATGGCTCTAATTGAAATCAATGGGAATTAGAAGCAGCATCAAGGAGCCTGCCTTTCAGTAAGCTCCTGTGACTGAGCAGTGCTGAGAAGCACATGAACCTGAAAAGGTATTCAGACAGCTCAGCTCAGGGGCAGAGCTGAGATCTGCCTTGAGTCTGCTAAAAACAAAGTGCAGATGTGCAATAGGCCAGCATAAATGTAAGAAATTAGGGTGTTTAGGCTCTCTGAAACTGGCTCTAGGTCCCTAAATAAGGCTGAAAGGTCTTGATTATAGTAATTCTCAATGACTCCAAGCTAGTGTGAGGAGCTATGTGATGATTGATTAGTACTTTGGTTTTAACATTGAGCATTTTGTGCTATGAGCATCCAGCAAGCCCTGCAGGCTTCATTACCCTTTGTTGTGGGTCAAGACGTGTTCTTTACGTGTAGGTCACCAAAACAGTCTGGACTCATCAATATTTGTTCTGGAGGCTTTTTGCACTGGATATGGTTCTTGATGTATTTGAATTAACAATGACCCCTAGTATCCAGGATGATTCATCACAATTGCCAATGCATATTTATAGCAGCAAAAATTCATTCAGTGCTAGTCAAGGAAATCGTGTGTGAATTTAAGTCCAGTTGGCAAGGTAGTACAGTATCTGAAATGTTGGCTGTGCAGCAGCTGTCATTCTATGCCAATCTATTCTATCATACAGTAAGCAGGTGGCTCACACATATTGTTTTTACTACATATCATTTTAATTTTGCAATGTCTCACTGAAATAGGAAATGTGTGCTACTGATTTCAATAAGATTTTCTTTATTGAAGCCAGGAGAGCATGTTAATAGCATGCAGCAATTTACAGTGTAGTTGAAGTAATACAGCAGCTGGTGACCTTGTTTATTCCCTATGGCTGTAGTTGGATATCAGTCTTAAGTGTAGCTAATTAACTTCTATTCATTAGAGATTTTACATAAATTCAAACAGAAAGGAGAATACAAGCCTCAAACAGTTTGTGTTCCTTCAGCACCCTTTTGTGATGCCATACTGCAGCAGCCCATCTCCTCTGGCAGACATGTGATGTCCTCAGGCCAGCCGAGGGGGACTTTGTGCTCTTCTGAGATTGATAATTTTTTGAGGGCTTAATCTGCTAAGGAAACTGTCCTTATTTTGATGCTGCATGCTGGCTGTTGTGTGTGATAATGGAGTCTCCATATATTATAAATAAAATGTTTGACAATGCAGCTCTTTGGTGATTTGCCACTTGTCAGCGTTAGTGTTTGTGTAGGTCAGGTGAGGCTGGCAGGGCAGGGTGTGACAGTGTCCCACTATGGGTAGTCTGAGCATCCCTGTGCAAAATGTTTCTGGTGTTTTATGGTCACCTTGGCTTGCTTGATTCTCAGGACATTTCTTAGCCTCATTTTGTTTGGACAAATAATGTTTTTCTTTTGCAACAGATAATGTATTCTATTTTTTTTCCCTCTGCTGGTTGTTGGTTTGCCTTTCATTTAGAAAGGATATTGACAGCAGAGCCCTTATTTTGGCAAGGTGTTTCAAAAGTGTATTATCTCAGGGGTTTTATAGGTTAAAAAAAAGAGAAAACGTCCATCCTAACAAAAATTATTAATGTGAATCAGGAAGAAGAAAGAGGCAGAATAAGGAAATTTACTATATGGGATTTCTTCCATCTCTGAGGTTAAATTCAAGTCATGTATTTTGGTGAAGATGAGTTTTTGCCCAGGTGAGCCACAAAGCAGTAATAACTTTCCTGACTTCTCCTAATAGTTTTTACATTGTCCCATTGTCTTGGTGTTCACTTGGTCCTTCTGCTTGCATGTTTGCTGAATGTCTCTTCTTTCTTCCTCCGGCTTTGTCTTGTCTCCTATGTCCTGCAAACTTCTTTCACTCTCCCCTCCTCTTTGCTGGCGATTTCTTTACTTTCCATGGCCATGACATGCCATTTCAGGCTGAATGCCCATTTCCTCTGAAAATCCCACTGCGGCTTTTAAGCAGAAACATTGAGACTAAAGATGAGATCAAATGAAAGATCAGCATCAGCCGCTTTTCTAAAATCCGCCATTCTCTACAAATTAGCAAAGTATCATTGCTTTGGTGTCAGGCTGCTGGTGCCCCGGTAGAGCAGCTCCCTGCAGTTGTGTCATTTGAACACTGAGTGGCACTAAAGCCCACGGCACCGGCAGCACAAGGTATTCCAAAATAGGGCTTCAACTCGGGAGGGTGCGAACGACTAGGTAACAGCTGAGACGGAGTTTTGTGTGATTGGGAAGGGAGGTTTTATAGATGCAGACCTATAACAGGCACATCCCACATATCTTAGACGTGTTGCCTCTCAAGCTACTTTTGAGGAGGAATTTTTCTTAAGTTTTGCTAAGGAATCATTCCAGAACTGCTGAAGGATTCTTCTGACTTTTTTTTTTCTTTTTTAAATTTGTTGACCTTAATTCTTAGTTTCAAGCAGGTGCAGTATATTAAAAACAAGCCATTCTTCTGGAAGTCCAATATCAATGTGAAATGCATATAAAATTTCTCAGTTTGTTTAGCTCAGAGAAAGCATGGAGAAAAGCCTAATGCTGTAAGTACTGTTGGACAGCCATTATGTTGCTTTTAAAAATTATTTGTGATCAACAATTCATATTTTGCAATACCCCATGGTTATGGGCAAATTTTGTATGATTTAAAGTTATTTGAGACCCAGCTCCTATCTGCTTAAAAGGTACAGTTTCATCAAGGTTTTTAATCTTCAAAAATAAACAGCTCCTGCTTTTATTGAAGGAACCCTGTTTTTTTTTGACTAGCCTATGACATGAATCTTTTCTTGAGGTCAAGATCATCTGAACTGTATTTGACAAAACATCTGGGACTTGACCTTAGACAGCTGCATTTTTTGTTTGACAATTTTTACTGGCACTTAAATCAGGGCTAGATTTGGCACATGGCCCTCAATCACTGTGCTGAGGGCGAGACTAAATTCCCAGCTCTGACCCGAAATTCTGGAAGTGTAGTTGTGGTATGTCCTTAAAAGTGGAACTCTGGGGGAAACCATCAGTTTTAGGCATAATGTGATGGTCTTGTTTCAAGATGTGACTTAGATGCAGCAAACACACAAGGCAAATGAAGCTAACTATAGAAATTGCTTCTATCCCTCTTCTTATTTTCCATCTTTCCCTGTGACACTGCAGCCATTCAAACTTATTTAATCTTAGTGCACTTAATCAGTTTCTGAGTGTCTCATAGAATTGGCTTTGTCTTCTAGTCCTGTCTGAAGGGTGACAGGACACATGGTAATATCAGTATCTTACTCTTTTTCTTACTTGATCAAACTTCAGTTACTGATTTGTGTATACAAGTGCCATGCCCTTATTTTGTTACTAATCAGACTGTGTACTACTAATTGGAGAGGTACCTAATTTCTCCTCACAGCTGGGAGATAGTTGTTAGCTACAGAAGGATTTTAAGGGGGCAGGGAGCGATGGTCAGTGGCATGCATCACTTTTTGTCACCTTTCATCTGTGCACTGCTGCACTGCCTTGCTTCTTCTCACCACTTCGAGGCAGGTAAGAACTTCTTCCATTTAAGTGAAACTGGTTCAGCTGGATAAGGTCTGGCATCATGTGGAAAAGTAAACAGTTTCCATAATTAGCTACATACACTTTGAGAGGAAAACCCTTAACTTTATGTCTAAGTTTGAGGTGGACTTGTAATTAAAAAATATTATTGTGTCTTGGGTTGATTTTTATCAGGGAAGGGTAAACCAACTTCAACTTACTGCAGGGTCTTTACACTCTGTGTTTTGTGTTAACTTTTTCACTGGCTTTTTGTTAGAGATGGGGGAAGGTGAGAATTCAGAATTCTGCACCTTGCTCATCAGTATGGAATGAGCCTGCTGCACATTGACACCTCCTTTGCTGTGTCTGGCCACTAGCTAGCAAATACCACAAGCACAACGAGTGACCAAGATGTTTTCTGTTGGAAATCTCCCATAATAATACCATGGAAGAACAACAGCTAATTTGATGTCTTTCATTCATACACTGCAAAGATTGTATGTTTTTACTGCAATTTGCAGTAATGAAAGAAAAAGTATCCCTGTCTTGGAGTTCTTAATGCTTTTTCTACAGATAAAATTTGGACACTGGATTCTTTCTTTTTTGACAGCAAATTCATTAGTAGTTGGAAAATCTTCCTCACCTTCCTTCTATTTAATATCCTCAGTAGGTGTTTACTACAGTGTGGAAGGTTTTCATGTATTTAAGCCAGCCTGGCGATACGTTCCTGAATTGTCCTGCCTGGAAAATGGGCAATTTATTACTGGCACTTCACAAGGGAGAGAAAAATGTCTTCCATTAAATTGTTTTTTACTACCTGTAGGCATTAAATTATATTCCTTTCTGATTGATGGTAGCCTTGTGATTTGGACAAACAGCAGCAATTGGCTAAGGTGAAAATGTACTCACCCGAGGGTTTGTGCACAAACTAAAAAAAATGGCAGAACTTGTGACAATTACTCACAAGGGGATCTTGGGCTAGATTTACCTTTGTTATACGAGCTGTTTTTCCTTTTATCTATTAGAAAATCTGTTTAAATTTTGTTATCAAAATTCAGCATTGAATAAAATATTAATCACACATTGTCACACCCTTATAACTTTTCTCATTGTGAGGAAATGTTAAAGCTTCCGTGTTGAATTTGCTAAAACCCCTTTCAGTAATTTTTTGAAGTTTTTGAAGAGGACCTGCAGAATCATGTGGAAATGCATTGGTGTGATCTTCATTGTGTTTGGTCCTTTTGAATGATCTAAAAATCATCATGGAAGATGTTACAGGAAGCTGCTCATCAGTTAGGCTGTCATGGTAGCTATCAGGGAAATGAAAGTTAGACGAATTCCTCCAGAGAAGGATGATTTACAGTGTGCTTGGTGCTACTGCAGTTCCCCTGCCATCTTAGTAATTTAGGTGTGGATCAGATATGATTGACTGTGCTGCAGTGATAGAAATAGAGTTATATTTTCTGAAATTGCACCAAGAAATATAGTAAAATATAAGCTATCTCCAATGCTAGGAGCACTGGCATGCAAAAAAGTGCTCTTTCCCTAAATATGTTAGCCTCCTGCAAACCCTGAGTATGATTCAAGTTGTGTAGTTGTAGCTTGGTCAGAGAAACACAAGTCTGTATGGACAGAAAACACCTCTCATTGCGGTGGGCAAAAATGTTCACTGCTGAACATGTGCTCTTTTCATGAGGTCTAGCAAAAGACAGCAAACTTCAAGCAAAATATAGGTTTTGCAAAAGTGGTCCAGGTGTGATGTTAGACATTAGAGATGTGACTATCTTACAGCTGAGACCTGCAGGATTTTCCTGATGACCACTGATTCTTAGGGTAGGGCAAAACAATTTGTTCTCCTGAGAAGACCCTGACTTCTATGCACTTTCCAGGCTCTCTGTTCTAAGTGCTTCTTGTGGTAACTGGGATCAAGACCTGCACCCTTGGTGTCCCTCTTCTCTCACCTGTGACACACTACAGCGTCCCCATGACAGTTTCCTCTTTTTGGGAACGAGGACACTGGGGGGAAATTGTACCATGGTCTTGTTTTGATATGGACATGTCAGAGTGGGAATGACAGGAGAGGAGAAGCTATCTTTGTTCCTTTAGCCAGTTTAGATATTTAGTGATATCCCACAGTCTATGTTTGAGATGTTAAGCACAGTTTATGTCCGAATTTTGGTCAAGGCTTTAATCAGTCCATCCCTGTTTTCTAACCACGCAGCCTGGCACCAAGGCTGAATTATGTGGCAGTGCCTCAAGGCATGTTTACAACAGTGCAGTTGTCTCAGTGTGGTATTTGTTTGATGCTTCTGGTGGTCCTGATAACCTCACACTTTCACTTTAATGTGTTTTCATGTGTGCAGTGAGAGTATTAGAGGAATTCTGGAAGCTTTGGTGGTTTCTGATCCTGCTGGCAGGTGGTAAAATGTTTCACCTGTGTCAACGCATTGGCCATGATTTTTAGGAACAGGCAATGATTCCTCAGATTAGAGCACTAGTGCTGGCATTGCTGGGTGTAATGCAGTGGCTACAGAGTGGATTTGCAGCTGGGTCCTGACAGTTACAAATCTACTCATAATGGGGTATTTGCAGAAATGTAAAGAGATTGCAGGTACTAAATGACTTCTGTCTTTTTAAAAAAATCTATTAATGGTTTTAAGGACCCTATAAATAAATGAGATACAGAAATCCTACACTCACTGTCTTAGAAGTCCATAGGCATGCAGATAAGATTTCTCATAACTTGGATTAGAGTTCTCTACTGTTCTGGTAAAAGTTCATATAATCCATTTTATCTATATGTTTAATGTCACAAAAATAATTCCTGAATATTGCCATGTTAGTACTCTTCGGTTTTCTCTTTATAACTGGAATTTTAATATTATATTTTTTCATCTCAAGGAGGAAAGTACAGGGGTACTTGAGTTTAAAGCTTCTTATTGTGAGCATAAGTTTTGAGCTCAGTTCTGTGGCTGGTGTGTTTACCTTTGGTCAAAATTGGAGAAACAATTGGAGTTCAGACATTATGCTGCTATTTACTTTGTAAATAATCTCTCTTTTTTCATGTGTAATGCAAGACAGCTTGGAGCAGGTTACTCAGACAGTGTTAGGTGACTCAAATGTGGCTAAAGGTATCTGAGAAATTTGTGTGAAATCCTTTTGAAGGATGTTCCTCTTTGGAGAGGAACAAGTACTCCAAGGTCATGAATCATCTTAAATGTTTTCCTTAGGGAGATGTGAGTTATAGCTCAGAAATGCCTTTTTCTGTATATAAAATATATATTGTTCTTGTAAATTTAGGCTGACACTGCTGTAAGTATATAATTTGAACTGACAGTTTGAACAGGCAGGTGATCTTCCTCTGTGTACGGGGGGCCCAAAACCAGAGCATTGTTTCAGATGTGGCTTTGTGAGTGCCAAGGGGAATAATCCCATTCCTGCAATTGCTGGCTGTGATTTTGCTAATTCCCCCTATAGAGCTGACCCATCCCAGGCACAGGACTCTGCACTTCTGCTAAACTTCTGTTTCTGTCAGCCACCCCTCCACTGTGCCATGAACTCTCCATGGGCCTCAGGAGGGCTCATTGTGTCCCATCATGGAGATCATTGATGTTAAACACTTCAAGCATTAGACACAGGATCCATCCCAAAACTGGCTGGCTGGAAATGAGCATCACTTACACACTGTCTGCAGCCAGGTTTTGAACCACTGATCACTACTCTCTAGGCCAAAAGTGTCTTAATGAGGCAAAATTCTTACAAAACCAAGGAATTGGTATCACTGGCTTCTGTGAGGCTAGTAATTCAATGAAGATTTCACTTTCTGTGTCCCAACTACCTTCCTACTGGGGAACATGGATGAATTTGTTCTCTTTGCATAATTTAAAAACTCAGCTTTAAAGTATTTATCTTTAAAGAGAATAGTTACTTCTTTGTAGCTATTCTTTTCAAATAGTTCCTTTTTAAATTCCTGCTTTTGATTTGAGTTGGCTACTTCACTAAGGAATGCACTTTCATCCCATAAACCCGATTTGACTGTTTTGGAGCTCTGCCAGTTTATGCCAGCTGCTGCTCTTGTGAAATGGCAAGCCAGTCAAGATCCTGGATTCTGGATTTCAGGTAGGATTTCTTGTCTGGAAATGTAGTGTGTGGAAAAATAAGGACATGTATTTCTATTTCATTAGTAGGTCAGTATAAACACAGGAAAGGTTTTCCCCTCTATGTAGGGGGTTAGAGCAGCAAAACTGACAAGGGTAATATTTTGAAACAAAAGAAGTGTTTTTAAAGCCAATTCTGTCATTTTTATTAGTAATGCACTACTTGTGGATCTAGTTTTTGTGAAAATCTAGTACAGCACTGCAAATTATGAAAATTGTAAAATATGCTTGCAATGAACAACTGTCATGTGACGTAATTTCTAAAGTATTTGTTTTTAAAATCTTGTGTATGGCAAAAAGGCTGCTTAGGGTATAAAGAATGTGTGATTAGAAAGTATAGTAAGTATAGTGAATGCAATTTTATTTGGTATCTCAGAGATGCTCCCAAAAGAGGAGAAAACAATCTTACCTGCTAAGCAAACTCCATGATACCAGGGTTGGGTTCCTATCAAAGGTGATGGATAGAGAGGGAGCTAAATTGTCAGCTCCATAAATTACCTGTAGCACTGCTTTGATTTACTGAGAAACTTCAGGGTTACATGCAGTCTAGACTGGGATTTTTATTGAAATATTTGTAATTTTTGTAGCTTTGTTTTCAAAATTGGTATTAAAAGATAATTTTCCATGCAGTTTTTTTTTTCTCTCTCCTTTTTCTGTATTTAGATTTGAAGCGATTTGAATGAACTTTGTATTCGGAAAAGCTGAGGAGGAGGAGGTGGGTGCTTTTTCTGCCAGGAGTAATTGCTTTAGCTGAAGTAGTGCTGCAAATAATCTCTTCAGTTGCCTGCAATTCAAGACAAAGTTGAAAATCCCAGCAGCTGGGATAATGCATCTTACCCAAGATGTACTGAGAAAAATGGGTACAGCATTACACATCTTAGTGCTTCTGTTTTTGGGGCTAACACAGATAGCTTTGGTATCTTAGGTATATGTGCAAAATATTACTGTTCATGAATTTTACATAGTTATTTCTATGGTTTTATGAATACCTACAGAAAAGGTTCTGTCTGAAGTTTGGTGCCTTTGGCTCAATCACAGTAAGGCCAGGTGATCACTCTGGTCTCTTATGGAGGCTGATAAACTCTGCTGAAGTGAGCACAGTCTAAGGCAAGTGCCAGACAAAGAACATGACTAGGATTTAAAGGCTGAAAGTAGATATATGCACTTTGTAACAGTTACTGGAGTATGTACTTGCAAATTTCAAATATTGCAAACAAAAAAAACCCCAGAGCCAGCCTCGTCCATCTCTCCCAATAACCATCATCTGACCCTGCAGATGCCTCTGTAGTTAGGAGCTCTCCTTGCGGTGCAATGCTTAAGGGAACAATCATGTTCCATGATGTGGAAAACAGGGGATGATCCAGAGGTCAAAGGAAGATAGTCTGGCTTCCTCATGCCACACTGTCAGGCCAAGTTTTGTAATATTGTGGTGTTCCCGTGCAGATTGGAAACTTCAGAGGAGCCATGGCAATGGTGCAGGGAAGGATTAGAAGCAGAGAATTGGAAGCACCATAAAGGAAGAGAGGTACAAGGACACAGCCCTTACCTAGATAAGGAAACCGTTCCTCATGCAAGTGGAATTCTTGGCCTCAAAGTAAGACTTGTAGCAAAATGCAACCACTTGAAGCTCAATCTAGATAAATGTTATCTTAACATCTGTCAGATACATGTTTAGTTATAGTTTGCTGTTAGAGTAACTGAGCAAGAAACAATATGTTATCCCCCCTTGCAGATTTTAAATTAAGATAGCTTAATCTTTTTGAAGGATTATTTAGGTCAGTGACTAATCAGGGCCTGATTCAACATATTTTATTTACAAAGCAGGATTAAATGGATGATATGTCTGAGGAATTTCTTTCACTTGAAATATAAACCTAGAAAGAGTGGCTATCTTAGTAACTAGCAAAACTAATATACTGGTTAATTGCATGTATTATTTTAAGGGTCCCTAACACATCTTAATTTTTGTTTAGATTTTAAAATAGCATTCACTAATATTGACCTTATAGCAAAAGTCAGAGGCCTAGTTTACAGTCAGAATATCACAAAATCCATTTTGGGGAAAGTTAAGAAAGTAACAAATATTTGGTGCTCTTTACCAACACAGATTGTCTCCCTGTGTCATAGAAGTTGTAGGATTGGGCTGTGGACACAGACATATTTCATTGGCATTACTTCTTTTGGCTGAACAATGTGAGAAGTTATATTAGTGAAACAATTATTAGAGTACTTTTTTCCAATTTGAATGCCAATAGAAAAAAAAAAGATTATGCTGCAATTGAAGAATACATCCCAATCAGTACTGAATCTTTTTGGATCATATTTCAAATGAATTAACTCAGAGTAAATTATTTCAGACAGAGTATACTAGCAAAAGAAAGAGCTGCTAAGGAGCCATTACCATTTTCCAATCAAATGAGAAACATAACTGAGTACCACCTGTCACAAAGGCAGTACAATGATCCAGATGGTTATTTATCTTCACTTAGGGAGGAAGAATGGAGAGAGGAAACACTGCTGCCAGACTTTGTGTTTTCCCCCTCTTCTCTTTTACCTTTTTGTCAGAATTGTTTCTCTAATTACAGAGAAAAAAAATGTCTTAAGAATAGGTTATATCAATGGGATGTTCCTCTTCCTATGTGAAGGTAGTTTACATCATTTTTTAAGTAGTATGAAATGCAGTTTGAGAGGTCCACCCATTACTATTTCATCTTCTATGATTTTTAAGAATAAAACAGAATGAAAAGGATTCTGACTGCTTGATAGTTATTTTGTTTCCACCAGAAGCTTAGAAATTAATTTGCTGTTTTATTTGAAATAAAATAGAAATAACCTGTTACAAGCTGAAGATAATTTGCATTTTTAAAAAATGTTTCCCTTCATTAAAGAAATATGGTTTTGTTAAATATACACAGTATGAGCATTCAAATTAATGTGTATTGTTCATGCATTTTATTTACCAGTGTATTTGAGGCTTGAGCTTAGGCAGGAATTAAGAGAGGGCAAACTGATCTAACTCCAGTCCTTTCTGATTCTGAATATAGTGTGAAATTGTTCACTATGTTGCTAAAATCTACTGGCAACCACATTAGGTCTGACAGAGTGCAGGTTCTTTTTGGAATTAAGAACATGCTTAGACTATTGGACATAGATGTAAATGAATTAATTAGGCTTCAAGCATATTTCTGCTATGGGGACATTTTAAAGTAAATAATTCTCATGTTCAGGTTTGTAACTAACAGCTCTGTGGAATTCACTCTTGCTTAGTAGCAATTCCCAACCCCCTCCATCCTGATAGAGTGACACATTTTATGGCTAAACTGGGAGAAAAGCCAATACTCCCAGGATGTCTTCCTAAAACAGGAATTGTATTCAGAGAAATGGTTTAAATAAAGCATTTATTTTAAATTATAGCTATATATTGATCATAAAATTAAAACTGACAGAAAGGTATGACAGTAAAAATGTGAGTGGTACTGGGCCAGTAAGTGATGCTAGGACTCTGTGACAGCTTTTATGTGCATATAAAAACACACCCATATATATATACCATCACTTATTATATCATATACCATCACTTATTATATCAGAATACCTTCTTGGGACTTAGGTGGAGGAAGTACCTGCCACACCTGATAATTAGGAAGTGCTCTTTAGGCAAGAAAACTGAACTTCTATTACAAAGACTGATTAAGAGAAGTATTGCAAGACATCTCATGAGCTTGAACTCTGTGATCTCTAGGTCTTCATTATTGCTGCTGCTTCTTATCACACATCTATTTTTGTATAAACAAAGCTATGCCAGTGATGCTCAAGACAGTGGGAGTTATTTACACCCCTGACCATTTTTATGTCTAGCCCAGATAGATGGGTATATGCCTCCAAAGTACTTTGAGAATGTTCTGAGCCTTTTGAATGTAATTCATCTTATATACAAAACATACCCCTTGTGGACAGCTTCTGAGGAACAAAATCTCTGTTCAGTGGGGTTTAACACATTGACCGTGACTCGAGAGAACTTCTGAGTTATTGGCCTGCTGCAGACCAAAGGGGTAAAAGGCAGTTTGAGGAAGGAGAAGAATAAAATTCAACTTTTGCTGTCTTTAATTTCTTATGAAAGATAACACCAGGCAGGGATCAGGTCAGTTTCTGACATAAATTCAGAATGTTATTGAACATGAACAATAGTTCCCATTTTTCCATTGACATTTGCTTTAGGAGCTTTATCACTGTAAAACTAAATGTAGAAAAACTCACTATTTTATTTATCCAATGCACTAGAAATATATAATATAATATAAAGAAAAAAAAAACAGTCTGACATAAATATGCCACAAAATTATTTCTTTTTATAGCATATCCTAAGTATTCTTAATCCTACAACTTAAGTGTATCTGCATGTTGTGATTTCACACCTGCTTTTGTGATGAAGTTTCTCTGGTTATTGATGATTTGAGAACTCTCTTTTTTCTTACCCTTCATGTGCAAAAGCTTGAAAATAACACCTAGTTGTGTACTAAAAGCTGAAACTCAAAATCAAGCCTCCCCTATTTTAAAATTTCACAAATTTAAAGCTTATTCTTTTGGGATGAGAAATGAAATTACTACTGTAATAGAGTAATACTAACAAAATTGCTGGACACAGAAGTATGGCTTACAATCAGATGCAACAGTGAAAGAAGCCAACTTGAAGTACGGGAAAACAGAATTCAAATTCAATTATAAATCAACTAGAGAAAAAATATTGCTTTCTCTTAATTCTCTTTTTGTTGTGATGTACTGCTAAAATGTTACGAAAAATAGCTTAGTTATGTTTAATTAAAAATAGAATTTTCAGCGAGGTCCTTTATGTTATTCCACTTCTGTATATGCAAAGCCCTTGGTTTTGGAGTTTTGGATTCGACATTTTGGACCTTCATACTGAAGCATGTTTGTCACAGCTGCTGAAAGAATGACTTGCACTTTGACTCTGGCTATCAAAGTGTGGCTTTGTAGCTGTGGAAATCTGTGGTGTTTTCATGTGTGTGAAGCAGGACAATACAGAATGATTTGGAGAGGTTTGTTATTTAACCAACTTTTTCCATATTTAATCTATTATTCCATAATGGCGAACTCCTGACTGTAAAGCACTCTGACAAAAAACCATTACATGGCTGATCCTAACTCTGTTCTGATGGTCCATTCAGTAAGTCACTTGTAATTCCTCAGCATGGTGCTTGTGGTCTTGATCCTGTTTTTCACTGTGAAGTGTTGGGGAGCAGTGTCATGTACACAGTAGCTGAGTTATTTATTAGATGTGTCTATGTGGATGAGTGTGTTTTGAGAGAATATTTTGGGGAGTGAAAGATATGTAAATGCCATTGAGCTTGAAGAATTGCAGTACCTACTGAAAAAATGCTCTTGGACAAGCTTGAGATGCTTTAGGCAGAGAAGACTAAGGTGCTTATACTAATATTCATTGAAATAACTGCCTGTAGACTGAAAGCTTTTGGTCTTCCCAATTTCGCAGGTGGTATATTCACTTTAAATGTGTTTTCTTTAAAGCAGGAAAATCACTTTTAAACACACTCTTTCCCAGCTTCAACCTGACTTTCATAGCTTAATTATAAGCTCCTACAAATAGGGTTTTACTGTGCAAATGCTGACACAACCTTACCTCTAGTGACCTGAATAGCCTGCTATGTTCATTACTGTAGAACTGTAATCATGTTCTGAAAATACACATCTTGCCTTTGTCCCAGAAGCTGGACCATATCTGTTCTCTGTCTTTCTGTACAGTGTTAAATGTATGTGTCACTTTAAAGAACAAATTCTCAGTTGTAACTCAGAAAAATAGCCCCCTTCTTTGTAAGAATCAGCTTTGACTCCTTTTTCCTTTATACTGCTCCCCCAGCTCTGTGTCTTGTTGGCTGATGTACAAATAATTCAACCTGGAAGATCTCTGGGAGACTCGAAGAACATGTCCCATGGCAGAGGAAATTAATCAGATTTAGTGAAGCTGTTTATTGATCTACTTTTAGACTGCAAAGGATATCCAAAATGTAGGGCATGGCCTGCTGCTTTGGCAAGGAAATGAATGTTAACAGGGAGACAGAAGTTTAGTCGCTAGTTTATTTTTCATAATGAGATCTCTGTCCATTTTTATTTTTATTCACACAGGTTTGGATGGTCTTGTTTTTTGGAAGATACACTGGGAAGTGATGAAAACACAAACTTCTCCAGCTCAGTCACACTTGTTCTTAGTAGTACAAGTACTGTGGGGACTCAACTTCTTATTCCCATTTGTACAGCAAATGTAGGCTTTGACAACCACTTGTGTAGCTTGTGGTTTTGGTATAGCTTAATGTAACCACTGAGATGCAGAGCCAGACACACTAGGAGAAGCCAAATGTGTAGCAGGCTTGAATGATATAATTGGGTGAGAAAGAGGGTAAGTCTCCTATTAACCCCATACTGAAAAATATGGTATTCTGATATGTTTGTGATTTGCAGGTAGGAGGGGATGGTGGGGTTATCGTAGTGGGGAGAGGGGCAGAGCTCTCTTTTGAAGGTGCTGTCTGTAACTAAGGGTCAAAGTCGGGCAGGACCGAGTGAAGGGTCAGTGTTTTCTGGTTCTCTTCTGGTGCTGGCTAATCGAATCTTGGCCCAAGACTGCACTGAAGCAGCAGTGCTGGGGATCCTGCAGCTGAAGCTTGGCGTAAAGCGCTAAACTTCTGAGCCGTGTGTGGTGTTTTCCATAGTCTCAGCCGGCGGTTAGCGGGGCCCGGTCTCCCCGATCCTATTGCAGCGCCCGCGGGCTGCCGATGTGCAGGGGCGAGGCGGGCCCGGCCCTGCGGCCCCGGCGGGAGCGGCCGCACCCCGCATCCCTCATTTCTCATCCCGCACCCCGCACCCCGCATCCCGCATCCCTCATCCCGCAGGGGGCTCCGGCTCCTGCCCCCCCGCGCGGGGCCGGCGGTGCGCGCGCCCATGTGACTGGCGCGCGCTTCCTGCCTCCGCGCCGCCGGATCCGCGGCGGGAGCGCGGAG